>OY294016.1:11235496-11588869 GCA_958510785.1 Exephanes ischioxanthus
CCCCCCCCCCCCCCCCCCTCCAACCCCAAAGGTGCGGGACTGGCTGGGCGAATCCATCTCGACTGTTATGTACCGATGCTTCTTCGGTTTTTTTTTGTTATTTTTTTGTTATTTTATCTCGTTTTGACCTTTGCATTTTCTATCGGTTTTTATTAATTTTTTTTGTTAATTTTTTTATGCCACCTTTTTTTACGCGAGTAAAGAGGCGCACTGTGTAGTATGTGTAGGGGAGAGCGGGGCAAAATGGGACAGTGGGGCAAAATGCAATTTTCCAGTCGTTATTGGATGCTCCATTTTGCCCCATCGATACATCCGGGTTTTCTGCCCCGTTCTGCTCGGCAGTCCCATTTCGCTCCGCTCTTCCCTACGATGCGTACATAGTGTACTATGAGAGTACGTCCTCTGAAACGAGAGGGAGCGACGGGGATGGAAGGATGAGCAACGAAAACACCGGATAGAGAAATTCAACGAGGCGAAAAATTAGTCCTCGAGTCATTTCGTTGAGTCGCTTTTGTGCTCATCCGGTGAAAATCGTAGTCCCCCCCCCTCCAACCCCAAAGGTGCGACACTGGCTAGGTGAATCCATCTCGACTGTTATATGTGTTGATGCTTCTTCTTAGGTTTTTTTTCGGTTATTTTATCTCATTTCGATCTTTGCATTTTCTTTCGTTTTTTTTTGTTCATTTTTTTAGGCCACCTTTTATTACGCGAGTAAGGAGGCGCACAGTGTACTATGTGTAGGGGAGAGCGGGGCAAAATGTTACAGTGGGGCAAAATGCAATTTTCCAATAATTTTTGTATGCTCCATTTTGCCCCATCGACAGTTCGGATGATAATTGTCCGAAATTAACGAATAATCGTCTCAATTGCCAAAGTGCCAAATTGCCTGCACGATATGCGTTCTTCTTTATTCTTCTTTTGTTTTCAAGTTTTCCCATCGGAACTCGACGAGCCGCGAGTTTCATCGGAAATGCTGACAAGTTTGTTCACGTGTGTCCCCATCACCGCGCGCCCGCTATAGTAACGAGGGAAGCGAATTGTTTGGTCGGAAAAGGGGAGGGCGGTGTTTGGTGTGACGTCGCGGCGAGCGGAGAGCGAGAGAATTTCCGTCTCTCTCTTTCGTTTCTATCTGTCCATTTCACGTGGCTGGAGTTCAGCCAGTAGCAGACATGCTGTTTGCCCGACGAGTTGGACGCAGAGGTTTGCGCGCATGCACCCTGCATAGCCGGAGGGCAAAGTGCCGATTTCAGTTTCGGCAACGAGCTTCGCCACCCCCGACTGGCACGGCTCGTACCCCGAATACCTCGCGGGTCCTCACGCAGGTGTACAGGTGAAATGGTATCTGTATGCATGGAAACGGTGTCCACCCGCCCGAGTAGAAATTTTCGAGCGTTACATCGGGCCCTGATAGGGCCCTGATAAGCCTTAGGGCCTTACCAGGGCCCGATGTAACGCGCGAAAATTTCTACTCGGGCGCCGCGGCTCCGATGGCGACGTCGCAGGCAAAGGTGAGGACTCGATCTCGATCGTTAACTAAATTCACGATGCGGGGATCGTCGCAATACAATCGGAAGTCTACGCACGAGAGGGGAAATTTTTTTAAGGATTTTTAATTTTTGAGGAGAAAACTTATTTGTGTTTTTTTTTTGTTTACAATAATCAATGTTTTTGGAGGTTCTGCAGATTTTTTTAAATATCGTTCATGTATATTATCTGGAGCGTTATTAATGGGTATCTTTACTGGATTCATTTATTCAATTAATTTGACAGTTCAAACATTTTTTTTGTTTTAGACGAAAAATCTTTTTTTTTTCGGAAAGAAATGGTAAAAATAATAAGAAAAAGTATGGAATATTTAATAAGTTTTACATATTTTTTAAATATCAAGCATATTAATTATCTCGAGCGTAATAAATATCTCTACTAAATTCTCTTATTTAATTATTTTTACAATTACTTTCTTCTTGTAATTAGGCAAAAAACCGGTTTATTTTTTAACGGACAAAAAATGTAAAAATACCAAGAGAAGGTATGAAATATTTTTTAAATTTTACATATTTTTTTAACCGTGCATTAGTGGGGATGAGACACAGGACCGGCGCTGTCCGACGTCGGGCGAGCACTGGCCGACGCTGTGCCGATGCTGGTCCTGCGTGGCGCTCCCACCAGGGTGTTTGCCTGCGATACATCGAATCACAGTCGCGGCAATAATTGCGACGGTTCCCTTTGATTTTTTATTCACAGTCGAGCAATAATCCAGAGTATCATTGTAAACGCTGTTCTATAATTTATTGGATCGTCGTGTATGTCGTTGCGAAGCTCGACTCCCGCATTATATTTCGATCGCCAGTTATTAATACACTGTAATTCCATGCAACCTCCGGCTATGAATATTTTATAAGAATAACGATTGAAACCAGCGTTATAAAAAGTTCGCGCAGAAGTATGAAAATGGTCGTTTAATTACGCTAATGATGAACTCATCGATCCATCGTAATTCATGGCCGTTAAAGCGGGAAAGGTTACCGAACGTAACCTTTCCACTTTATCTGTGTCAGGGGGGCGATTTTTTTTTATCCCAATATCCAGACTGCAAGTTCCAATCAGCTCGCCCACTTTGTCATCGATTCTCTTCATTCCAAGGCGATAATAATATGATAAGATTTATATGCCGGACGAGACGGGCGGGACGGACGCAAGGTCAGGGTTACGATCGCGGGGTGGAAAGTGAACGGCGAGAAGATGAGACTGCGGTAGCGTAGTTGATAACGATGCTTAAAATAACGATTGTCGCGTTCGACAATCGTTAGTCGGATTGATGAAAAAAAAGTTTCCTTCAAGGCTGGAACTGTTTTTCTCCGCCCATGAAGACGATTGCCAGAGGACTTTGTTTAAGGTACTCCTTGCTTTATGTCCGATGCCCCTAAGTTTTGGAGAGGAATAAGTGAGGATTACAAACACTTCCCGATCGGATAAAAATTTGAAAAAAATCAAGCCTATGGAAGGTGCTAAAAAGATTGTCTGTGCATAATAATAATCACGAAATGTTGTCAACAAATTACTGAAGTAAAAAATTATGCAACCTAATTTTTTTTCTCATAAAAATGATTTGTTACTTTTTTTTGAATACGTATGAATTTTTTCAGAATTTTATGTAATGCTTGAAAATTGGGGTTTCTTTATGTTAAAATTTGTTTACAATCGCAATTTTCAGACATTGCATAAAATTCTGAAAAAAGTTAATACGTATTCAGAAAAATTGACAAATCATTTTCGTATAAAAAAAAATAGGTTCCCGGGTAATTTGTTGCACAATTTTTATTTTTCAGTAATTTGTTAATAGCATTTTGGAATTATGATAATTTAAAAACAATCTTTTCAGCACCTTCGATATGCCCGTTTTTTTCAGATTTTTACTCCATCGACAAGTGTTTTTAATCTCTCATTCCTCTCGCAAACTTAGGTGGCGTTAGACATGACGCAGCGTTATGTTTACCTTAACGCTGCTTCCGGGTTTCCGCAATCAAGATTCCGAAAAAAAAAAAATCATCGAATCAGGAAATAAAATTAAATAATTTCAACTCTCGAATTTTCTGCACTGCAGCAATTAAATCGTTTTTTTAACCCGCAAGAGGATTTTCCATTGGGCTGCGCGCGATCAATTACTTCCACGTGCATATCGCGAGGTGAGCCAGTATAAAAAAAAAATTTGCATGAAACAAAATTCAAATTAATAGCTGCTATATCCGGCTCGTTGTGCGCCAGAGGCTTGTATTTTGCGACAGGTTCGAAGGCTCTCTCGGTGCGCGTTGCACAACGCTTTTTATTTTTCGCGAAATTTTTTTTTAACATGCACCGTTGCCGCTGCGACGCGCGGCATGGAAAAGCTTGCCGTATTTTTCCCTCGATTTTATTTATTATTTTTCTTTCCTTTTTCATCCTCCACTTTATTTTTGCAGCTAGCTGTTTGTATCCTCATACGAATTTTTTTTCCCCTCCCTTCTGTCACCTCCGCTCGTTCGCAACGTCGACCCGGTAATCTTGTATTTATCTTCCCCGACTGAACAAGGCACCGCGGGATCGCGTAACTGAATTTCATTGAGAAGTTCAACTTGACTCGAAAAACTTCAAGTCGCTCGCGAAACGTGCCTCGAAGGATTTTCTCGGAATCGCTGTACGTAACCGTGGTGATAGTTTGTCCGATTATGTCACGCGTCTTCGCGTCATGCCATTTTCTTCCTGCATAGGAAGAATGCGTAATATTGTCCAAAGAGACAAACAAAGAAAAACGAGAAAAAGAGACCGTAGGAAATAAGACAATTGCCAGTCAATACGACCATTTTTTTTTTAACAAATACCGACAAGAACAAAACTCAATAGACATTTTTTGAATATCGCTGATAGGGCACCTTGCAAAAGTTATTCGTCAGTATTTCACGCAAAATATTCTACCGGTTCGATGGCTATGATTACAAAAAACGCCATGTGAGTCGTTTCTCAGCATTCAGAAAAAAAAAAAAAAAAAAATTAAAAAACTGTTTGATTGGCCATATCACCCGTACGTTTGCTAGGAGGTCGTACGGTACAAACAGTGTTCCTCCGACAATGGCAAACAATGGCCCTCCGTATGTGCCCGCATCGAGCCACAATATACATCGAAGCAATTATAAAGTTGGGAAGGACAAGGGTGAGGTAAAGGGATAGGGAGATCGGCCACTGTTGCGCGACAATATGTACGTAGGTAAGTAACATAAGCGATGTAGCGTATCTATATATATCGTATATTCATCGTACGTATAGAGTACACTCTATACGCGGGAGGACCTCAATTGGCGTAGTTTGACACGAGCGGGTGGAGGTAATATGTGGGGCGGTCGATACAACCCTCGCTGATACACACACACACATATATATATATATACATACATATATACATATACGCACATATATATATATGTACGTATGGGCTTATATATACATATATTCATAATATATATGCACACACACACATATATATATATATATATATATGTATATATATTATATCTATATATATATGTACGTATGTGCATACACATACATATATATAGTCGTGTCACATGTCTCTCTCACACTCTTGCTATCTTTCTAACCGTGTTCCTACGTGCGCTTCGAACGGGCGACCGGACGGCGACGAACTCTGTACAGTTCCTCGTAGTTTCCCTCGGACCGTCGGAGCTCGTTCGAGCTCCAGCTTGGTTGTGAACTGGAGACGAACCTGGAGAGAAAGAGAGGGTGGAGCTGCGGTTCTCTTTCTCTCTCCGTCTCTCCAGTAGCGCTATCAATCTTATTACTTCGATACACTCGAACAGTGTTACCAGTGTACGGGTGTACCACCGGCCAGCCAAGGGCCAAGCCCCCGCCGTCGTTACCGAAACTCCATTAACTCATTCATTCAAAAACATGCCTCCGCTTCAATTCCCCTCTCGTCAAAGGTATCCCTGTCTCTCTGTCCGCCCGCAGCGATCTCACCGTCTTCGAGGCTGAGAGTTTCCGAGATGTGATCGATTTCCGAGAGTCTGAGAGGCTTTTAGATAGAATTACAATAGGACGGGACGGACTGTAGACCGCTCTACAGTCTGCAGAGCGGGCTTCACAATGCAAGTGAAATTTTGCTGGAGCGCGGCCGAGACGCGGTAATGGATTGCACGCGTAGGGGCCGGCGGGGCAAAATGGTAACTTCTGCTCCGTTTGAGACGGTCCTTGAGAAATTGGTAAAAACGGTCCGTTTTTGCATCCTCTCGCTTGTAGACCCGGTTGAAAGGGTTCGAACGCTTGGCAAATGTTTCTTAACCACAAAGTTCCATGTTTTTTTTTTTATTTTTATGATTTTAAGATATTTTTTTCATTTTTATGATTTTACGATATTTTTTTTTATTTTTATGATTTTCAAATTTTTTTTTTTTTTTTTATGATGTGACGATATTTTTTCGCTTTCGCTTATATACTCGGCTGAAAGGGTTCGTACGCTTGGCAAATGTTTCGCATCCACAAAGTTTCATGATTTGTATTTTTTATGATTTTACGATCTTTTTAATTTTACAACATTTTTCTTAATCATTTTTCAATGTTTTTTCTTAATAAGCTTGAGAAATTGGTAAAAAGGTCCGTTTTTACCCGCTGTCGCTTATAAACTCGGTCGAAATGGTTCGTACGTTTGGCAAATGTTTCTCATCAACAAAGTTCCATAATTTTTTATCTTTTTGATTTCCCGATATGTTTCTTAATAATTTTCCAATATGAAAAAAAAAATTAATTTACCAATCTTTTTCTTATCAATTCTCCAATACTTTTCTTATTAATTTCACGATACTTTTCATCTCCAGCGACGAAAAACTTTGTAACAACAAAAGATAAGGTGAAACTTTGGGGGGCGAGAAATGTCCACAAACGTACAAACCATATTTACCATTCAGCAGAAATGCATACGATGGAGACAAGAGGAACGACGCATTGCCGGGCGGCGATAGATCAGAGCGATTCCGGCAGCTCGCCGGATCCGGTGGAGACCGAGCGAGCTGAGAGCGGGAGAGGGCCGCGCAGATCCGATGATTAACCCGACGGAAAGATCCAAATTTCATATTCCGGTAAGGCGGATCACCGGACCCACGATGGTGGTAGTAAACGTGGATGAATGTAGGGAGCGAGTGATTTAGCACGCGTTTACGTGTGTGACGGTGCCGTGCTGCATGCAGCACGGCGTTACACACAGAGATGGTACATCATCGTCGCGGAAAGACCCTCCCGCGGCTTTATTACGGCAGTAAATCCGGTAGCATCCGTTCCTACGTACTTATTACGAGGAGCGTACAGGCAAGCGCCGTCCGGATCCAGCATCCAACGTCGGAGAGCCGAAGGTCCCGTACCAGCATTTTTTTTTTTTTTTTTTTTTTACGGATCTACTCGCACTTAATATGAGCCGAATGAATATGTTCCCTCATTCCCGAGTAAGCAAGGTGGAAAGCAAAAAAGGGCAAAAAAATCTTCGGGGCTTAGCTTGTCGCGAGGTTTATACATTATTTTATTATTTTTTTTTTATCACTAAAGCATATAAGGTAGTTTCGAGGGAAACACGCCGTTTCTCACGCAAGCACGCCTCTCCGTGATAAAGTCGTTCAGGAATATCTGTGACACCTTACTCACCTTGCTTATCGATTTTTCTCCGTTGGTTCTACGGTCGGTAAGGGGTCGGGGGGGATTTATTTTATTCCTACCTTAATAGGTGGGAATGAAATACATTTTAGTTTGAACCACGCCCAGGGTGGCGAGAAAGGAACGTGGGGGTCTCGTGAGGAATCGATGTCACGAGAGTTCGCCTTCCCCGAGGGTCGTGCGATCGACAGGGGCTCGTGTACTCCCGTCTCCTTCAACCTCGTGCTTTTTCGTCCTTTTTTATCTGTTCACACTTGGGGAGCAGAGACATGCCTGGCATCGACGAATCGACTTTTCGGTTTTTTTTTTTTTTTTTTTTTTTTTTTTTTCTTTTGCCATTGTATCGAAACCACGATATCTCGAGGCGAAAACGTACACATTCAGGTACTCGTCGACGCCTCGACGTTAAACGCGATACCACGGTCGCGGAACGTCTATAAATCCAATATTACTCATTTTTCGCTGAGTACACAGTTACGATACGCGCGATGGATGGCTGCGCTCTCTCTCTCTCTCTCTCTCTCTCTCTCTCTCTCTCTCTCTCTCTCTCTCTCTCTCTCTCTCTCTCTCTCTCTCTCTCTCTCTCTCTCTCTGCACCGTATGGATTATTATTTTTCAAGTCGTCCGTCTCAGGACCGATTTCTCCAGCGCGCGAATATACATTTATTTCTTTCTTTCTTCTCCGTGCCTTTCGCGACCATACGACTGGATTATTATTTTTTGGATGATTCTTTGGATTATCCCTCGGATTATTATTTCTCCAGTTGCTCATCTCATTAAAAATTTGAAAAATTTTCAAACATTTTCAGCTGCCTTTTCGCGTTTAGTTTTCGTCAGTCGCCTTTTTTTTATATCTTCAGCCTCTCCATGTCTATTTCTATTGTTACTCCCGTTTCTTTTTTTTGGTCTCCGGATGACCGATGGGTCTCAAAGCGTGACTAAAAATGTACGTGTTTATTTATCCTCTGCTGCCTGCACGACCGTACTACTCGTTTGTTATTCCTTGGATTATCATTTCCCAAGTAGCCCATCAAATTTTTTTAATAAAAAATAATCATCACCTTCATTTTCGCTTTTAGTTTCCGTTAGTCGCCTTTTTTTATATCTTCAACCTCTCCATCTCTGTTTCTATTATTACTCCATTTTCTTTATTTCGCGTCTAGACGGCCGATGGTCTCAAAGCGCGAGTAAACGTTTATCTATTTATTTATTCTCTGCTGCATCCACAACCGTACGACTCCGTTAAAATTTGACTTATCGCCATTCGAAGAAATCTTCCTCTTCCTCGCGTTTCTTTGGGTAGTTGTGCGCCGGTAGAGCGTACTACTATATTTACCCAACAGAACCGGAGGGCCGGGAGGGGGGGGGGGGGGGGGGGAGGAGGAAATTTATCATATGAAAACTGCACGAGAGCAGAAAAGTTTACGAAGTGGCCCAAGCATCAATTCCCGAGAGCTTCTATTATTTTCTGCTCTCTTTTCGTCTCTCTCTCTTCTTCTCCGCATATCCGGCGCGAATGCGGGGAAAGACGCGAGCATCTCGATCGCGGAAGAACCGGCTTGCGGCGAAAGAAGAGTTTCCGAAAGGGTCCCGCGGGACTTGGCGCGCCGATAAAAAGAAACCGGCGAAGAGCGAGGGGGGGGGGACGAGAAAACTGAGAAGTTGTGAATCGAGAGTGGGTTTGATCGCCCGTAACTCCCATATTCGCTATATTATAAGCGACTCTTCGGGACCTTGTTTCGAAAGTTTGCGAGCGAAAGAAAAAAAAAAATTCAGAACTGGTTAAGCGTGTTGGTCCTTAACGCGGTTAGAAACATACTCCATTTGCGTCCTCGAGTGATAGATGGCAATGTAATATAGCATCGGAAAGATTTCAGTTCCGTTCGTTGACTCTGCTCGAGATGTAGTTACGCTGCTCGGTCGGTGACATAAAACTGTAATTCAAAACCCGTTGCGCGGTTGCCTTTGCGGATGAGAGACGAGAACGTCGCCCTCCGTTTCATAATTCGGTAGGGACGAGCGTTTTTAGATGAGTTTCACCTCGCCCTAAGCCTTGTTTTTAAGTCTTATCTGTTTCGAAGCTCCCGCCCTAAAGTAACGCGGATAAGAGACGAGAACGTCGACCTCCGTCAAATAATTCCGTAGGGCCGAGCGTTTTTAGATGAGTTTCACCTCGCCCTAAGCCTTGTTTTTAAGTCTTATCTGTTTCGAAGCTCCCGCCCTAAAGTAACGCGGATACGAGACGAGAACGTCGCCCTCCATCAAATAATTCCGTAGGGCCGAGCGTTTTTAGATGAGTTTCACCTCGCCCTAAGCCTTGTTTTTAAGTCTTATCTGTTTCGAAGCTCCCGCCCTAAAGTAACGCGGACACGAGACGAGAACGTCGCCCTCCATCAAATAATTCCGTAGGGCCGAGCGTTTTTAGATGAGTTTCACCTCGCCCTAAGCCTTGTTTTTAAGTCTTATCTATTTCGAAGCTCCCGCCCTAAAGTAACGCGGATACGAGACGAGAACGTCGCCCTCCATCAAACAATTCCGTAGGGCCGAGCGTTTTTAGATGAGTTTCACCTCGCCCTAAGCTTTGTTTTTAAGTCTTATCTATTTCGAAGCCCCCCGCCCTAAAATAACGCGGATAAGAGACGAGAACGTCGACCTCCGTTAAATAATTCGGTAGGGCCGAGCGTTTTTAGATGAGTTTCACCTCGCCCTAAGCTATGTTTTTAAGCCTTATCTATTTCAAACCTCCCGCCCTAAAATAATGCGGATAAGCGACAAGAACGTCGCCCTCCATCAAATAATTCAATACGGCCGAGCGTTTTTCGATAAGTTTCACCTAGCCCTAAGCCTTGTTTTTAAGTCCAAGCTCCCACCCTAAAATAACACGGATAAGCGACGAGAACGTCGCCCTCCGTCAAATAATTTGGCAGGGCCGAGAATTTTTCGATAAGTTTCACCTCGCCCTAAGCCTTGTTTTTAAGTCTTATCTATTTCGAAACTCCCGCCCTAAAATAATGCGGATAAGCGACAAGAACGTCGCCCTCCATCAAATAATTCAATAGGGCCGAGCGTTTTTCGATAAGTTTCACCTAGCCCTAAGCCTTGTTTTTAAGCCTTATCTATTTCAAACCTCCCGCCCTAAAATAACGACGCAGCTGTTCCTATCTCCATAAACTCCGGCGAGATGCATCTCCGCCATCCGCCGTGCAATCGAGAACTTACGTTAATGTCATTAATGCTCTCGTGCATAATTTAATTGTCAGGAGCACCCACTTTTGCCTGCGAAGTATATATATACATATAGATATATATATATACATATAGATATATCTATACTGAAAGCTCCACTCACCGTTTGCCCGTATGCTCGCTTTTTGCGTCCTCGCTCCCTCGCCCGCTGGCTCTTTCGACCTCTTTCTCTTCCGTGTGGCGAATGAACGAAGTACCTCACTGCTCGTCTCTATACACATATATATATATATATATATTATATATATATATATCTACTCCTCGGTAAGTAATTGATGCTCGCGTGTCGTTACACTGGCCGAGGGCGCGCGCTATATCTCCCCATACACATACGGTAAACCCTCCGTACTATGCCGAAGTACGTTCTGCGCGAATATTGCAGAGCATGTACACCAGTACGATCGAAAGAGCTCCCCGTTCGATAGTCCATTTAGCATGGCGCTTCTACACCAGCAGCGTTTACGACGGCGAAGCCTTTCGTCTGCCCGTCAATGGCCCCAACCAGTGTTTTCCACCGTGATCGAGCGAATCGCATATGCGCGAGCTTTCGAACACCCCGACTAAAATTCATTGGCACGGGAATAAATCGCGTGCGAAAGAGTACCGGAGGATTATAAATTTTGACATCGCTGCCTCGCAACTTACTTTTGGCGATTCGAGCCAAATTCGATACACAACTGGCATTCGAGCCGAATTCGATATAGACCGGGCATTCGAACCAAATTCGGCACAGACATTCGTCAGATTTTTTTTTTTTGGAAAATGTGCTTTGTGAATTGTTCACTATATTCCGAACACGTTTGACTCAAAATATTTAAATTAATACTCCACGATGAAGAAGATAAAAGAATCCCCGAGCTCGTTCCCGAACTAGAAATACTGTAAAAATAAATTGTAAATTTAATGTACTCGAGCTTGAAATTTGCTAACATTACCCATATTAATTTAACATTAATGTATTTTGCTTGTAAAATGAAAATACCGGATATTAAAATTACAAATCTTTTGATTGAAATTTACAAAAATGTTCATGAAAAATACAAATTTTACTGTAAAAGTGCAATGCACATGTGTTTGAAATTTCAGAAACGGTTTATGTAATAAAAGCTTCCAATACTGTTCATTAATTTTCAAACAAAATTTTTTACAATAAAGAGTTAATTTCCATTGGTCGTCACCGGGCCTAACGACTGTTTTCCACCGCGGCTGAGCGAATTAGATCTGCGCGAGCTTTCAGACAACCCGGGTAAAATTCATCGCCACGGGGATAAATCGCGTGTGAAAGAGTTCGCAATATTCCGAACACGTTTGGTTGAAGATATTGAAAATAAATTTAAAAAAAAATCACGAAAACAAACTTTCCTCCACGATGAAGAAAAAACGAATCTTCAAGCTCGTTCCCGAAGATATTTAATTTCCGTTGGTCGTCACCGGCCCCAACCACTGTCTCCCACCGTGGTCGAGCAACCCGGAAAAAAATTCCGGAAGATTATAAATTTTGACATGTAATTTAATTAAAACACTAACTTGACTTTCAACATTAAATTAAATTTCAACATCAAATTAAATTTCAGCATTAAATTAAATTTCAATATTAAATTAAATTTCAATATTAAATTTAATTTTAATATTAAATGAAATTTTAATATTAAATGAAATTTCAATATTAAATTTAATTTTAATATTAAATTAAATGTCAACATTAAACATTTTAACGCTCCCTCGTAACGTACTTCTGCCGCTTCGAGCCAAATTCGGCACAAAGAGTCATCGGATTATTTATAGTAATCAAAACGTGATTCGTGGATAATCCTTACCATTCCGAACTCCCTTGCATGAAAACCCTAAAAAAACCCCGACTTCAAACCTTCATCCATGCAAAAAAAAAAAAAAAAGAAACCGAATCTCCGAAGTGCGTTCCCGATCATATTTAATTTCCGTTGGTCGAGGTGATCTTTCTCCTCGCCCTGGGTCGCCCGAGCCCGATTGTCCCGGTCTCTCCTTTCCCGCAATCGTGACTACGATACTTGGGGGAATTTGCCTCGGCGCCTTTAATATTTTCTCTCGGTATGTGCCCTCCCTATTCGCGTATCTGTGTATGTGTGGATGTGCGCATGTGTCTTACCGATTTTCGAGCTTTCCCATCGAATTGGCCGGTGCCGTTCCGCCGGGGGAGTTCTCGCCTCCCACCTTTTCACCCAGAAGAGCGCCAGACAGGCTATGTATGGAGATCGAGCAATACGAATTTCCAGCTGTATGTATTACAGACTCCGGAGGATTTCGATTTTTTGTTTTTCGTTTACTCTGCGGTTACATACATACGTGTACGGTGTGCAAGTGTGGGTGCGGCGAAGGCCCGGGGCTGCTGATCTCACGGCCGACCGAGCACCGAAGGATAATGGAAAGCCTTTTTACAGTTCAAACGCGAGATGGGAGAGCGAGAGAAACAGAGAAAGATAGAGGCGGTGGGCGGGGGGGGGGGGGGGGGGGGGGTGTGTGTAAAGAGCATTGCGGTAACGCAAGGGCAGACGGCAAATCGCGGTGGGTAAAGAGAACTTCGTTCGAGAAGGAAATAAAGACAGCCATATAGTGAAAGGGGCGGGGGGGGGGGGGGGGGGGGGGCGGTGGGTGTAGAGAGGAGCGAAAGGAAAAAGAATTTGATGCTGACCTGACCCAGGTGTACATGCTCACCCTCGCGGTAAAGAGAGAATTGTGCACAAAGGAATTGAGATTCCATTGGTCGAAAAGCGCGCCACGATTCTGTTTTTCTCTATCCGCCGATGCTTCTCTTATCGTCCCTCTTTGCGTATCATCGGGGGAGAGGGGGGACGTAATAATACGCGGACAAAATATACGTGGTGTGAGTGCAGCGGCGCATGCGCAACGATGCCTTTTTAGACGGTGAGAGAGATGTATGAAAAATAAATGAAAATACTTTTCTCGACTGGATTGGGAGTGGGGAGAATCAGGGGTGGGGGGGGGGGGGGGGGGAAGCGCCCTTTGAGGCGAGACTCCTTTTGTTATGGCGTGGGAACATTTTTGCAAAAATGGTCCGTTTTGCCCCCCTCCTACTCTAGGGTCCATTTTGTCCCGCTCTCGCCTAGGACCGTTTGGGAACTTGTGTATAGATCTCTGGGATTGGAAGGGGATGTGTGCGCGTGCGTGGCGATGCCTTTTTAGACGGTGAGAGAGATGTATGAAAAATAAATGAAAATACTTTTCTCGACTGGGTTGGGAGTGGGGAGAATCGGGGGGAATGGAAGCTCCCTTTGAGGCGAGACCCCTTTTGTTATGGCTTGGAAACATTTTTGCAAAAATGGTCCGTTTTGCTCCCTCCCCACCTCGGGGTCCATTTTGCCCCGCTCTCGCCTAGGACCGCCGGGAAACTTGTATATAGGCATGTGGGATTGGGAGTGTGTGCGAGAGAACGAAAAAGCATCTGAAAGGGACGTGCGGTAAGAGCGGGATATAAATTTATAGAGAAGAGAAAGCAAAAGCCATTTCCGTTTCTGTATCCGAGCGCCTCGCCGTCTCGCGACACATTCGCTCTCGGATTCCGATATATATGCGCCGGGGAGCGGTATATATATATACGTGTCTATACGTGTTTACTAGATACACCTTTACGCATTCAATGATAAGATAACGATACTGTCGTGTCGATCGAATTGCCCGCTATCGTTTACCTATTATTGTATCGATCGAATGGAAATGTCGATCGGAAAGGGCGGAGGAGGGAAGGAATCGTTTTATTTTTCTTCCCCGATTTATCTGTCGTAGAAATAGAGAGGAAAGAGCTTTTCCACCTTTGGTCCACACGTTATTGCGTTTCGTAGGATCTTTACATGGCGACATTTACCTTTCGCCTCGTTCATCACCGTAAGATATTGAGCTCGCACCGCGGAATGATGTTTCAACGCATTATAGAAAAGAAGTCAAAAATTGGGCGAGGAAATAGAGCCGAGAAGAGAATTCAAATAACGTGTTGATTTTTTTACCATTTTTCACACAAAATAAAATTTTTACCATTTTTTCACCCAAAACACAATTTTTACCATTTTTTTCACGCAAAATACAATTTTTACCATTTTGTCGCTCAAAACACCACACACAGTAAAATATTACTTCGTAAAATCGGAATAGGAAATTTCGTAAAAATAATTTTGTTAAATAAGTGACAAACTCATTTGTTCAGGTTTGAATACACAAACCTGTCCTTTTATTTTCCGTGTCATTGACAAATTTTAGTTTGTACTTTTGTTTGTAAAACTAGGGCCAGATGGTTCGATCGGAAAATTAATAAATACAAAATTGTGGACGTTTGTCAACCATAAGTTGTTGTAAAAACTACAAACTATTTTTACTGCGCCCGTTCTTCATGAAGACTCGCCCTCTCACATGTATATTTTTCATAAAGAAAAAATATTTATATCGCACAATTTCAATTTAAAATGAGTCGTGAACAAAATCTCATCGTAATAAAAATTATGCAATGTAAAAAAAATCTAGAAATTCGTTTACAGAGCATTAAGAATTCTGTTTTAATGAAAAAAACTCGTTTAAAATCAATGTTGTTTTAACGCTTTTCTTGGCTCTATCTCGACTTTTTCCTTTTACTTGGGTTTACTTTCTGCTACATCGGGCACGGCAATAGTGCAAGAGCGCAAAATTGTGCAGACCCGATGTTTTCCTGAGATTGTCGTGTTGCATCGACGATTTCACCGCTCGCACCTCCACCATTGAATAAGAACAGGAAGAAGAAAAAGAAGAAGAAGACGCGAGATAGGGTTAGCTCGAAAAAAGGTCGGATGGACTTGTCCCATCCGATGCTCTTCGTCCCGCACTCTAAAAAATTGAATCTCCAACTTTGAACCAGCTTCGATCGAAGCGAGCGTGCCGAGGCCCCGTCCGTCTCGTTGCGTACGGTACATTCGGGTATCGCGGATGCGATATATAGGTTACTGTACGAGATCCGCGTGTAACTGGAGCAACGCCGATGGGTATCGGTGATGCTTACTGGATGGTTGCGCGTGTGCAGAGAGCTATTGGCGAATGGCCAACGTACATCGGAGGCTTCCGAGAGCTCGGGACGGATAAGAGTGAAAGGAAACCGTGTGATAGAGGGTGGCTACGGAGAGGGAATCGGCGGGGGAATCGGCGAGGGAATCGGCGAGGGAATCGGACGAGCAATCGCTCTCGTTGATTCCCGTTCGGTTCCGCGTTCGCTGGGGTGCTTCATTACCCGGTGCGAATTGATCAATGGCATCGGGTACCTTACGCATGTACGCGCACGAATTCGCCGAAGACGAGACGATCGCGAGGTCGGACGTGAATAAAAAAAAAAAAAAAAAAAAAAAAAAAATGGGCCCTAATGACTTTTTGAACAGGGGGAAAAAAATTGGTTCAAACTAATTTGCAGTTGACACAAGGAAAAACAAATTGTTTTTTTTTTTGCAATTATTCGCTTCGATCGATCAAAATGTACTTGCGGCAATGACAATTTGCGGAGTGGACGGAGAAATCGGGAGAAGCTCAGGATAGTGGATAAAACCCGCGAAACGTTTGACATCTACGATTCCCGAGGACGAGGCGATCGCGAGGCCGGACGCGACAGTGGAACATTTTTTTTTTTTTTTTCGACCGAACCAAAATTCTCAACGATAAAATAAAAATTGCTTCAAGCAGATTTTTAATCGGCGCAACGAAAAAAAAATTAAATACAATAAAAAAATAAAAAGTATCTTCTCGACAATTATTATTCGCTCCGATCGACCGAAATGTATTTGCGGCAACGAAAATTTGCGGAGTGAACGGAGAAATCGTGAGAACCGTGAGGATAGTGGATAAAACCCGCGAGACGTTCGACATCTACGATTCCGGACACGCGCGACCGTGTATGCATACGAAGATATTCGAGATGTAGATACGTTCGGTCGTTCGTTTGGCATCCCCCGCGGCGACGGCGCTTCTTCTCACTCTCTAAACTCTGTATGGGACCGTGGCGAGGCAGCTTCTTCGTATAATGCATGTATACCTCATCCGATCTCGGCTCTCTCTCTGATCGGCATGAATTATGTCGCAGCGCAGCGGCGATGGGTTTTCCGGTCACATCGAACTAGCGTCTCGTTCTTCCTCGTGGAACGACTTCGTTCCATGCGAGGGGTCTCCGACGACGAACATTTCGAGATCACACCCACCGACTGCACATGGCGTTTCTGTGACCCCAAAAAATCTTAGAGTAAGCCAGAGGACAACTTCGGCCTCAAGTACGTTTTTCGTTTACCAAACCAGAACTTCTCAAATACCCTAAGTACTTGAAGTACGTATTAAAGTATCACACTGTAAAGAAATTATTTTGTAAATTAATGAACGGTATTGCAAGCTTTTTTTTTTACATAAACTGATTCTGAAACTTCAAACACATGTGCGTTGCAATTTTACAGTGAAATTTGTATCTTTGATGGAAATTTTTGTAAATTTCAGGCAACAGATTTGCAATTTTAATATCTCGTATTTTAATTTTACAACGAAATTCCATTAATGTAAGTAATGTAAGCAAATTTTAATTTCCAGTACATTAAATTTACAATTTATTTTTACCGTGTTATGTACTCGAAGTACTGAGCGCTAGGTAGTTTTCGAGTACTGACGTATTGAGTACTGGCCGAATACATTCCTGAAGCTCTGAGCAGTGTGCACTGACTCAGTACTTGATGCTTAAATACGCACTTCAAGTACTTAGTGCATTTGCCCAGCTCTGTACCAAACCTTAAGGTAATACGTCACAGTATCGCTGTTTCTCAATGGTAGGGGGTGGTGGGGGGGGGGGGGGGGGGGGGGCATGTTGCTGGCAGTGGTCGCGGCCTAGATATCTAATCATATACAAGCTCAAAGCTTCTACAACTCGTAATATCCTCGAAAATCTATGGGCAACTCAATTTAATTTTTTTTAATGCGGCCCTAATAATGTAATAATGTTACTTTAGAAATAAAATTCTAATAAAGTACTCTGAAAATATATATTAAAAAGAAAAGAATGTTGCTGTTCATGCGGCACGATATGCAGTGCATCCTAATTGACCGAACTTCAAGTTTATGTATTTCGGAATCCATGTGGTGAAAAAATATTTTTTTAAATTTCATTCATTGGTTCTAACAGTTGTGATTTTTAGTTCTGAAAAGTAGAAAAGTCGCTGTGTGACGCATTTCCTTAAGGATATTTGGGCCAAAATTGCGGGAGTCAGTATGCGAGTGAGAAACGTAGATAAAGCAAGCGGGAAAAGAGAGATGGAGTCTTTCGTTTATTGAATTTATCTCAGAAACGAAACCGTGAATCTTTTCGAAATTTGGACAGAATCTGTCTGGTAGCATGCTCTTCGCTGTGGTAGATTTTTTATTCGAATCCAACAGAAATCGGTGGAAAAAATCGCTACGTTCTGTCGTTACCGACCGATTTCCAAAACGTTTCATTATCAAAAAATTAAACGGTCAAAAAATTTGAAAAAATTTCAAACGATTCAGTGTGTATTTGCCTGCAAACTAGTCATGTTTCATAGCAATCGAATAGAAACGCGTTTTGCCCCAAACATCCTTAACTCCTGACTGCCCGCTAGTGCAAAAAGATGGGAGTTATGCGTTTCACTGAGAACCCCCGATTTTGCTGTTTTCGTTGTCTCCAATGTTTGTCGGAACGGTTCAGTGTCTCTTGACAGAATTTGGCACACTAGTTCTGTGGATGTGGGAATGCTTTCGTAGCGATGGATTAGGAAAATAAATTGTGAAGTGGCAGAGATAACTAACTTCGAAAACGCGGGACAAAAACGGACTCACATATGTCGAAAGTCAGCCGCCGTTATCTACCACTGCCTTTGCTGTTATTTGTCGTCTGTTATAAAAATACTGTGGTCTATGTGCTATACTGTAGTGCGTTGAACTCGCTCAAAGTGTAGTAAACAATTCTATAGTTCTGTAGTTCTAATTCGATCGGTGTACTCTAACCTGATATTCGCAAAGTTATATTTCCGTTATATAAAGTTAGCGAATCTTAGCATTTTCTAATGTTGTGTTTTTCCGATAAGACTTTCTACGCGTCGTTACTCTCCGATACGATTTTCTATTTGTCGTTGCTCTCTGATAACATTTTTTATGTCATCATGAACTCTATGTGTTTCTATGTCATGATAAACTCTATGTGTTTCTATGTCATGATAAACTCTATGTGTTTCTATGTCATGATAAATTCTATGTGTTTCTATGTCGTGATAAATTCTATGTGTTTCTATGTCGTGATAAACTCTATGTGTTTCTATGTCGTGATAAACTCTATGTGTTTCTATTTGTGTGATAAATTCTATGATTTCCTATGTATTTCGATGATAAAGGTATCATCTAAAGGTTTTAAAGTGTTTCAAAGAAGGGCATGGACAACGGCTTGGGGTCTTTCTGATCACCCAAAAAATCGTGAAGTAAGATAGTGCTGAGTTCCGACTTTTAGTACGTTTTCCGTTACCCAAAACTTATCTTTTTGTCAAAAGTTTTAATTTCTCAATATGTTTTCCAAGAAAAGGCATGGATAACGGCTTGGGGTTTCCCTGACCGCAAAAAAAAATCGTCTAGTAAGATATTGCGGAGTTCCATTTTCCAGTACTTTTTTCCTAACCCAAAACGTTTTTTATTCAAAAGTCTTAACGTCTCAAAATATTTTCCAAAAAGGTGTATAAATAATCGTTTGGGCTCAGTGAAACTTCATCTGCATTTCGTGATTCGCTACAAAGCTGTCCACTCGAAGGGTCAACAGGTCTGTCCACTCGAAGGGTCAACAGGTCTAGTTTTTTATTCAAAAGTCTTAACGTCTCAAAATATTTTCCAAAAAGGTGTATAAATAATCGTTTGGGCTCAGTGAAACTTCATCTGCATTTCGTGATTCGCTATAAAGCTGTCCACTCGATCTTTCCTCATCCCTGCGCAGTAATCGTTCGGATTATTGAGTCCAGGCGAATCTAGGCAACTGATCGACATACCAAAAGTGCTTCTCCTTTTCCCATCACGCTTATGAATCATGAAAATGTCTCGGATCGAGCCGACGATAACGAGCCGCGAGAGGAAGCGACTCGGAGGGAACATTTTTTTCACGCTCGAAGGTTCGATGGCGCTATATTGACTGTGAGGAGATTGATAGTTCATTGAAAAAAAAAGAATCGTTGAGCTATTTGTTTATCGCAGGGCGGATGGTAGGAACCCGGCTACCGGCACGTCCGTGTAATGCAGACATTCCAGGCTGTTTCTATATAGCTATAGCTTCCGCTGTCTCGTTCTGGAACCCGATCAATGTCAAGATAGTTTAAGCTCTCGAGGCGTGAAATCTGTTACGCTTCGTTCTCGCCCCGCGAGAGGCGATTCGCTGACAGGGCCGCTAAAGAGGTAAAGAAAGTCTCGGCTCGAGGTGGGCGGACAGCAGAGCGATACAGTCCATCAGCTGGTCGAGCCGCGGGACTCGCCAGCGAGGGAAGCGATTTGCGAACAATTCCGCTGTTCGAAAAAAAAAAAAAAAAAAAAAATCAAAAAATCCAGGCGCTCAATTGTGTCCCACAAAAGGTCCGTGCGGACATATCGGTGGCTCAATGCCGTAAGGTCATACATGTAGGGTCCAATATGGCCCACCCCGATTAGCCCATTAGTCAGTCATACGTTGACCGAACGGTCTTCCCCATTTTTTTAAAACTTTTTTATTCAACTCCACATATGCCTGTTTTGTTATTTTCACCATTTTCCCCATGCTATGTACACTGCTGTTCATGAATGCCTGGTCAGTTTTCCTATAGCGGCCCTATTCAGATCGTCCAGGCATTCATGAACAGCACCGGACTATCCCCATGTTATGCTCTCCATTAAAAAAAAAAAATTTTTATTCAACTCCACATATGCTGTTTTGTTAATTTCCACTGTATCATTACGGCGGTTATGTAAGGGGTAAAATCACCACATGGTCGGTAGGCCGGCTGACTCCCGGAAAGTCTTGCATAATTAATACAATCCCCTCGTGAACATGCCAATGTAAATTCATATCCATATTTTGTATAATTTTTATCACTGTTGAGAATATAAAAAAAAAGAACAATGGGTAGGAAACCGCAGAGGGGGAAGGGGGGGGGGGGGGGGTGGGAAGAGGATGTTCACCAGCCGTACATGACTGCGCATATCCACGAATTATTCATACGCGCACGCCAGTGCATAATTAACGAGACCGCGTTAAACAGAATTAAAAAAAAAGAACAACAAAAAAAAAATCGCGAGTGAGGATGTGTGCACGTGTACAAATGGTCGGTTCGTTGCGCGACTGGGGCTGTGTGTGAAATGTAACGAGACCATTCTTTTGTCCCGCCATTCTTCCGCACATACACAAACCCGTTAATACTCGCAGAGCCCGGAGATAATTAATAAGCTCCATTTGCACGAGCGTATTGACCGCACTCGTGCATATATGCATCAAACCTCCCCTCCCGGCCCCTCCCGATGAGTTTTGTGTTTACCGTGCGGCGGTGCTCCGATCTTTCTACCTCCCAGCTTCCAGGCATGGACTTTTTAGCCTTCGCACCGAATCTCTGCGGTGAAGTTTACCGACTTGTCGGGCAATATCGGCTATTTTTTTAAATTAAATATCTTTCTTTGAATTTGTTTGACGGATTTTTTCTTTTACGGCCGTTTTACAATAAATCCTGATTTAGAGCTCGGAATAATACATTTTATAATTTTAATAGATAATTCATTCAATTAAATCAATGCGAAGTTGACAAAATTCACGGAGATTTTAAAAAAATTTGATTATTAATCCACTTGAAATGAAATTTTATAAAAAATAAAAAAAAAAAATTATGGACGCATTGATTTTTGAAAAAAGTGGCGTTTTTTGTTATTTTGAACAATACATGCATTTCTTTTCGAGTCCAATTTTTTGGTTATCTGTAGTAAAAAGAAATGATATAAGGATTTTTGCATATATGATAAAAATCGTTTATTCGTGACAAAAAGCACGGAAAGAACCATGACAAGGTTGCTCCGAATTAATTTTCACGTAAAAACCAAAGTTCCCAAAAAAAAAAAAAAATTGTTCTGAACCGCGTAATCAAAATTTTTTTTTAGGTCGAACAAGGGCCCCCATTTGATTCCCGACCGAATTTGTCGTTGAGTTTCTACAATCAGCGATCGCCACAATGTTTCGTTGCAGTTTCATGAATTTCGCCTAGAGCACCAAAATAAATTAGGTACAACATCCATCGACGTTCGATCGATTGTCCGAACAATTGCCCAATGCCGCTTGGTTTAGTCGCTCGGAGTCCCGTATCCAGAAGCCGTATTAACCCGATCGGCTCGATGGCGTATAACTATGTAAATTGTGCGTGTTTCTGGGGTAGGTCCGAGTGTACGGAATGCTCACGTAATGCGGGGAGACGTGGAGGACGACGTAACAATCACCGCCGATACAGAGGAATACACACATAGAGCGAGGGTTCTCCCCCCCCCCCCCCTTCGGCTGCCGCATGGATATCGAGGATCGATAGTTGCCTCCCCCCCCCCTCGCTGTTCTCCCACGGGCTCAGAAGCTTTGAGTCCTTTTGCAAGGGAGTGAAAAAAAAAATGAAAAAAAAAAAAAAAAAATAGAAAAATGGAACAAAAATGACCGAACAAACGAGCGTTTTCTGGAATCGCTTTTGCGCTGCAGCTGTGCGCCGCGCAGACCCATAAAACACTTTACAGGGTAAAAGAAGCGAGTGTACCGGCGTCGGCGAGTCGGTATGAGAGGAGGAGGTGGGTTTGGTTCTTTACCGAAGAAAAAAGAAACGTTCGATCGGGCAGAGCACCTTCTGTCCCATATTTTTCGTGAAGCGTCTGTTACCGATAAGGTATAGATTCTCTACATGGGGACGATTCATTTTGTCAAGTATCCAGCGCGCCGCCCGCTTTACTCCGGGCTGACGTTGCTTCTAACGATGGCATAAAATAAAAAAACGGTACTATCGGGCCATTCCTCACTCCGGCTCTTCCGCCACCGCTCTTGGAGATAAAAACAAAAAGAAAATAAAAAAAAAAAAAAAAAAAAAAAATTGGGAGAAATATATATTCAGACCCGTGCGGATGAGGAATGATGAAAAAGCACTCCGCTGCCGGACGGGAATCGGGGATACATCGGTATTAAACAAAAAATTCTAGTCAGGACTATCGGCGGGACGCGCGGAGAGGGAGAATGCAGTGATAACGGCTGGAGCTGATTTTTAGCGAGGTGGGCTGCGCGAGAGCGTATCTTCATGTCCTGTTTCCGAATCGACGAGCACGCGATTGAGCGCACTCGGTCCCGCGGGCGTGGGACATTTGACGAGGGGGCTATTGTGCGAAAGGGTTTACACAAACCGTTCTATCGACCCAACGAGCAGTGCGAAAAAAAGCGCGCCTAATTTCGCCGACAATTGCCGTGTGCGCGGAACTGCGATGGCCTTTTGTCATCGTTTTGTCCCTCCGTCGGTCACATCTGCAGGGTGAAAACCGTTTCGATGCCGAATGTAAAGTGTTCTTCAATCGACACAATCTCGACATAAACACTGCGGATTTTTCGAGCTTCGACGTGAAGACCATTTTTGAAAAATAATCTTCTTCAATTTTGGTCTAAAATTTTTTGGGATAAATTGGACGTACATTAAGGTAAACGGCCCAGTTTTCGTCGCTGTCTCAGTCACCGTCATCGAACGCAAATTATACGAATAATAAATACAGTTTTCGTTTGATACAAAAAGAGCGGATTTTACTTTTGATTATTGCTGCAATACGTATGTTTTTGTAAAATGATTAATTTAACAATTTGTTAGTGTGTGGCACAACTCGCGTTTCGGTATTTTCAAGCCGCAGTTGCTATCAGGGCGTCCTAGCCGAAGCACATCGCGACCTATCTGAATGCGTTAATTTGCAAGTATTAAAAAACATAGAAATGGTGTCAGTACAAATAACTATCGATTAGATCGGTAATAAGTTGTTTTTCGATTACATGTTTTTATTAAATTTGTCTTGACAGACAGTGGGTCAGCCAAATTAGGTTACGCTGTATTTTCCGGCACTTGTTGCATCGCAGATTATTATAAATTCAAGTTAATGTTTTTATATCATTTTGACCCGTGAAATTATCGAATAATAATAATGGTACAAATATTAATCTGTACTATAGGGCTGTAAATTCCGACATAAGGACAGAAACTTGGTACTCGATTCGACATACTGCGTCTCGAATGACGGAAGCTGGGTGTGCGATGATGACGAAAACTGCGACATAAGTGACGGAAACTGCACCATAATGTCTAAAGAGTGACAGAAACCCCAGAAAAAGCGACTGAAACCCCGGCAGTAGAGAGACATTGTTAAAGCGACAATTTAACAATTAGATTCTGCTGAATTGCCTTCAATAATGGCCGAATCGGATTCAGAACACTTCGATGCATATATTAAAACAGTTTTTTTTAAATCGACAATACAACCCGGATATAAATAACGAAAAACCGCGATCACCGCCCTAAAGATGACGGTAACTGGGCCGCTTAGCTTATACCCCAGTGGGACCGATACAGCGGGCCAGTGTTGGCACGGCGTTGGCCAGTCTTCGCTCAATGTCGGCCAGCACCGAACCTCCGTATCATTCCCACCAGGCTAATTCATCCGGAATAGTTTCTCGAGTATAATTTCTTCGCAGATTTTTATTTGAGCGCGGAACTGAAATTAGAAGGTTTAATTTCTCCGACCGCGATAATAGAAAATACCCCTTGACGTTCATTGTACACGCGAATATAAACGTGTATCGTGAAGTACTGACTGGATGAGTTCCGGTACAGCGCGATTCCGACACCCAATGCTCCAGGAAAATGGAATTCCTGTGCTTGGGATGGAACCCATCTATTCTTTGTAACTCGATACTCCCTTACGCTTCTCCTGCGGGCTCGTCCGAGTCCGTGTAAGTCCGCAGCGAATAGGGGCGGGGGGGTTGTTTAGCATCCGCTCGGCTGTATCAGCCGCTATCGTGTTTCCGGTAATGCGATCGTAACGGACCTCTCCGTGCAGACATTCGAAAATCGTTCCCTCGAGCGTCTCGTTCATCCGACTGACATTAACACCGACTCTCGTCAAAGACTCCGGCACTTCCGGGATTCAATTTTCTCAAAGTCCTGGCGGCCAATGCGCACTTTCTGTTCTCAAACTGTTTCGCTCTTTTGATGTCGTGTAATATGCAAATTCTCTGCTCTTTATAAATATAGATGTATTTTTTTTTTTTTTTTACATAAGCTTGACGTGAAAAACAACAAGTATCGCTCAAGCATCCCCCAGTCGATTCGTTCAACCGTTCGTTTACATAGGGGGGCGAGCGGGGCAAAATGGGACAGTGGGGCAAAACGGGACAGTGAGGGCAAAACTCAATTTTCCAATAATTTTTGGATGCCTCATTTTGTCCCAACGACACATCAAAATTTCCAACCCCGTTTTGCCCCACGGACGACCATTGCCACCATCTAAAAGTTATCGGAAAATTGCGTTTTGTCTCATAATCCCTTTTGCTCCGCTCTCCCCTAATTCTATTTAATGGAAAAAAAAAGAAAAAATACACTAAAATAAAAAAATAAAAAATCATCGTCCGAAATGACGTTAATCAGCACGCACTGAGTAACAATAACATAGTTAGAGTGACCATAAGCACATTCTATTATAAAACACAGTCGCCTGCGAGAACCCTTACTTTTTATAGTTGGAACAAAAATCACATATGGTAATAGCAAATATAATTATACTCTAGCCAATTAAATATCATTCGACAGAAACTATATGTATACACTATATCGCACCCCTAGTACAACAGTGTAACATCTCTTATGGGATTGCCATATAAGTTGTTACACTGTTGTTCTAAGGGTGCGATATGTTCCCTTATAATATCACGCGTTATCGTATAAATTATTATTTTTTTCTCGGTGCGTAAATGAATTATGCGTACCCAAATTCGGATCTCCTGTCGTTATGGTTCGAAGCAACTCGTGACCAAAGGGCATAAATATCGGCTTAACAATATTTTCAAAGCTAAACGACTTCCGGCACGACTCCGGGGAGAATTCAAATGAGAGCGTGAATATATCGAAATTCTCGGTTACTCCGAAAACAATATGTCTCGCTCTAGTGTTTCAGCCTCGCTCACACTTCGTCGACTGTCTGTCGTTATTGCTGCTCTTACTACTGAGTGACACGAGGACACCGGTGGATACTCGCGTCTTCCGCGATGCGTTTACTCGTCTCGCCTCTACACCGTTATTGTATCTTTCCAAGCCATATATTCCGAGCGAGAATGTTCTTCACACACAACGCCGTCGATACCGTAGTTCAGTGATTCGACGCCCACACAAGCACTTGGGGGAAATTTATTTTTATCGTGGAAAACATTTCGCTGAAACACGCACATCGAGAATGTCGCGGAGCAATGCGCACACCGACATTCGTCACGATCGTCCCGGGTCGCAATAGGGAATTCATTCATACCTATTTATACCGACTTATTTATATCAATTTATTTGCGCGCATTTATTTATAGCGACTTATTTATACCAAGTTATTTACACAAAAGAGCTACACGGAGAAAAATTGTTTAGCTGCTCTAACAAAAATGAGTTTTGCTGACAATGAACTCGTTCCCACAGCAAAACGATTAGTAAAAGCAGCAAAAAAAAATGCCTACGTAGAAGCAATTGGATTTCCTATCACGACAAAACTTTATTGTTACTGTGACGATTTAGTTCGCTGTGAGAACTAACGAAGACTGCTGTAATTTGACGGCTGAGTAATGACTGGCAATAGAATAGTTATAGATACGTCCATGCATTTATTTGAAGATTAAATCACCGCGATTGTGTTTTATCATTTTATTCTATTGAAAATAATGTCTGTATTTGCAATTGCGAGTTTTTGAAATTTGCTGTATGGATGTATCAATCTTCGAAAGGTATTACCTTTCGCAGTTTATGCATCCACATACAACAGCAAATTTCAAGAGTTCGCAATTCCACTCTATTCTTTATTTTTACTCGAATACAGAGGATCTGTTTCCCCGTGTCTCTTTGTTTTAATGTTGCGCGTCGAGCGTCTCGAGCTCATCGTAGTTGTTAGCACATATATGCGCTCCACTCAGTCATATAACAAATTTTTTTGTTGCCGTAACAAAGGCTGTTTTGTTGCGGTAACAAAGGCTGTTTTCTTGCGGTAAAAAATCCCTCCAAGCGAACAATTTTGCTATGGTTACAAACTGCTTTCGTTATCCCGAAATTAACAAACTAAATAGGTTGCTGTAACAAAAATCTTGTACCAACATTTTTTTTACCGTATCACCGTATTTCTCGTATTTCCACATGAAGCGATAAAACAATGAACACACTTAGAAAACAAGCAAACGAAAGAGGTAATTTTTTAATCAGTCCCCTAATTGCGAGCAACGCAATCAAGCCGTTCTACCGAATGATTTACGTTCTCACCCGCGACCAAATTTCGCGGTATATTTCAGCGCACATAACATGTTCCCACTCGTGGTTTTTTTCGCCTCTCAAAGGTACTTTTTTTTTCTTTTTTTTTTTTTTTTCACGCGATATAAACGCGCAGAGCGGCCGTTAATTCGTTGCCGGTGGAGAGTAGTCAGGCGCAGCTCTCTGTGGTACGTCATGGACGTACGTTATGAAAAGGCTCGGGGAAAGTTCCCATTCGGTCTTTATTTACGCGCGGGCTCACTTTGTATTTATATGCAACGAATATCCTCTCTCTCTCCCTCGCCCCGCCGCAGTCTTTCTCACTCGCTCTGTTGTACTTGTATTTGGGTCAGACCGTAAAGCTGAAGTACGCGTACTTCTGGGATTCCGTCGCTCTGCCCCTATCCATCAAGGGAAGCTCTCTATCTTCTCTTTCCCTTCGGTTATTCTCGGCGTTCTTCGCCTCCTACGCTTCCTTCCCCTCGATCCCTTATTCACTGTCAAACTCGGATGTGACGGCGAAATTTTGCATTTCATGCGAAACCGCTTCGAGAGCGTGGCTTCCCGGATTATGTTGTATCGCGCAAGACGATGAGAAACCGCGCATTGTCGTTTCCCGCCTCATTCATCTCCGCATCCCCGAGTTCGCGGGACACGAAGAAACCGAGCTTCGGGGAATCAGCTGTAAAGCGAAGCTTACCTGCCGACTAAGAACGTCCCGACGATTAGGCGACAGTTTGCAAGGAGCTTCGAGAATTAAACTGTCGAGGGGTGTTCCATGTTCCCCCGAGGGAATTCGTCACACACCGACTTTTCTACTTTTGGAATTAAAAATCACACGTTTTATAGAGCAATGAATAAGGTTTTTAAAAAGAATTTCTAATAATTTTTTCCCCACATGGATTTCGAGATACATGCGCTTAAAATGGTGTCAATTACCATGAGCTGCATACGGTGCAGCGTGACAAGCAACATTATTTTTTTTTTAATATATATTTCCAGACTACTGTATTACAATTTTTTCCTCAAATAACATTACAACATTATTACGGACGCATTAAAAAAAAAAAAAAAATCTACCTGCGACCATAGATTTTCGAAAATATTACGAGTTGAAGGAGCTTCGAACTTGTATAGGGGAGACCGGGGCAAAATGGCATAGCGGGGCAAAACCGGACAGTGCGGGCAACTCCATTTTCCAATAATTTTTGGATGCCCCATTTTGTCGTAACTATACATCCGGATTGTCAAACCCGTTTTGCCCCACGGACTACCATCGCTACCATTCGATGGTTATTGGAAAATTGCGTTTTGTCCTCATTATCCCGTTTTGCCCCGCTGTGCCATTTTGCCCCGTTCTCCCCTACGAATAGATACCTAGGCCTCAACCATTGCTAGCAACATGCCGCCCCCCCCCCCCCCCCCCCCCCGGGCACCATTGAGAAACGGCGATCTGTGACGTATTTCCTTGAGACACCGGCACATTGCGAAATTTTTTTCTCAGTCGGAATATCCCGTTACTGTTGAGGAGTTTTTACAGTTTCGTCGCCAACGGAGCGATGCTCTAAGCCTAGCGAACAAATGGAAAACATAATTTTCGTCGACCTTAATGGAGAACGAACAAATGCACGCTGGGGCAGACCGGAGGGGAACGGTGTGCTGCGCGGCAGGAAACAGTGTGCCAAGAAGCATAGAACAGTGATGTGAGTCGGTAAATAAACGCTCGAACAGCCCGTTAAGTAACCGGTTAATTAACCGCGGCTACTAACTTATTTTACCGACGTTAACTTGTTCTGTTGTTAGCACTACCTAACTCGGCGAGAATTGCATGTGGAAGATTCTTTCTCACGCTGTTTCCGTTTCAATAACGCATCCTCACTGTATACCCAATAAATGTATCTTGATTTGACTCATTCGGTCCACATAACGTCGTTATTGTAAACAGTGTAAACGCTTTATCGTAACGTTTAACGTTTCATCATATTATATTCCTTTTCGGTGAATAACAAATTAACCAATCCCCCTAATAGCTTCTGAGGAATAAGGATTGTTTGATAGTCACCAGGAATATTTTATTGAAGAAATAAAACGTTGATTAAATGATTCGCATTAACGTAGACATTTTATCAGACTTAAATTGAAAGTTGGAGTGCGCCTGTTGGTCACTTAAATAACAGGTTGTTTTACCGGTAAATTCACAACACGAGCATGGAATCTCTAGCGGGAATGACACACGGGACCGGTACTGGCCGTCGTTGGCCGAACACCGGCCGAAGCTCCGCCAATACTGGCCCATTGTCGCACTCCCACTAGTGGTATGGACCGCATCATATCTTAATTTGTCTACTCTGCAATACCCTCCTCTAACTTCCTCATCTTGTACAATAGCTGTACAGTAAAACATCCCAAGGAACCTGGAAAACCAGTTGGAACACCGTGCCCCGAATTAATTTTTTTTTTTTTCACGACATCAAATTTGACATTGGCCCGTAGGGGAGAGCGGGGCAAAATGGTACAGCGGGGCAAAACGGGATTACCAGGCAAAAGGCAATTGTTCAATAACTTTTGGATGGTTGCGATGGTGGTACGTCGGGCAAAACGGGTTTGAAAATCCGGAAGGATCGTTGGGACAAAATAGGGCATCCAAAAATTATTGGAACACCGAGTTTTGCCCTTACTGTCCCGTTTTACCCCGCTGTGCCATTTTGCCCCGGTCTCCCCTATCCTCGAATCTCCGCCTCGAGTACCGAGCCGAACTGCGGCCACGCTTGTATGGCCTCATCGATCTCTTATGAGAATCAAATTGCGCGTCCCAATTGTTTTCATTTCTTTTCTCACTGCGCCATTGCCAAATCGCAGTTGGACAATGAGTTCTACCATCGCCTGTGCCGCAACAATCTCGAACCGCGTAACAAAGATTCCATCCAAACCCATCCCGCGAAAGAGCTCCTCGCCGTTCCAACGCGTTGCAGCCAAGTAGCAGCGGAACCCGGACGGAGTTGCTCTCGCGCCCGAAAGCCAAGACACCTTGAAATCCGAATTTCGAAGTTGGTCCCTAGCTTAGCTGCACCGGTAGAACCTCCGAAGTCCTTCGGCTAACGATCGGAATAACAACGTGCTTCCGGACACCCTACGGTGGACCCTCGATAAAGGCATCTTCCGCGGGTTATGGCGGAGCGTTAATTAGTTTGACCCCGTTACCACCCCGTTGCTGCTCTCTCACCTCACTGTCCCACCGCCAACGTCGCCGCATCTCGGACAGGGATGTTTATACAATTTTTTATTTATTTTTTGTACTTATCTTCCCACGACATATCTCCGTGGAGCAACACCCGATGAATAAGCCATTAAGTGCCACCGCAGCACGCTGACCCAACTTACACCGTCGCAACTTCGACTAAGTATGCAGGGCATGTCGAAGTTCACGGAGCAACAGTCCAAAGGGGTTGAAGGGTAATTCCTGTGGAGTCTCTCGTCCTTGCTGTGGCAGCGACCGCAGGGAGATCAAAAGTAGCGTCTCGTCACCGCAAGCTCATCGCCCCTTTGGGGGGGGGGGGGGGGGGGCGGCACGGGGTGGCTTGGGGGGCGGGGGGATGGAGGGACGAGGATTATCGCTCACCAAGTTTCTCGGAGTAGACTGCGCACAGCGGGCCCTTCGCGTGCCCGTTCACATCGACGATCTGTCAATATTGTTCCCGAACAATAACGTAACTCGCGCTAACTCCGTCTACTGTGCCGTTGTGTGCCGAAGTTACGGGGCATGTGCTCAGGGCCTCTCGTGAGATCCATTACGCCAGTTCGATCGGTCGATCCTGGCCGTGGCGGCCCAGCGAGCGTGACAATAGTCTCGCGTCGCTTATCCGGCGAATGTCCGTTTTGTCTTTAAGGTAGCTATGTCGCTTTCCGCTCATCTCGCATAAGTTATCGAAAAGTAAGCGAATGTTGCAAGCACTTCTCCATGATATAAAAATCTGAAAAAATTCATGCAGATTAAAGGCACCGAAGAGTTTTATTTTGCACAATAATAATTCTAAAATGTTATTAACAAATTAATCAAAAAATTAATTGTTTAACAAATCGCCCGGCAAAACAACCATTTTTTTTCTATGAAAATGATTTATTTATTTTTCTGAACACGTATGAATTTTTTCAGATTTTTCAATGAGTTTTAATTTTTGTGTTTATTCAGACATTTTTTCCAAATAAAAAGATTAAAAAATCAAAGCTAATTGACAAATCTGAAAAAATTCATACGTATTCAGAAAAATAAACGAATTATTTTCATAGAAAAAAATTGTTGTTTTGCCGGGCAATTTGTTGAACAATTAATTTTTTGCTTAATTTGTTAATAACATTTTGGAATTATTATTGTGCAAAATTAATCTCTTCAGTACCTTTAATCTGCATGAATTTTTTCAGATTTTTATATCATCGAGAAGTACTTGCAATATTCGCTTACTTTTCGATAACTTATGCGAGATGAGCGGGAAGCGACATAACTACCTTAAGAGCATATGAAACACGTCCTCAGCGTGTCTCCCTCGCTCCGCCGAGGCCGCCACTGATGCTATCTTTCTCGCACTCCATAGTGTTTCACATGCTCTTAAGGCTGTCCTTTCGTTATGTCCGACGTCACCGAAGTTCGATAGAGGAATAAGAGAGAATTTCAAACACTTCCCGATCGGATAAAAATCTTTAAAAATCGGGCACATTGAAAGTGCTGAAAATATCGTTTTTTTTTTTGTAATAATAATTCAAAAATGTTATCAACAAATTATTGAAAAATAAAAATTGTGTAACAAATCAGCCGACTACCTAATTTTTGTTTGTCGCGAAAATGATTTGTCAATTTTTCTTGAATACCTATGCATTTTTTCAGAATCTTATGTAATGTCAGAAAATAGCGATTTCAAAAAAATGTTAACACAAAGATAACCCAATTTTCAAACATTACATAAAATTCTGAAAAAATTCATACGTATTAAAAAAAAGTAACAAATCATTCTCATGAGAAAAAAAAAAAAAAATTATGTTGCCGGGTAATTTGTTGAATAATTTTCTATCTCAGTAATTTGTTAATAACATTTCGGAATTATTATTATGCACAAGTAATCTTTCCAGCGTCTTCCAAACGCCTGATTTTTTTTTCGGATTTTTATCCGACCGAGAAGTGTTTGTGATTTTCTCTTATTCCTCTCTCAAACTTAGGTCGCGTCAGACACAACGAAAGGACTGCCTTAAGCTGATTCTACCGTGGCGTTTCCTCGAGCCGTCTCTTATTCACCCGGCACGTGGAACGCATTCGTGAATTCTCGCACTGTGCGAAACGGCCCGACCGATCAATGGAACGACAATGGACGCGGAGGCGGATGGACGAATTCGTCCTCGGCGGTTCGTCGGACCGGGTCGACCAGTTCTGCACAGATGGCCGAGACGAATCCAGGTTCGGAAGAGAGCGAGAAAAGTGAGAAGGCCCGAGGGCGCTGGACAGAACAATTGCGTGGCGAATAAAATTGAATAGCTCGCCCCAATCAACCGCGTCGTTAAATACGCCCCGGGCGATTAACGTTATGTTTGGAACGAAGTATATGCGCTTGTATCCATCTTCCCCATCATTGGGTGCAGTCGAAGTGCGCGCGGAGGAAAACGGCTGACTCGGAGGGACCGGCTGGATTGGCACTGAGCTCGGTCCTATCGCCAAGGAAATTAAAGCCCGCACCGAGAGCGCCTTTCGCAGGTAATAGACCGATGAAGATTTCGATGTCGCCACTGCCGGTCGCTGCTGGGCACGTACACTGTCGAGTCTCTTAGGCTGCATCGAATGCGTCGATGCTCGTCGGCGGACCGGTGTACTTCGGGCAACGAGCAAAACCAGACGGTCCCTTGGGTGCTCGACCAACTGCGGTATGGAATTGCCAGCGATTTTTTTTTTATTTTTCTTCCACCACTTTGTTCGCTCTTTCCCTTCCGGTCTGCGGGGAGATGGGAGGGGAGAGAGGAGAATGAACGGGGCGTTACGGAAGAATTTTCTCAGCGTAAGCATGCGGTGAAAAGCCACCGGAGCCGGCTTTGTTAATGAAAGCCGGAGCGGGATGGTTTGATGAAAAAAAAAAAAAAAAAAAAAAAAAAAAAAAAACACGGAAAACAAAATTGTGGAGGTCTTTCCGGACTCGGTTATTACACGTGCAGTGTTCATCCTTGCGTATATGTCGGCCTGCATCGAATGGACCGCTGCGGAGAGTGCGCTCTTGATTCTCCTCGCAGTAGTAAAAGTCATGGCGAGTCGGACAGTCCCGTTTCGTCAAGTGAACGAACGGGGCGGCGAAGAGCCTTCGAGATTGCTTTGGAGTTACCCAAGGGTTGCCCCAGTAGCCTCGTCGGTGCAGTTACGTACAACCAGAAAAAAAAATCATTTGACGGCCACCGTTTATTAAGATTAAGTAAAATATTTATTTGATTAAAATTAATATTTATTTAAATTAAGTAAATAGTTATTTTAATCAAATAAATATTTTACTTAATTTAAATAAATAGTTATTTTAATCAAATAAATATTTTACTTAATTTAAATAAATATTTATTTAAATCAAATAAATATTTTACTTAATTAAAATAAATATTTATTTAAATCAAATAAATATTTTACTTAATCTTAATAAACGGTGGCCGTCAAATGATTTTTTTTTCTCGGTGTACCAGCCGAGAAACCCTTCCGACAAAATCGGCATCCACTTTCGGTGTAATCGAATTCGGAAGAACCCCGCTGACGACAAGATATACTGTAAATCGAAGTATCGACGTTGTACCAAAAGCAACATAAAAAAAAAAAAATGAAAAAAAAAAAATCCAATACAAAAATGGGATTCCTATAAATTCTGGACGGTAACTCCACTTTCCAGGGGAAAAAAAGCGGATGAGAAAGATTGGAAGAAAAACCGCACGATGAGAAGAGTATTCGCTCACTCCCGGAGTGTCATACCCAGACGCGTCGAGGATCAGCCTTTAATTAAATTCTTCCATCCCTCGCATCGACCAACCGGGCGACTGCGACGGAATGAACATGGGTGCGCGGTTTACTGACTTATGGAAATTCTAGAATTCCCTCCGCCTTTGAGTATACACAGTGCCCTCTTTTTCTTCCCTCCTGGCCTCGCTCTCCCTCACACCCCCCCCCCCCCCTCCCCCCTCCTCTCCGCCCCTTCGCATTCGCGAGAATTTGCAAAAAGGAAAATCCGTAACGATTATCCTCACCCAACTTCGTTTCCCCGGTATATCGACATTCCGACAGCAAAAAAGGTATCTCGTTTGTAGAGATCGTGCAGGATTTGCGTATCGATTTTTTTTTATCCTCCCGGAGAATTTTAATGAATTTATTTAACAAACATTTGTCCACAAAGGACCGCAATTCTCTTGTTACGGATTTAACAATTCTTTAGCCAACTAACCGTATTTTTGACGAAAAAAATTTGTAACATTGACAATAAGAAAAAAATTCTGAAGGCTGTATGCAGATAAAAGTATTTAATAATATCGCGCGAGAATCGCGACAAATGCACACCCGAAATTGGAGTAAGAGAAAGACTGTGGAAGCTCCAAAATCGTGACACCTCGTTCTCTTTCGCTCTGGGTACGTCGAGACGTCTACACGACCTACACGTTCACTGGAGAAGACGCCGAGTGAAGGGAAATAGCGAAAGTCTCGTGTTTGACATCCCAGATCGGTACGGCCGACCGAGCAATTTTCTTCCACCATCCGCTGGATTCATTTTTATCACGTCTTGGTGATCAGCGAGCCCCGGAGATCAACGAAAGAGTTTAATTATGTGTACATTTCTTATTCATCCGAGCGACGAGATGTGTACGTAATTGTATGATTATAGGGCGGTTAATTTAATAAGTTCGTTACTGACGTTTTAGATTCTACGTGTCAATTTATATTGCTCTCATGATTGATTGATCTTTTTAGCTGCGAATTAATTAGCTGCGGACAGGAAGAGTTTTGTTCTTAAGAAAAGAGGATCTCTTCTTAATTTATTAAATACTGTGATAGCCAACAATTCACATTTGTTTATTTAGTGTGCTCGTCTATATGTGTGTAATTTATTCGTTTGACCTGCTCGGCAGGTAGTTGATTTTATTTCCCCGGTCGTAATCGAATTTTATATATTTTTAATATTCCTGCGACTTATAAGGTTTAGTAAAGAAGACATTTTTGTTAAGCGGACAAACCTCTTTGTCATTTATAGATCAATCAAGGAATTAAAAAAAAATATAAGATACGTTGGATTGTTGACAAAACGCTTTCGAAACCACCACCCCGTAGTTACCTCGCTCGCGGAATGATTTTACGTGTCAATTTATATTGCTCTCATGATTGATTGATCTTTTTAGCTGCGAATCAATTAGCTGCGGACAGGAAGAGTTTTGTTCTTAAGAAAAGAGGATCTCTTCTTAATTTATTAAATACTGTGATAGCCAAAAATTCACATTTGTTTATTTAGTGTGCTCGTCTATATGTGTGTAATTTATTCGTTTGACCTGCTCGGCAGGTAGTTGATTTTATTTCCCCGGTCGTAATCGAATTTTATATATTTTTAATATTCCTGCGACTTATAAGGTTTAGTAAAGAAGACATTTTTGTTAAGCGGACAAACCTCTTTGTCATTTATAGATCAATCAAGGAATTAAAAAAAAATATAAGATACGTTGGATTGTTGACAAAACGCTTTCGAAACCACCACCCCGTAGTTACCTCGCTCGCGGAATGATTTTACGTGTCAATTTATATTGCTCTCATGATTGATTGATCTTTTTAGCTGCGAATCAATTAGCTGCGGACAGGAAGAGTTTTGTTCTTAAGAAAAGAGGATCCCTTCTTAATTTATTAAATATTGTGATAGCCAAAAATTCACATTTGTTTATTTAGTGTGCTCGTCTATATGTGTGTAATTTATTCGTTTGACCTTCTCGGCAGGTAGTTGATTTTATTTCCCCGGTCGTAATCGAATTTTATATATTTTTAATATTCCTGCGACCTATAAGGTTTAGTAAACAAGACATTTTTGTTAAGCGGACAAACCTCTTTGTCATTTATAGATCAATCAAGGAATTAAAAAAAAATATAAGATACGTTGGATTGTTGACAAAACGCTTTCGAAACCACCACCCCGTAGTTACCTCGCTCGCGGAATGATTTTACGTGTCAATTTATATTGCTCTCATGATTGATTGATCTTTTTAGCTGCGAATCGATTAGCTGCGGACAGGAAGAGTTTTGTTCTTAAGAAAAGAGGATCTCGTCTTAATTTATTAAATATTGTGATAGCCAAAAATTCACATTTGTTTATTTAGTGTGCTCGTCTATATGTGTGTAATTTATTCGTTTGACCTTCTCGGCAGGTAGTTGATTTTATTTCCCCGGTCGTAATCGAAGTTTATATTTTTTTTAAATATTCCTGCGACTTACAAGGTTTAGTAAGCAAGAGATTTTTGTTAAGCGGACAAACCTCTTTGTCATTTATAGATCAATCAAGGAATTAAAAAAAAATATAAGATACGTTGGATTGTTGACAAAACGCTTTCGAAACCACCACCCCGTAGTTACCTCGCTCGCGGAATGATTTTACGTGTCAATTTATATTGCTCTCATGATTGATTGATCTTTTTAGCTGCGAATCAATTAGCTGCGGACAGGAAGAGTTTTGTTCTTAAGAAAAGAGGATCTCGTCTTAAATTATTAAATATTGTGATAGCCAAAAATTCACATTTGTTTATTTAGTGTGCTCGTCTATATGTGTGTAATTTATTCGTTTGACCTGCTCTTTTAATATTCCTGCGACTTACAAGGTTTATGAACAAGAAATTTTTTGTTAAACGGACAAACCTCTTTGTAATTTATAGATCAATCAAGAAATTTTTGTAAAATATAAGATACGTTGGATTGTTGACAAAACGCTTTCGAAACCACCGCCCCGTAGTTTCCTCGTTCGCGGAATGACATATTTTAACACGGCGTTGAAAACAGTCTCTTCCCAACTGCGCCATTATCGGTCAGATAAGGTAATCTCGTTGAGCGCAAATAAGTGTATTGAGAATCGATGTGATGTAGTTGCGGGCTCATAACTCTGCGCTCTCCACATCGTCGCGGCAAAGCTGCCCAGTGAGAGCAGCGAAGACGAAGTAAGAGAACAACGAGAGAAAGCGAGACGACGTTTTGTACACAGCTCGCGACCCTCTACGTCTCCCTTCGCGCCGGATACTTCCCCACGGCGACGATGATAAGCCGATCGATCGAGCACCATTACGACGACTGTATCGTTTACCTTCGCTATCTGGTATCGTTTTATCGCGAGCAAGAGTATTCTCCCGCGAAAGCAATCGATTTTTCCAAATCTCACCGTCGGCCTCTCCTCGACTCAGATTATACGATCGTCGTAAAATCGTATACGGCCACCCTACGTAAACCCTGGCCGAAACGCCAAAAAAAAAAAAAAAAAAACCCGAGAGTTGCGACATGGGAGACGAAAAAAAAAAAATCATAATCGAAACGGTTTATGTTTCCATCGTAGATTAATTTTCCGAGCGGAACGTAACTCGTCGATCAAAACCTTCCACATCCGATCCCGGCCGACTGGTTAGCGGATTCGTCGATCATTGCAATTTCCCCGGAGGCTCGGAGCCTTCGGAAATCCATTTCCGTCGGTGACGTCTACCGACAACCGTCCGCATCTGACTCATCTCGTCGCACCTGGAATTTATGAATCGCATCAACGATTATCCGGCTGCTAACGGGTATCCATTCCTCGCGACAGATAATTCATCTGGATAATCGGCCGAACGAGGTTATCGTGTCTGGTGATGCGAATGTCTCGGTTCATCGTATTCGTTGACATTTTAATCGGTTATTTAACGCGCTGTCTAAGGCGGATCGACTGTTTCTATGGAGTCAAAAATGTCATTGGAAAAAAAAAAAAAAAAAAAAAAAAAAATCACGACTGTCCCGAATCGCGTGCAATATCAGTCAAATGAATTATGCACGCGATTCATGGGGTATGTTTTGCAAAGATGATCCGCGCACCGGAGATTAAGAAAAATATGTAGTCCAGTTTAAGAATCTAAACGACTTCGTAGTCGTCATTTCGTACAACTGACCAATATTTCGAAACGAAAAATGAAATTACAAATCTGTTCCCAAAATTGATGTGAACAATTATTACACAATATTTGAGACATAAAATGACTGATAGATTGATAATTTTATGTCGTGGATTCGTGATGTGTGATAAGTGATAACACACTGAGCATTGGACGTGTATTAAGATGGACCTGAAGTGAGTTTATGTTTGGTTCTCTCAACTTTAATTCGTTAACTGGCTCGACCAGTAGTAAATTAGTGATCTTTTATCCCGGAACCGACCGACTCCAATCTTAGAATATAGGATGGTACGGTTAAACGCGGGTTTAAATTTCCGAGCGTTACATCGGGGCCTGATGAGGCCTTGTCAGATCCTTCTCAGGCCTCTTCAGGACCCTGTCAGGGCCCCATGTAACGCTCGAAATTTTCTACTAAGCAGTAGCCTAACTTCTATATCGTATTATAACTAAACTATCCGGTCAAAATTGCTCAGACTTCGGGAATACATGCGTAGAGTGTTCATATAGAAGATACTAAAAAATTGAGGCCTTAAGTTGAATTTCGTTTGACAGTCGATCCTCCTTAAGGTAGCTATGTCGCTTCCCGCTCGTCTCGCATAAGTTCGAGAAAAGTAAGCGAATATTGCATGTACTTCTCGATGATATAAAAATCTGTAAAAAATTCATGCAGATTAAAGGTACTGAAGAGATTAATTTTGCACAATAATAATTCCAAAATGTTGTTAACAAATTAATCAAAAAATTAATTGTTTAACAAATTGCCCGGCATAACAACCATTTTTTTCTATGAAAATGATTCGTTTATTTTTCTGAATACGTATGAATTTTGTCAGATTTTTCAATTAGCTTTGATTTTTTTATTTGGAAAAAATGTCTGAATAAACACAAAAATTAAAACTAATTGAAAAATCTGAAAAAATTCATACGTGTTCAGAAAAATAAATGAATCATTTTCATAGAAAAAAATGGTTGTTTTGCCGGGCAATTTATAAAACAATTAATGTTTTGATTAATTTGTTAATAACGTTTTGGAATTATTATTGTGCAAAATTAACCTCTTCAGTACCTTTAATCTGCATGAATTTTTTCAGATTTTTATATCGTCGAGAAGTACTTGCAATATTCGCTTACTTTTCGATAACTTATGCGAGATGAGCGGGAAGCGACATAGGTACATTAACAGGTCAGTTTACCAACTCTGCCCACTACAGAGAGTCGCTCGATGAGACAGCTAAATGCATCGCTGCCAATGGCAATATTGTTCATTCTCCACTCCTCACTTATCCGCCTTATCATATTCGCTCTTCGACTTGCTTCTTGCTCTCTCGCGAAGGAGGCAAAAGAAGGAGCGAAAAAAAAAATTGGGTCAATCCTGGTTATCAAGCGAAGTATCCCGGTCGAGAAATGTTGTTTTTTTTTTGCCTCTCCTGGCCCTCGTCTCGAAAAAGTCGGGATACCTTTTACGCGAGTGCTATCGCGAGGAGGGCCATCACCGGCCGAACACGGAATCAAGCAGACGTGAGCTGTTTCGGCGGCGTTGTGACAAGCGACGCCTGGTTTACGATCGTCGAAGGGACGGTAAATATTTTTTACGAGGAAAAGTCTCGACAAGCTTCCAACGACTACGAGAGTCATCAGGGGAAAGAAGCGAAAGAGCGTGGGACGGCGGGCCGAGCACAAATCGCAATAAAAGTTGTTGAAAAGAGAAGAAAAATGAGAAAAGAAAAATAAAGAAACGAGGCGTCGAGGAACGACGCTGAAGGAAGGTGGCACTGCGTACCGTCGTGACACGAGATATTAATATAGTTGTTTGCGTTTACCCACGCAAAATATATATTTTTTTTTTACCCCTGCAGCTTGATGGAACCCCATTCTTATCATTTTTATGCCACAGTTGCACGAACATCTTTTCTTTTTGTTCTCAAATCGTATCTCACTCTAATCACGATCATTATTTTCCGTCACCGTGCGGAGGGGCTAACGGTGAGAGCAGCCTTGACAAATTTCAGCCGACGAAGACCGGTCGCGAGGGTTTGAAAAATATGTGATCTTCTCCGTCCGCCTGGCCCGAAAAAAAAAATCTCGCTCGCCCGGTCGGTAAAAAAGAAATGGTAATCCATTTTTTCCGAGGGTCCTAAACTTTTACGAGGAAAGCCAAATTATCAGCCTCCGCCCAACTGTTCTACGAAGATTCTGGCAATTTCCGCTCAGGCGAAAACTTCGAAGGTCCTCGAAAAAAAAAAAAAAAAAAAAATGGATTACAGTTTTTGTTACCGACTGAGTCCGTTTCACTGGAATTTAACTAGGACAGCGCTGCGCACCGAAACACCATGTATTTCGAAGTGTATCCGATATGGGACACAGCTTCGTGACCGTCTCATGTTGCAATTGACATTATGAGCAAGGGGGAGCCTGATAGATGTAACAGCGATCGCCATCGTCCGCGACGGCCTCAACCGATGCGCCTGAATCGTATCGGGTGACGCAACTCGGCTGTCTCTTTTACTTTTGCAAACTCCATTCCGTTGCGCCGGTCGCGGTAACAGACGAGACGGGGATTCCCCGATCGCGCCAGTAGTGCGAGTAGGGTTCGGTCAGTCGGTGAGCGTGTCACGTCGTCGTCGTTGCCGAGAAAAAAAAAAAAAAAAAAATGAAAAACAAAAAGAAATCATCAAAGTCACGCCCAACGGTGTCCCAGAGGGGAACGATCGCATTGGCGAGGAAATAAAAAAAATGGTGAAGAGAAGGTAGAAAAAGGCCAGCGTTGTATGGCATTTTTTTTTGTCTGTATACTGGGATATTCGGCACACGCACGCCCGGCTCGCTCCATCCATCCTGATACGCGTTGTGATATAAATCACCAGGGAGAGTATATTGCGTGTTTGGCCCATCACACACGTTTCCTCAATTACCTCACTTACCCATCCGCCCGCACTCTTTTCTCCCCGGGGTATCCTCCGACCGCGCCTAATTCCTCGAATGATACGTTTTTTTTTATTAGGTCAAAAGTCCGCGAGAGTTTCGATATACAGGAAAATTTGGATGTAAAACGAAGAAAAAAAAAAGCAAACTACATTAGCAGTACAGCTAGGGCTAGGGGAGAGCGGGGCAAAATGGCACACCGGGGCAAAACGGGATAATCAGACAAAACGCAATTCTCCAATAACTTTGAAATGGTGGCGATGGTGGTACGTGGGGCAAAACGGGTTTAAAAATCCGGATGTATCATTAGGACAAAATTGGGCATCCAAAAATTATTGGAGAATTGAGTTTTGCTCTCACAGTCCCGGTTTGCCCCGCTGTGCCATTTTGCCCCGGTCTCCCCTATACACTAAAATTACATAGTAAAAGCAACAGTGCCGACTTTTTACCATAAATTACGACTATGTAATTACGACTATGACAAAAAATCATGGTTGTAATTACAATTATAGTTCAACCAATTGAATATTTACTATGGGAAACTATCTATATAGACCAGAACTGGGCAAATGCACTAAGTACTTGAAGTACATATTGAAGTACCAAGTACTGAGTCAATGTCCAGTAATAAAAACTTGACCTATTAAGTTCTGCCGGTACTCGATACGTCAGTACTCAAGAACTACCCAGTGCTCGGTACTTGAAGTAATCGCTACTTCAATTCAGGTACTTAGAGTATATGCCCAGCTCTGATGTAGAAGTCCCCCCTGGGAACTATTCGACATTAAAAAAAATGCACATAAAAAAAATGTGTACATTTGACAAAGCTTTTTTGTCCACCAACGTCCACAATAATTTTGTTGTTAATATTATTATATAATAGTATATAATATTAGTATATAATATTAGTAATAGTATATAATATTACAATGAGTATTCGTAAAATTGACATTTTTGTAAAATGGACAACATTTTTTTGTAAAATTAACAAGAAAAGAATTGTGGACGTTTGTGGACAAGAAACGTCGGTACCATTTTTACTGTGTAGGAAATTCTATCCTTTTTCCCAGTTTAAAATCGAAATCCCAAAAACAAAAATAACAACCACCGACAGAGGGGGGGGGGGGGGGCGATTTTCCAATAACCATTTTTATAACGACTATATTATATCCGTTTTTCTTCAACATGTGTGGTTTTGACATTGAACCTTTTTTTGAAAAAAGTGGTCATATCATCCAGGATTACCCTACGGAACTCGACCGCTGGGACGGAAAATTCCCTCCATGCAGGATATTCGCGCACCGCCCATAGAGGGTTAATTTCACGGGGTCGGGGCGCATCGCAAGCTTCCCTTTAAGTTATTATCGCGATCGCAAGCGCTGGCGGAATTTCAGCGTGCACGGGCGAAACAAGGAGCGCACTATGCACATGTAAATTATTGTTAGCACGGGGGACGTCTGGGACCCACCCTCTTGCCCTATGAAATTAGTAACGCTCGACCGTGCTTGACAATACAACGCTTTGATACACAACCCGCTTGGATTACCTTCGCCGTTCCGTATACCGGACTTAATATGCGCGTCGATTATAACATCGTTGCGATACGCGCTGTGCGACATCGAGCCGAGTCTTTCAACGGCCCTTCCGCCACAATTTTCCGTCTGTAATATTCATAAAAGCGGGCAACATTGTCCGATTGATGAACGCATGAAAGTTAAAGAGACGAACATAAATTATTCCCCCTCAAGTCGACATTCCCTTTTCCCCGGCGAGTGTCCGATCGTTGAAGTGCCATTGCCACGTGCTATCTGTATACGTATATGTGTACACATTTCGCCGCGTGAATTGTGACTAATTCGATGAATTACGACCAAGTGGATTCTGAGCGCAGCCGTAATAATTAATTGTCTTAGATTAAAACTAGAGTCCTCCGGTGGCTCGAAGGAGTTCTGGAAACTCGTGATATTAATTGTACCGTCAGGAAATTTATCACCCAATTATCCACTCGTGAAAGGCTGCGAAATCGTCGCGCTTCTCGGTAGGAGACGAGGACACACGAGTATAATAAAATCGCCAACAGGAATTTAACAAAAATCTTCCCTAACATCAACGATTCTTTTTCTCGTTGATTTTACAATTTTTTCTCATTGTAAAAAGAATACGATTTCTCGAAAAAGAATGAAGAAAAACCAGTAAAATCCACGAGAAAAATTGTGATCCTTTGTAGGGGAGGAGAAATGTTTGTTATAAATGTACAAACCTTTCTCTCCCCCCCCCCCCCCAACCCCCCGTGTATCAACCACATGCCGTGTATCACCCGGCATTGCCTTGTATACGAGAAGCCACGTCGTAGAATTATCTTCGAGTCTCCCTTCTCCAGGCCGCCTTTTTCCCCGGAGTCTCTCGCGATCCTCGTAGCTGCCCGAGACTTAGGTGGGGCGTTTCACAATGGCTTCTCGTGGAATCCCTCAGGATACTACAACCCTCCTCGTTAGGGTTCGTGTCGTGGGATAAAAGCAAGAGGGGTTGGCAAGCGAATGGAGGAAAAAGATAAAAGTGGCACGAACGCGACGAGTACAGTCGTCGTCCGTCCATACACTCGCTGGCAATCTCACAGTGAATGGCCGCGCGAAACATCCTGGACGGAATTTGGATCAAAGTAGAAAAAAATCTCTAACTTATTTTTACCCCCGGAGCGATATTCGATGCAGAAACTCTCGTCGGACGTGAAATAAACATTTTCCGAAATATTCAAAAATTTCAAAATCTTATAAAATCTAAACGGTTCGATCCACTTTCGCCAAATTTAATACAAAACATTGCACAGTGTTAGCCCATTCACGTGTCAAATCTCAGAGCGACACCTCCATGTTTACTCAAATTAAAACGTTTTCGGTAATTAAAGAAAAAAAACTGAAAAAAAAACTCAAAATCCCATCAAATCTTACCACTTCGATAGATTTTGACCAAATTGAATTCCAAAGGTCTTTGATCAAAATAGAGTATTTGTGTGTAGTTTTAGGACGACAGCTCAAAATTTGCGCAAGCTAGAGCTACCACAGAGAATTTTCAAAAAATTCAAAATCGCGTAAAATCTCCAGAGCGACGTAATCACTTTATTGGTGTACCAAATTTCAACTCGCTGTCTCAAGCCGTTTGCGAGTTATAGTCACACACACATACATCCGGACGACAGCTTAAAATCACAAGTCTGGACGTTTTAGACTGTTTTAAGTACTCTGAAATTAAAATCTCAAATTTTTTTTTTTACGAAAAACTAGCTCCCTCTATCAGGAAGGAAAGATATGTATACATCGACCAGGCATTTTCCGAGGGGGCCAATGACCGTGCATCATGTAAACGCAGCGCTAACGAGAATATGTCTCGATATTCGTACAATGTGGGGATCGCGAGACGTCTCGGGAGGGTTTCGCACCCCTCGCTTGCCGGACGGCTCCCATAGCGCCTACTTATCGCAACGCTTATATCCTTGCCCGTGTCGGAAACAATTCACGCATCCCCCGCGATACTTCCTCCGGTGTGTCTGGCCCACCTCTCTCCCTGGTCGTAGTCTTAACACGCGTGTGGCCTTGGGGGGGGGGGGGGGGGGGGGAAGCGTCGCTTCGTTAGGCGAGAAATTAGCAAAGCTCTGACGAAAGTGCAACGGGATGTGTTGAATGGAATTTTCATGTAGTCAGTGACGTTAATTCTTAACCTCCCCTTAATGGAATTTGATTTAGCTACCTACGTGGGAGAGACCGTCGCGTATCGATCCCTCGGTACTATGTAGGGAGACGACGGGGCAAAACAGTGAAGCCGAGAAATTAAAGGTCGAACGGATAAGACCGTATTCACGATTCGCCCGTTCACCAGTAAAAAGAACAAAAAAATCGTAAAAATTATTCCGAGGGATCCGCGAACATAGCAGTTCGGGGCAAAATGGAATATCGCTCAATCTTACCGTCGACAGACGATAGTTTTTGAAAAGCCCTTCAATTCGTCCGACGAATTTTTCGAGACATTTTTCGGTAGTCCATTTAGCCCCATGCGTAAATTCGGTAGCCTCCCCATTTTCGTCTCGGTCTCCCTTGCGTTTCAATAAAGTTCATTGACGTCGCGTGACACGGCATCGCATAAAGCACAAACAAGCCCCGATCGGATATAGGATAACCGTCTCTGCCCGTGTTTCGTTAGGAACGTCGCTCCGCAGGATTAGCCTGACGAAATTAGTGTCCCGACGATTTACCGTCTATCCGACACCCTTCCGTCTCGATCGTTTGATAAATACAAGAGCGTGTCACGACACATTGCCATACGTCGCTCGGCTCTACCCTCATCCGACAGCCCTCCCTTCGCTCGTCAGTCAATCGTTCCGAAGCAAGAGTCGTTTCCGGCTCACCCTCATCAGCCGCTCGAGGCAGAAACAATCGTTATTCCGGATTGACCGGATTCCCCGACGTCCATCAAGATGTTGCCTTAATATTACAATTTCCTTTCTTTCCTCATAACGAATCTTTGGCCCCCTTGATTTATCGGCTCTTCCGGCGCCAACGTCATTTGTCCGCTCGTCAGGTCAACGAGGCCGGAAACGGTGGATCCACAGATTCGATAACTCCGCTTCTGCCCTGATTTCCGAGAATAACTACTAATCCCAACGATACAGATGAATAATAGATAAACGAGCCCGGTGGTTGATACGCGATTCAATGGAGGATCAATCCGAGTGAATTCGAGCGAAATGAGCTTATTGCTGCGAAGCATACTCGCTGGGTCGAGCCATCCAGCGTCGTTGACCGACGACATCACCGGGTGCATCCCTCCGTGTCCCCCGGTTTTCTGCAGCTTCGACAGTGGTATACGTCGGATTCTCATTGGACTGTGGCGGCGATCCGGCACTTCTTGTTTCGCCCGGTCGAAGGGCGACGGCCATCGGGGAAGAGATCATTCGATCGAACGACGCTGCTCGAACCCCGGAGACACCACACCAATGCTGCACGTACTCGGGAGGGCTGCCGGTGTATGAGGAAATTCGTACACGGTAGCGGACGAAGTACGGCCACGTATAACCCATCGAGTCGCAAGGGGGTTCGTCCCGCGAGCATCGCGGATGGAATTCGATTTGACCAGCCGGCCGACGATGGTCATCGCGAGCCAGATTGAAATCTCGCCGAGAATCGATGAGGTCCCGGGTCACTTGATTCTATATCCAGAGACGGAGAGGACACACCGCGTGGGACGACCGGATGATAGAACGGAAGGTCGAGTGTACTGTACGGCAGTCGGCCGGGATGGATGCAGTTGTTAGGTAATGAAACGAGCTGCAGTGTTTCTGGCTGTTGATTCGTCGTTCGGTTATTGTCCTGCATTGCTGTTGATTTATCGTGTTGCGTTTGCTCGTAATGGGTGAGTGATCGTGTGGTCGAGCATAAGGTAAAGGTCTCGTCACTGATTATGCATTAAATGTTGATTCATCGTGACGCAAGAGTGAAGAGGGGGCAATGAGAATCACACATTGTGGACGAGTGCTCAAGCGATGGAAGCCGTGCAGACAGTGCGTTACTTCAATGTGCCCATAAAGCTTCTTTTATCCAAATGGACAGTATATGAAATGAGCTGCAGTGTTTCTGGCTGTTGATTCGTCGTTCGGTTATTGTCCTGCATTGCTGTTGATTCATCGTGTTGCGTTTGCTCGTAATGGGTGAGTGATCGTGTGGTCGAGCATAAGGTAAAGGTCTCGTCACTGATTATGCATTAAATGTTGATTCATCGTGACGCAAGAGTGAAGAGGGGGCAATGAGAATCACACATTGTGGACGAATGCTCGAGCGATGGAAGCCGTGCAGACAGTGCGTTACTTGAATGTGCCCATAAAGCTTCTTTTATCCAAATGGGCAGTGTATGAAATGAGCTGCAGTGTTTCTGGCTGTTGATTCGTCGTTCGGTTATTGTCCTGCATTGCTGTTGATTCATCGTGTTGCGTTTGCTCGTAATGGGTGAGTGATCGTGTGGTTCAGCATAAGGTAAAGGTTTCGTCACTGATTATGCATTAAATGTTGATTCATCGTGACGCAAGAGTGAAGAGGGGGCAATGAGAATCACACATTGTGGACGAGTGCTCGGGCGATGGAAGCCGCGCAGACAGTGCGTTACTTGAATGTGCCCATAAAGCTTCTTTTATCCAAATGGGCAGTGTATGAAATGAGCTGCAGTGTTTCTGGCTGTTGATTCGTCGTTCGGTTATTGTCCTGCATTGCTGTTGATTCATCGCGTTGCGTTTGCTCGTAATGGGTGAGAGACCTTGTAGTTGAGCATAAGGTAAAGGTTTCGTCACTGATTATGCATTAAATGTTGATTCATCGTGACGCAAGAGTGAAGAGGGGGCAATGAGAATCACACATTGTGGACGAGTGCTCGAGCGATGGAAGCCGTGCAGACAGTGCGTTACTTGAATGTGCCCGTAAAGCTTCTTTTATCCAAATGGGCAGTGTATGAAACGAGCTGCAGTGTTTCTGGCTATTGATTCGTCGTTCGGTTATTGTCCTGCATTGCTGTTGATTCATCGCGTTGCGTTTGCTCGTAATGGGTGAGAGACCTTGTAGTTGAGCATAAGGTAAAGGTTTCGTCACTGATTATGCATTAAATGTTGATTCATCGTGACGCAAGAGTGAAGAGGGGGCAATGAGAATCACACATTGTGGACGAGTGCTCGAGCGATGGAAGCCGTGCAGACAGTGCGTTACTTGAATGTGCCCGTAAAGCTTCTTTTATCCAAATGGGCAGTGTATGAAACGAGCTGCAGTGTTTCTGGCTATTGATTCGTCGTTCGGTTATTGTCCTGCATTGCTGTTGATTCATCGCGTTGCGTTTGCTCGTAATGGGTGAGAGACCTTGTAGTTGAGCATAAGGTAAAGGTTTCGTGACTGATTATGCATTAAATGTTGATTCATCGTGACGCAAGAGTGAAGAGGGGGCAATGAGAATCACACATTGTGGACGAGTGCTCGAGCGATGGAAGCCGTGCAGACAGTACGTTTCTTGAATGTGCCCATAAAGCTTCTTTTATCCAAATGGGCAGTGTATGAAATGAGCTGCAGTGTTTCTGGCTGTTGATTCGTCGTTCGGTTATTGTCCTGCATTGCCGTTGATTCATCGCGTTGCGTTTGCTCGTAATGGGTGAGAGACCTTGTGGTTGAGCATAAGATAAAGGTTTCGTGCCTGATTTTTTATTCATTGAAGGCTGATTCATCGTGACGCAAGGGTAAATAGGGGGCAATGAGAATCACATTAGTCATTAGTCATTAGTTGAGTTCGTCATTGTAGACGAGTTATCTAGCGGTGGAGGCCGTGCAGACAGTGCGTTACTTCAATGTGCCCATAAAGCTTCTTTTTTTATCCAAATGAGCAGTGTATTCTAATATGTAGCTTTTTAGACGCCAAGTCCATGATCTGGCCTCGTCGGGACCACGATGTCAATCCCTACGGAGAGAGCATACTGGATCCTAGTCGGAAGCACGCCCGGAGGAGGCGTTTTGGAGAGTTTCATTCCCGGAGGATGCTCTGAGTATTTTTTTTCCCAAGGGTGTTCGTGAATATGATTCTTGACGATGACTTCGGTCATCAGCGAGGGAATTCCACTTGGTGCAGGTTGCGATGGAGATCGTACGTACGAAAAGATACAAGATGTGCGAATCCGTCGAGGCGTTGGCTTACCTCGGGTGGTTAGCAAGCACCCGTGAGAAATTTCAGTTAACGGTAGCGTGGGAGAGGTGATTGCCCACTGATTTGTATACAATTCAGTGTCATCTCGTTCGTGGCGGATTGCGCGGGGTACACGACCTCGTTAGGATTGATAGGACGTTTTGTAGCGTATGCTTTTAATGGACGACAAACATTCGGATCGAGCCAATGATGAAGGCTTCGTGCTCGATTCACACACATTACCTGTTGATTCATCGTTTGGTTATTGTATCCGTATTGCTGTTGATTCAGCGTTCGGTTTTTGTACCCGTATCGCTGTTGATACATCGTTCGGTTACCGTTCCTGGCTGGAAAACTGTCCAATGAGGGTGCGGAGGATGATTCAGTGTGATATGAGCGGTCGGATTGGATGGCCTATCGTTGTAGGACGAAAGTGGCGAGAGCAGCCAATCGATTCGAGATTTGTCTTTGAGTGCAGCGAGAAATTTGCAACGGTCCGTTCTGCTCCCAGGATGACTGTCGCAGTCGTAACTGGAAGGTAACGAGTCGGGCTGACGTAACTCTTCAGTGTGCAATTACTTGGGAATCTTACCCGCTGGAGTTATGACGAAGTAGGTGAAGTCGAAAAGTTCTCGTCACTCGTTTATCGGGACTTTGGCCTCATCGGTTGTTTCGCAAGACTCTTCGCCCCCCCCCCCCTTCCCCCTGTCGGGATACGGAGGAACGACTTCTCCTATCTCCTTTATCTTTCTCTCCAGGAGCTTTGCAAAACTCGGGCAAAGCGCGATCCTTTTCCCTCAGAATCCCACAATCCCAGAGGATAATGCTGTCCGCTTTCTCGCCATCTCACTCCATCCAGTCGACACTTGCCGTTTATTCGGTCTCGTTTTTTTTTCCCCTATTTTTTTTCCTCTCAAACTCCTCGGGCGTTTTACCTCGAGTCTCGTTATTAATTGCCTCTTGGGTTGGCTCGGGTCTCTCTTCTGACATTTTTTTCTCCCCCTTCAGTCACCCTCCTCAACGTCTCTCGGCAACGTTGTTATCCAACGACTTTGTACCGCAGTTTTTGTTTCTATTTCCGTTGCTCCGTCTCGCGTTTCTCTTTGTAGGGAACACAAAGAATGTCGCGGCCCCCCCACAGTCGCTTTCCACGACTTCGCCCTCCTTCCGCTCTGACACCCCCCTCGGCCACCGATAATTGAGGGAATGAATGAAAAATTGTTGCAAAACTGAAACTCCGTTTAGTCGATCGGAATAAGAGAAACTTTGCGCAACGAATCTCATCCAAAGGTATCGAATGAATTACTGAGTACCGTGCTCGGGTAAACAGGCGATACAAATAAACTTGCAATCTCACCGGCTAATTCTTTCAATTTTTGTATTCTTTATTTTTATTGAAAACACCATCGTAGCATGCTTTGATTCGATCTCGTTCGAGTGCCTACAACTTTTGTCCCAAATAGTGAAAAAAATGTTCATAATTTTTTATTTTTTTTCTTTCGAGGTGAAGTATCGGAAAGGATTGATTAATAAATTCGTATGTTAGTACTTATTGATTTTTGCATATGTAACCATGTCGGTGGTTGGGGGGGGGGGGGGGGGAGTCGATATAGACTCGAAGATTCGCGGTATTTTTCGCGGTTCCGTGAGACACGTATAAGCGACAGGTGAACGCTCTCGGTGGAATGAGAATGGTTTTTGGTCGAGTACGCCACCGGCAAACGATCGATAATGGTTATGAATGACCAAGACACACCTCCACGTTGAGGAGGCACGGAATGTTCCGTTTTCCAAGCCTTCCCCATTCTCGCCGCGATCGTTCGCGGTGGATGTAACCACCGGTGGAGGCACTTCGTCCAGTCTCGTTCTCCATATAAATACTCCTAGCGGGCTTAAGAAGCTTTCGTACCACGGGCTCCTCGAACTGCCGCCCGCCGCTGCTGTTGCAGCATAGCTATGTATGTTCCTCACGTGGATGCACCTGACGCGCATGTAATATCAGCACGCAATACCTCACGGCGTTTGATCGCCGGGTAGCGGGGCAAAACGGAACACCGGGGCAAAACGGACTTGAGATTACACATTTTTGTCTACCTTTCGCGGGAAATCGGTGAAAGTGGTCCATTTTACCCCCGAGCTCCGTTTTGCCCCGCTCTCTACTACTACTTTGCTGCTGTGCTTGCTCCATTCGTCAAGAGAATAAGAAAGGATCTTCGACATTCAGCACTCGTCGAGACTGCGATAACCATTCCCGATATATTTATTATGGCTCTCGTGATCTCTCTTTTACATCGCGAATCAGATGAAATGTCATCAATTTATTATATAGTTACAAGTTACCGTTTATAGTTATAGCGTGTGTTATATATAGCGCATATGTGATTCCTGAGTAAGACGCAACGGAGAACCAGATTTATCGTTGTAATGAATTTTAACACAAAAGCGACAGGCATATCGATCCTACCGGCGAACTGCATTGCTGGAATATTTCAACAGCCGTCTCGAGCTGCGTAGGGGGACTGATAATATCTGGGGAATTTGCAATAATAACCGACCGCATCTCCTCCGCAAGCTTGCTCATCGCGATAGAGACTTTAACGTCCCAGGCAGCTCATCCCGTTGTCTCTCTATAGAGGCACGATACGATACGGGACGCGGATATAACGCCCCGAGCATGATCCTCTTCGCGTTCCTGGCACGAGATTCACCGGGTGAGATTCTCATCTCGTTCGAACGAACGATACACGAGCGGTGTAACAGTGCTCATCGAGCGAGTTACAGCCCTCTTGTTTCGTAGGACAATGTAGGCTGACCCTACACACGACCGTGCCCTTTTTTTTCCGACAACGGAGACGAAAAAGCGCGCTGATTCGAAAAATATGAGTGATATGAAAATGAAAAATGCAGTCGTGAATGAAGATGAAAAAATGAGTTTTTTATTTTTTATGAAAAAGAAATTTGAAAAAATGATAATTATTTTTTTGTATTGAAAATGAAATTGTTTTTTAAACTTAAAATTAAAAAAATTAATTACACTTTTTGGTAGGGGAGGGGGGCAAAAGTAGCAGACATTATGTTCTTTTTTAACACCCTGAACGGCTTTGTCGAATGCCCTGACGTGCTCCAGGAGTTCGTTAGGAGGGTCCATGTCCGACAGACTAGAAATCGAGAACTCTTTGCCATCCCAACCCACCGAACCAATTATGGCCACCATAGTTTGGTCCCGAGAATCCTACGCTATGCAAACGAATTCGACGACTTAAGTGATGTGTTCGGGATCCCAAGGGGAATTTTCCGGCAATCAATTCTCATCGCTAGACTGTAATCTAATCTAATTAGCTGTAAAGTGGAATGTTAAACTATTGTCCCATTATCCATATTGTAAACACAGTTGCGTTCAATTACTACTGTAAAAAGGGTTCGTCCCGTGAAATAAACAAATAAATAAATAAATAAAAATGGGACAGTAGGGGAAAACGGGATAATGGGACAAAACAGAATTTTCGAATAACTTTTGGATAAGTTAAGATTTGGATAATGTAAGTGGGGCGAAAGAGTGTTGAAAATCCGGATGTATCGTTGGGACAAAAATGGGCCATCCAAAAATTATGGGAAAACTGTGTTTTGCCCCTGCTGTCCCGTTTCGCCCCACTGTCCCATTTTGCCCTATCGTCCCTACCGAGTAGGTACTGAAAGTGTGTTCACCTTAACGTGAGTTGTAAAAGGACGAGAACGTCGAAGCGCAAGAATCAAACGCTCTTCGGTCTTCAGGCATCGAAAATTTAACGGCAACTCGCGCGCTCCCGTACACGTGTCTGTAGAGTTTACTATCCTCCTTCGCACTCGAATTTCGTTCGAGGAGGCCGAGCGAGCCTATTTAATCGAGAAGCACCTCAACCCCCCCCCTCGTACATCGCCCTTAATCTCGCACTTTATCCGACGTACACGCGATGGGAATATAATGGAGTTGCACCATTAAACTTGGCGAAGCATCGAGGCTAAATTTTCCCCCGTTGAACCATAATTAAGAGGAGGATCATTAATATCCCGTTACACGAGACCAACGATCGATTTTCTTGCCTCGAAAAAAAACTTTTTAATGTCTTTTCGACGGGAAACGATATAGTCTCTCTCCTCTCCGCCTCCCGATATCCTTGCGTTTTATCTTTTTCACCCTCCGAACAAGCAACATCCCGGAGCGCACCTGGGTTTCTCAACAACTCTCGACAAAATTCAATTACTTCTACCGTCCCGCTCCGACCGTCTCCAACCGCTCGCTCGGGTTTCGTTGTCTTTCGAGGAACGAACGACTTTATAATTAATGATAAATAATCGAGTAACTTGCGATTTAATACGATTGAAATTGCAGCGACCGGCCATAGCGCCGCTTGAGATAATATTTGATTATTTATCTTAGCAATTATATAGTTTCCCCCCCCCCCCCCCCCGTGTGTTAAACGTATTTCGCGATTTTCTACGAGAGTTTGAGCCCTCGGGGAGCGCGCAGTTCCATTGGGACTCTCCGCTCGGTAGGAGTCTCGCAGCGGAAACAATCGGAAGCTCGAGGGAACAGCCTCGAGAGTGTGTCGTTCGAAACTCGGAGTGGACGAGACTCCAGTTTTCGTGTGAGCTTTGTTAACTGAGCGCGAGGAGGCTCGATGGAAATTTCAAACGAAATACTGGGAATACCTTCGAAACACGTTCCGATGTTAATTCCGACATGTATAGAAGAGAAGGAGAAGAAAAAAAAAAAATTTCCCCGCGCGAAATAAAGAAAGTTGAAATAGAGTATAGAATTCGAGAGCGAGAGAGTACTCGAGGCGTTGGGCGGTCTCGAGAGGTTCGCCTTTTCGCTCCGCATCCCCTGGCCGGAAAGGCAATACGACTCGGGGATATGGAACAATTCACCGCGCAGTTGCAAACGAAGTCGGTGCAAAGCTCTCGGAGAGGCCGCGGCTACTGCTGTGTTTCGCCGCGCCGAGTACGATTTTCCGGGTATAAGTGTATATAGGCGCGGAGTGCAAGGACCGAAACGAACGCTGCCGGTAGAAACGACTTTTAAAGTACATATTTGCAGCGGCGAAGGCGGCCAGGCGAGAAACCGACCGCCCCAATCCTAAAGTCTTCTCGCCGCAACTTCCGCTCCTCGTCCGAACTTATCTCTCCTCGTTCGGACTTCGTTCCCCGCTATTGTTCCCACTGTGCAGCCAAGCTTCCACAGTTAAGACACTTTGGGGTTGTGTACGCGCGATAGCATCTCACTTTCCGACCCGGGTTTCATCCTTTATCTCCTCTCGGAGCTCCGTCGGGCGGTACCCAATTTTTGGCGGAGAGTTCCTTAAGTTTCCCAAACTAACGGCGATAACGGGAAGCAATGCCGAAGAACTGGTGACGCGGATCTTTGTGGATTACGATCTGAAGCGGATATTTTCCAGCGGCGGCCTCCAACTCCGTCTTACCGTGCGAACGTCGAAGCAGCCAAGCATCATCTGATCGAAACGTTTTTTTTAATTATTTTTACATCGAGCAACAGAGCAATTGATCTTCGTTCTCCCGAAGAACGGACGATGCGAGCCTTTATGGCGAACGATGTTTGGGTCGAATTTTAAGATTTTAGTTTGAACTTAAGACAGCTCTTGAGACCAAACTTCAGTGCGTGTTTGAGATCGAACCTCAGTTCGGAACTGATTTCGTGCTTAAGTTTGATCTAAATTTCGAACTTAAGATCGATCTTAAGTTCACACTGATAAGAAGCGATAAGAAGATATCCAATAAAAATCTTCCTTCGCGCTAAAATTGCTCTCCAGTATATGACATATACTGGTTCATGACAGTACAGTGTCATCAAAGTTAACCGCATTTGGGATCCATTTACAGATTCTTCGCTCAAAAAGCGTTAAATTTCGGTCTTAAGTTCGTATTTGAGTCCAGACTTGAGTTCAAACTTAAGATAGATCTTAAGAACGCAATGAAGTTTGGGCCAAACATCGATCTTAAGTTCGATCTCAGAAGCGATCTTGAGTTCAAACTAACGTCTAAAAATTGGCCCCTAAATAAGACATCGCCCAAAAGCCCCCAACGGCTTTACCGATCGAACGACGAAACAGCAAAGCGCCACCCGATAGTAGTAACCTGCCGGGGAAATAACGTTTCGCAGTGAACATCGATCCAGGCTATTTTATTTCCGAGAAAATGTGATATCTGGCCCATGAGATGCCGTTTCTCCAAACTCCGTTGTGCCTTTGCTCTCCCGTAGCGTAGGAATCGTCGTACCCGTTAACCGAACGGAAGTGTACGCTTTCACAAGCAGGCCGCGAAGCAAATACGTTCTCTCTGTCTCAGGTGTACGACGATGGAAACCAGACTTCCACTCTGCGATAAACTTCTGCCGCACACATCCGCCTGTTCGTGTGTATGTGTGTCTCTCCCGCGCTGCTTCGGGTCTCGGCGCCGCTATCGCGGTCCCACTCTCCGTCTACCCACGTTGATTCCATTTCGATAAGCCGCGCCGTCAAAACAGGTAACATTACGCGATACCAGAAGGCGAGGCAGATGTCCCGAGTACCGCGTTTCACGTGGGAGCTTGTTGTCGCGCCTGGTGCATGGTAAGATGATTAACAACGCTATAAATCAGTGCGCGGGCAAAATCAAAAGTATCCTGCGAGATAACATTGCGGCGCCTTTTGGTTTTCGCGAGCCCTTCTAAGACAACCCTAATGGGAGCGCCATACATGGCCGGTATTGGCACAGCGTCAGCCAGTACCGGTCCTGAGCGTCATTCCCATCGGGCAACGAAATGAATCGTTGAACACAACACTATAAATCGGTGCTTAGGCAAAATCAAAAGTATCTTTTGAGATAAGAGTGCCGTGCCTTTGGTTTTTCGCGAGCCCTTCCAAGGACAACGCCAGTGGGACCGCGACACAGAGTCGGTATCGGCACAGTCTCGGCCAGCACCGGTCCTGAGCGTCATTCCCATCGGGGAACGAAATGAGTCCTTGTACACAACGCTATAAATCGGTGCTTAGGCAAAATCAAAAGTATCTTTTGAGATAAGAGTGCCGTGCCTTTGGTTTTTCGCGAGCCCTTCCAAGGACAACCCCAGTGGGACCGCGACACAGAGTCGGTATCGGCACAGTCTCGGCCAGCACCGGTCCTGAGCGTCATTCCCATCGGGGAACGAAATGAGCCGTTGTACACAACGCTATAAATCGGTGCTTAGGCAAAATCAAAAGTATCTTTTGAGATAAGAGTGCCGTGCCTTTGGTTTTTCGCGAGCCCTTCCAAGGACAACCCCAGTGGGACCGCGACACAGAGTCGGTATCGGCACAGTCTCGGCCAGCACCGGTCCTGAGCGTCATTCCCATCGGGGAACGAAATGAATCGTTGAACACAACACTATAAATCGGTGCTTAGGCAAAATCAAAAGTATCTTTTGAGATAAGAGTGTCGTGCCTTTGGTTTTTCGCGAGCCCTTCCAAGGACAACCCCAGTGGGACCGCGACACAGAGTCGGTATCGGCACAGTCTCGGCCAGCACCGGTCCTGAGCGTCATTCCCATCGGGGAACGAAATGAGTCGTTGTACACAACGCTATAAATCGGTGCTTAGGCAAAATCAAAAGTATCTTTTGAGATAAGAGTGCCGTGCCTTTGGTTTTTCGCGAGCCCTTCCAAGGACAACCCCAGTGGGACCGCGACACAGAGTCGGTATCGGCACAGTCTCGGCCAGCACCGGTCCTGAGCGTCATTCCCATTGGGGAACTATATGAGTCGTTGTACACAGCACTATAAATCGGTGCTTAGGCAAAATCAAAAGTAACTTCGAGATAGCAGTGCAGTGCATTTGGTTTTTCGAGAGCCCTTCTAAGGACAAACCTCGTCGGACCGCGACACAAGGTTGGTATTGGCACACCGTCAGCCAGCACCGGTCCTGAGCATCATTCCCATTGGGGAACGAAAGGAGTCGTTGTACACAACCCATCCTACCCAGTCCTATGAGTCTCACTCGCTATTATTCCGGGGGATGTTTACCGATCGAATTGTACCTCGCCCCGTGAGATGCCGCGTTTCTCGATTAATCATTCTGCTGACGCACCGGACATCCGGCCACGGATAATTAATCCACCTCCCGAAGGTCTGCCAAGGGAGGCTACCGCTAAGAGAGCATCGTACAAGCATCTATAGACGTTCGCCGTGTTACTCGCGAAAGCCGCTTTCTGTGTAATCGCTTGGGTACGTGGGGCTCCTGACTAACCCTCTGTGTGTCTCTCTCTCCTCTCTCCCATCACGGCAAGGCCAGCGAATGCGCCGCCGGAGATAATTATCTTCGACTAAACGGTTCCCTTGTTCTACCTTCCACTCGTTGTACCTATAGCAACCTACTATTATTTAATCTATTTTTTTTTATTCCGATCTATTTATTTTTATTTTCTTTTTTGTACCGATCTATTTTTATTTTTTAACCGATCTATTTTTTTTTTAACCGATCTATTTTTTTTATTTTCTTTTTTGTACCGTGGTAAGATCTTGCTTCTTGTTGACCAATCGCGTCACCCAGACCGACAGAATTTAACGCATGTGCGGCAAAAATTCTATTGAGTGGTTACGGCGATGTGGCGACTTGTCTTTTTTTTTTTTTGTAAAAGACGGAACCTGAACTGAAAACTTAACTACCCAGAAATACACAGTGAATTAGGTACCAATGTCTCTTGTCCTCAAACGTCTACAACGTAACAACGCGTGGCCCTCATTTCGTGTTAACGTGAAATGGGGATCACGCGTTGTTACACAGTACAAAAAGTTTGTACTTCTTACAACACCTTGTTGGCCGCAAAAGTCCACTATTTTTTATTTGCTAATTTTCCGATCGCACTATCTGGCCATAAATTTTACAAACAAAAATACGAACTAAAATGTTTAATGGCATGGGAAATAAAAGGACACGTTTGTATATTTAAACCTGATCGAACGAGTTTGTCACTTATTTAATAACAATTATTTTTACGAAACTTCGTATTCCAATTTTACAAAATTAGTTTTTACTGTTTCTAGCGTCTAAGAGTGGGGGTGTGCATAAAGGGTTGACTTTACGAAAAACAATGGTGCGCATTTTACAAAACTGTTCGATAATTTTACAAATATCTTTTGCAAAATGAAGCAAGAAAGGAATCGTGGACAGTTGCGGTCGAGAAGAAAAGTCCTAATCTTTGTTAAGAGTCCAAATCTTTGTTAAAAGTCCAAATCTCTGTTAAAAGTCCAAATCTCTGTTAAAAGTCCAAATCTCTCTTAAAAGTCCAAATCTCTTTCAAAAGTCCAAATCTCACTCAAAAGTCCAAATCTCTCTTAAAAGTCCAAATCTCTCTTAAAAGTCTAAATCTTTGTTCAAAGTCCAAATCTCTGTTAAAAGTCCAAATCTTTGTTAGAAGTCCAAATCTCTGTTAAAAGTCCAAATCTCTGTTAAAAGTCCAAATCTTTGTTAAAAGTCCAAATCTCTGTTAAAAGTCCAAATCTTTGTTAAAAGTCCAAATCTCTGTTAAAATTCCAAATCTCTGTTAAAAGTCCAAATCTCTGTTAAAAGTCCAAATCTTTGTTAAAAGTCCAAATCTTTTTTACCGTCTACAGGCCAACTCGATAAGCAATAATGTTGACTGTCTAACACGGAAGACATTCGACCAATTCGACGGATCGGTGGTGTGGGCGTTAAAGAGATACGATCGATCGCCATGTCAACCGACTTGCCGTGGAGCCCTGAATCGCCCCGACGTTAATGATACACGAGAAAGATTAATAATTTATCGTACCATGGACGAGTCGTGTAAGAGTAGCTTGGACAGCAGCAGGTGACCTGAAATTTTCATACCACGCTGTGCGCCGCGAACTATGGACATGGTAGCTAAAGACCTCGGCAAACTTGGCAGCCGTTGTCAGAGCGTCTGACGCAAATCGGTATGTTCCACTGGGCCCTGCGACGAGCTCTGCCTGTCGGCTAAGTATGCAAGAGCCAACGACCCTCGCCACTTGCTTACTGTGCCGCGAGAAAGCCCTGCTCGCGAGTACAGTAGACGACAGCGTAAGTTGCATACTCGGGAACCAAGCCAATTAGGCACGACCGGATAAGTTGGATTCCTGGAAAAACCACAAAATGGCTCGGTTTTTGTGGTTTATCTATCTCGCTGGATATCTTGCTCCCCGTCTTAAGGATATCCTTACCAGAAATGCGAGGGGGTACGGGAGAGGAGCTCCACTGAAAGCGGTAGTCACTGTGCGAGAGAGAAAAGTGATACAAAGCAAGTGTGCTAGAATGAGATGGATGCTTCGTTTTTTTTTAACAGCAGTTGAAAACGGGACCGTAAATCTTTTTCAAATTTGGACACGGTCTGTAGTAAAGTATGCTCTTCAATCGGTTAGTTTTTAATATCAATTGAACAGAAAATGGCTGAGATAAACGCTACCTTGTATCCTTTTTGATGTTAGATCCGATGCTTCTCATGTTAAAATACGGGACTTTGAAATCACGTTGCAAAAAAACGAGACCGTCTAAAAATCTTTAAAAATTCCAACAAATAAAGCGTGTTTTTTTCCTGTAGATCGCATAATTTTGATCAAGATCGAACAGAAACAACTCTTGATACGGATATCCGTAAGATAGTACTTGCGCATTAGCTAGTCAAATGAGAGTTGTATTACGAAAATTGTGAAATATCACCAAGTTTTGAAAAAAATAGTAATATGATAAAGTATTGTGTTACTGATAGTATTATTGTATATTGATTAGCTCCGATTAATATCGATCTCGCGAAGGCTGAGCTCAACGATTTATTAGAAAAGATGAGGCGTGTTTATTCGTCAACGGTGATACAAAGAATTAATCGTCTCCGCTCGGTGCATTCATTTGTTCTTTGTTTTCTCTCTTTTTTTATAACGCGTGGCTTACACATCGGTATAACGCTACCCGATAGCATTATTTGGGGACTGTTGAATATTAATACAGGTCGAATAGTTTGAGCGCGAGAAAAATTTGAGACGTGAACATGACCTACAAAATATGTATTTAAACATAAAGTTTATCACCACAATTTCACGGTCGGGCATAAGTTTACGAATTATTGATTCCTACACAAATTTGACATATTTACGTATGCGTGCGGGCTACCGGTATAACCTGAAGGTTTGGCACATCTAATAAATCAGTGGGCTCGAATTAATAGTGTCGCCATATCGGTGTAAGGTGAGACCATCGCCGGAAAACTAATACCCGATATTAAATAAAGATTCATCATTGAAACATTCGGTAAGCCCAATATTTTCCAATATCATTTTAATCCTCGAAATCTCCGCATCACATTACGGTTATCGCTCCTATATGCATCTAGTCTCGCTAAATACAAATAAAACGAAACAAGTGCGCTATCGTGACCCTCTTCCGACAAGCATCCATGCTCAATCTGTCAACTTTCGATTTATTTATTTAATGTAAATAGCCGTTAACCTTCCTTGAATTTTTGCAATGCAGTCCTCCATGCATTGTTCCTAACATATAAGAAAATGTACTTTGTATCAAATAATCAAGTTCGTGCTCTTACTGCTTTAACGGGATCAAAGATGTCGAGTAAGACTTGTCTTGCTGGGTGGCTTGCCTGGTATCTTCGATATTGATAGCTTCGATATTGATAGCTTCGATATTGATAGCTTCGATATTGGTATCTTCGATATTGATATCTTCGATATTGATATCTTCGATATTGATATCTTCGATATTGATATCTTCGATATTGATATCTTCGATACTGATATCCAGAAAACCCATGTACTTATGAAGAGCAGTATATCTGCCCACTCTCCCTTCCCGTGGAAAATCTTAGAGCAGGCGCGATTTGATAAGGCAGGTAACAAAACGAAAAGGGGTATTTCGTCTCCTCCCATGCAAGTAGACCGTAGACCGACTTCAAGAAATGGTTGATCCATCTTACTCCGTCGTGCTTTGTCCAACTTATCCGGTTGACGAAACTTATCTGGATGCAACTTACGCGGTTGTATTCTGTACACATGCCGGGAAGTGAAGTCGACTGCCTACCCTGCCTCTGCCTGGTGTCTGACACTTTTGGTATCCGTCCGCTAGAACGCTACTCTGGCTCGCGACAACGCTGCGAGGCATCCGTGTACCTAGCCCAGGCCGGGGAAGCCGAGAATTTACACCGAAAGCCCTTACGCCGGTCGCGGGGAGAGACATGTGTGCTCAGCTTGTTTATGTAGATATTTCGCTCTCGATGGGAGAGAAACGGGTGGGTAAGGTTCCGACGTATCCGCGAGAACTTGGGCACTCGGCTCGTCACCGCACGAGTCCCGGAGTACGACGACGAGAGAAACTCGCTATGTGGCTCGTTGGAGAATATATCCATATGCAAATTTACAAGCGTCCGCGAGGGACGATTTCGGACACGGAGAGACTTCCCCCCCTCCGTTCCACTTGCATCGCATGGTAAAGAGGGATGAACCGGGTCGCTTAGCCCAAAATCCGCCGCGGTCATTTTTCATCCTACAAAAAATTGGACTCAAGGAGGGTTCCATCGATTTCGGACCAAAAAACGGCTTCAATCTTCTTCTCTCGGTGATAAACGTTTTCTTACCGTAGATCCCACGAGCTCAATTGATCGAGGCCGTTCTCCGAATCCGTAAAAAAAATTACTAAGACGCTATATAAAAAATTGTAGAAGTTCATTTTTTTTTTTGGAACTCATGCATGAAAAGTGCTGCTTTATGTGGGGGCGGGGCGCGACATAAGGGAGATGGCGTTACATAAATACTGGAAGCGTGTCGTAATGAGGATTTACGACACGCTTCGAGTATTTATGCAACGCATAAGCGTATCGTAAATACTGTGCGCATGCGTGCAGCATTTACGTGCGCATGCGCACGCCGTCTGTTTGTCCTTTATTGTCGCGCCCGGCCGGCAACATAACCTGGCACCTTTCATGCATTCGTCACAAAAAGTAGTATGCGATACTTGTACGTAAAAACGGACTCCCGACGGCGGTTGTGAAGCAGCCGCGCTCGCCTTCTCTCGCGCTACAACAGCACTCGGCTTCGCCTCGAGCCGTTGTAGCGCTCGATCCGGCTCGTGCAGCCACTTCCCAACCTTCGCCGAAAGTCCGCTTTTACGCACTAGTATCGCAAAGTACTATTTTCTTTACAATTTTAATTTTATTTCCGGATTCTTTACTTTTGAGTACATAAATAAATTCATCTCGTGTCTGGTCGCTCTCACTGTAGCAATACGGTCGGCAGTCTTTCCCGTCAACTTGTAGACTGTGCTCAGCCCGTTCTCATTTAAATAGACAAATAAATAAATAAAATTACCGCGTTTACCGGTAAATTTACAAGACTAGAGTAAGCGCAAGATAATAAATAATAAATATATTAATCTGGCCTCTGGTCACTCTCACTGTAGCAATACGGTCGATGGTCTTTCCCATCAACTTGTAAACCGCGCTCAGCCCGTTTTCATTAAAATAAAAAAATTAATTAAATTACCGCGTTTACCGGTAAACTTACAAGACTAGAGTAAGCGTAAGATAATAAATAATAAATATATTAATATGGCCTCTGGTCACTCTCACTGTAGCAATACGGTCGATGGACTTTCCCATCAACTTGTAAACCGCGCTCAGCCCGTTTTCATTAAAATAAAAAAATAAATTAAATACCGCGTTTACCGGTAAACTTACAAGACTAGAGTAAGCGCAAGATAATAAATAATAAATATATTAATCTGGCCTGTGGTCACTCTCACTCCAGCAATACGGTCGATGGTCTTTCCCATCAACTTGTAAAGCGCGCTCAGCCCGTTTTCATTAAAATAAAAAAATAAATTAAATACCGCGTTTACCGGTAAACTTACAAGACTAGAGTAAGCGCAAGATAATAAATAATAAATATATTAATCTGGCCTCTGGTCACTCTCACTGTAGCAATACGGTCGATGGACTTTCCCATCAACTTGTAAACCGCGCTCAGCCCGTTTTCATTAAAATAAAAAAATAAATTAAATACCGCGTTTACCGGTAAACTTACAAGACTAGAGTAAGCGCAAGATAATAAATAATAAATATATTAATCTGGCCTCTGGTCACTCTCACTGTAGCAATACGGTCGATGGACTTTCCCATCAACTTGTAAACCGCGCTCAGCCCGTTTTCATTAAAATAAAAAAATTAATTAAATTACCGCGTTTACCGGTAAACTTACAAGACTAGAGTAAGCGTAAGATAATAAATAATAAATATATTAATCTGGCCTCTGGTCACTCTCACTGTAGCAATACGGTCGATGGTCTTTCCCATCAACTTGTAAAGTGCGCTCAGCCCGTTTTCATTAAAATAAAAAAATTAATTAAATTACCGCGTTTACCGGTAAACTTACAAGACTAGAGTAAGCGTAAGATAATAAATAATAAATATATTAATCTGGCCTCTGGTCACTCTCACTGTAGCAATACGGTCGATGGACTTTCCCATCAACTTGTAAACCGCGCTCAGCCCGTTTTCATTAAAATAAAAAAATTAATTAAATTACCGCGTTTACCGGTAAACTTACAAGACTAGAGTAAGCGTAAGATAATAAATAATAAATATATTAATCTGGCCTCTGGTCACTCTCACTGTAGCAATACGGTCGATGGACTTTCCCATCAACTTGTAAACCGCGCTCAGCCCGTTTTCATTTAAATAAAAAAATTAATTAAATTACCGCGTTTACCGGTAAACTTACAAGACCAGAGTAAGCGTAAGATGACACACCTTTCTGGCCCTAGGCCATCGATACGAAGGGTCTCCTCTCGGATCGTCTAAACTTCTAAATCCGCAGGGAGCGGGGTGGTGGTTAAGGATGGGGTCGGAGGGTTTGGGGGGTTTGGGGGGGTGGAAATCGGACATAAATTCTCGCGAAGTTTCCTACAATGATCGAAGAAAAAGTGAGGATGAGAAAATAATGGGTCCGGAGTACCGTCCGGTTACGTGCGGGGACGAAGCGACGGAACCAACTTTCGCAGTGCGACTTTCCTGACGGAGGGACGGGTGGAGAGGGTCGAAGCGGTTAAAATGAGTTGCGAACTCGTTTGTACGCGGGACGCGTGTGGCTCACGCGAGAAAATCGCGAGCTCTCCGGCCACCCTCGAGGAGAGTTGGTGGAAAATGTTTGCGGAAGAGTCGGCGATGGCTCGCGAAGGGATCGAGGAAAACGGCGAGCGTTCGACGGCCGGACGGTCTTCGGTCGAGTGCGACTCGGTGATTTACGACCATCGATTTTTCGCCGGGTCGAGAGTCGGGAAGGAAAGCCGGCACGCGGGGGTTCGCTTCTCGTTGCCGGCCACACCGCCGACTCGTGAATTTTAATTGAATTTATGCGAGAAGCGCCGGCAGGGAGGACCGGGAGGTGCACGCGGGAAGGACGGACCGACGGACAGACGGAAGGAAGGGTCGGAGATGGAAAGGAAGAAGCCAACGGAGGCTGAGCGCGCGCTAGCCGCTTCGCGACGATGCCCGTAAAACACCGAGGATTCCGGCACCGAAAAGAGCGAACCCAAAGTATAATGCTATATGTTGGGGGGTCTCCCCAACATACAGCAAAACGGGCATGTCCACTAAAAATGGGTTTTTGGGGGGCAAAACGGGCACCGTTTTAACTTTCTTGTAAAGACTTATTTCAGTTTTCTGGGGTTCCTTGGACAAGAAAAGTGCGGAAAACGAGTCAAAATGTTCATGATTAAAAAATGTATATATAATCATCATACCACTCATCTTATCACAGAAAAATACAAGCGAGGACAAAATAGACAGAGAGGAAAAACTGCGGTTTTAACTGCGTCACTGTTATCGCCAGCAAATTTATCGGAAGGAGGCAGTTGAAGATCTAGCAAAATAGGAAATGAATGAGGAAAGACTCAACGATCGACAAAAAAAAAAAAAAATTAGATGCCCCATGCATATTCTGCAAGGAACTATATTCCGAGTCAATCGAGTAAAACACCGAGGATTCCGGCACGGAAAAGAGCGAACCCAAAGTATAATGCTATATATGTAGGGGAGACCGGGGCAAAACGGGCATGTCCACTAAAAATAGGTTTTTGGGGGGCAAAACGGGCACCGTCTTAACTTTCTTATAAAGACTTATTTCAGTTTTCTGGGGTTCCTTGGACAAGATATTGTGCGGAAAACGAGTCAAAATAATCATGATTAAAGAATGTATATATAATCATCCTGCCACTTATCTTATTACAGAAAAATACAAGCGAGGATAAAATACACCCAGAAAAATAATTTATTTGACGGCCACCGTTTATTTGGTTTAAGTAAAATATTTATTTGATGTAAATAAATATTTATTTCATTTAAGTAACTATTTACTTAATTTAAAGAAATATTTATTTAAATCAAATAAATATTTTACTTAAACCAAATGAACGGTGGCCGTCAAATAAATAATTTTTCTGGGTGTAGACAGAGAGGAAAAACTGCGGTTTTAACTGTGTCACTACGTCGCTAGCAAATTGATCGGAAGGAGGCAGTCGAAGATCTGGAAAAATACACCGATATTAAGGTTTGGTAATATCAACTAAGCTGCGGTCGCGGGTGGCGATGGAAATATTTGGATCGATTGAAAGTGATATTTAGTTGATTGAACGAATATTTAGTCGTGTGACCGAATATTTAGTTCAATTGCCTGTTCTGTTATTGATTGTACAAAACATTTTGTTCAAAATGTTGCGGCAAAAAAAATTAAATGCCCCATGCATACTCTGCAAGGAACTATATTCCGAGTCGATCAAGGGTTGGATTCAGTGCAGCACCAGGGTTCGTCCCAATGTGCATGTGGTGGAGCCGATGAGGATGATATATCCTTGAACTACACATGCGATTTCCGCGCTACCGATTAGATACAGCTATAAAAAAATGGCTTCCAATTTTCGTTTTCTTGTGTTATTATTGATAGAAAAAACTTCGGCATATCACGAATAATAAATTAAGACAAAATTATAATTTTTAGTCTTGTCGCCCGTTTTACCCCCCATCTCCCCTATTAATATATATAATTTCTCATTAAGAATTTGACTTAATTTTCGCGCTTTTCTTGTGTAAGGAATATCAAAAAACTTAAATAAGTCTTTTATAAGAAAGTTACGACGGTGTCCCTTTCGACCCGGTCTCCCCTACGTTAAAAAAAAAAAAAAAAAAAATTCTCGGCGAATTACAGGATGGCCGGACGCGAAGTAGAAAGCTCAACTATTCTTCTGCCATCGCTCCTCGGCGACTATATATTTCCTAAAACTATTTTAATACGCTGCGGCTGACCGACCGGGAGATCGAGCTTATCCGCCCCCAACATTCTTCCGAGTACCCGATGAAAAGTAATTTTTCACCGCTGACCTATCGCTTCGACAACGTGATGCGTTAAAAAAATTGAGGGCAAAAGGTGAATCTGAAGCGATGAAGTTTTGCCGCCCGAGCCCTTTTACCTAAGGGACTGTTTCGATGTGCCTTACGTCGACGTATATTGCGTCGTTAATTCTCGACGCGGCATCGACTCGTTGATTGCGTTTGGGGTGCGGGCCGTGTCGAACATGGTCCGAGGGTGAATCCGGTCGTTAGAAGAAAAACTGCTGCCATCGTCAGAAAACAAACGAGCGTTTCGGTTTGATGTATCAAAATTGAAAGCGACACGAAACGCGTCGTGCGTACCAAGATTGCAATTTTCAATAGACAAACTGAAAGCCCGGAAAGGTTTTCGTCGACATTTTACCGGCAGGTGTATCTTCAATTTTACGCCCGAAATATCGTTTCGAAACTTTGTTTCATTTTAATTCACAGCGAGATCTTGAAATTTTATTTTACAAAAATGTGAACAAAAGAATTCAAAAACACGATTCCTCGCGAAAAAAAAATATTGTAAAGTTAACAAGAAAAAAAAGCTTGCGGGCTTTCGGGGAAGAGAAATCGTTGTCGGCCGTGCAAATCTTTGTTAGCCTGTGTACGAGCCTCGAGTGCGCAAAAGATACGCAATTTACGAGCGCGATACAGCGTAAGTGGGCTACTAATTTTCTGTACTCACCGGCCGGCACGCGATCGATACGTTTTCTTGCTCCTGCCGCTTTTCCTCTTCGTCCTTCTTTGGTCGAAAGACCACCACCGTAAACGAGGAAAAACTTCCTGCCTTGAACCTTCGTTTCTCCGATCGGCGATCACAGTATTTCATTCGATCTGGAACAAGATTAAAGAAAACGATTAAATAGACACGAGTTATTGATTGTGTTTAAGCCTTTGATGTATTTAAGTCTTTGATTGCACCCTTTCATTACAGTTAACCCTTTCATTGTATTAAACCCTTTCATTGTATTAAACCCTTTCATTGTATTAAACCCTTTCATTGTATTTAACCCTTCGATTGTATTTAACCCTTCGATTGTATTTAACCCTTTGATTGTATTTAACCCTTCGATTGTATTTAACCCTTCGATTGTATTTAACCCTTTGATTGTATTTAACCCTTTGATTGTATTTAACCCTTCGATTGTATTTAACCCTTCACTTATGCGGGACTTTTTGATGAAAGCAAACGACCATGCCTTCTTTTGAGTACAAAAACGATACGTTTAAGCAAAAAAAAAAAACGACCGGATGTTCCTAATAAATTTTTTCTGCTTTATCAAAAAAACAACACTTCAAGTACGTCAGTAAATTTGTGAATTTTCCCAGATTTTTGTTGGAACATCGACTCGTTATTCGAATCGTCCGAAGGTTGCGCCTTGGCAAATTCTAGGTCATCGTTGAACAAGGATTCCGTACGTGAAGTCGAATAACCAACTCGTTATTCGAATCGTCCGAAGGTTGCGCCTCGGCAAATTCTAGGCCATCGTTGAACAAGGATCGCGTACATGAAGGGTTAATTTTATGCCGGTTAGCTACCGTTGAGACGTTAGGATTTTTTTTGTACACTCGACATTGTGAACTTTTTGTACGTGTACGTTCTTTTTTTTTTCTTTTTTTTTTTCCAAGACTGCGAATAACGACGAAGAGGACACAGCGGGGACCTACAAGATTGCTGGCCACGTGCCGAATTGCTTTCACTGGGCCTCTACAGCGATCCTCAAAGGAGCATGCGAACCATTATGAAAGGGAGGTATTATATGGCCGAGGATTTTTCGAGAAGCCGGCAACGTATCTCGTGTGTGGGGGGCTTTCGTGAAGAGTTATGGAAAGAACGGCGAAGCGACTTATCGTTTCTGGAAATATGCCACTTTCCTTATCCGGCCGCTGACTGTGCGCGCGCTGAGCCTGCTCAGCCGCTTTACCGACTCACAAGCAACGGGTATCATCGGCCTATCTTATTTTCCACTTTGTGTGGCTTACATTTTTTGTTTTCCTACTTCAACGCGAAATATGATGTACGATAAAAAAAAATGCCCCATCTATCGTGTGGCGCAAAGAACACGCTAGTATTATCAATCCGATTGGCTTGGTGTACCTTGAAAAATTAACGAGACGATCTGCCTGTGTCGCGATGACGAACGATTCCAATTTAAGAGCGTTCCGAAGAACGCGATGTTTGTGCGAACGCGCTCGGCGAATAAACATCCGGTAATTAACTCTACCACGTTGCTAATTGAAATTCAGACGTTTCATTACCACACCGGCTTTTCTCTTTCCTCTCGGAGTTAAAGCGCGTTCCCGCAGCCACGCTCGGGAGTTTTCGCCGGGGCAGGAGAAAAAGTTGGATGATTAATATAAGAGGTACGCCGATTGGCCGGCGCGCGTGGCCGAAGGCGGAAGCTCGAGGCATTTCAGTCGCGCCGGAAATGAAGCATTTTTTTTAAATATAAATTCTGATCAAGCGTGAAAAAAAAGCACGGAGACACAGTAGAACCTCGCTTATCCGACCTTTGAGTAACTGAGCTTCCGCTTTATCCGAGACACCCAACTCATCCGAGCCCTCGTCGTTAATTCAAACGTATACTACTATTATATATTTTTTTTTAATAACACTACTTCATATAAACATTGACTTTATTAGTTGATTCAGTTATTGTTTAAATATAATTATGATTTCGTTAATTAACATTAACTTCGTATAAACATAAATCCCTATAAACCATTGACTCTAAAATCGGAACTGTTGTATTTGCAGCTCGCAATATAAAGCAAGCTTGTCCAAGTTTAAGCGCGTATGCAATAAAGTTGTCTTTACGGACTATCCGTTAAGATCTTGCTTTATCCGTTTTATCCGAGTTTTCGGTATTATCCGAGCCTTTCGCGGAGGCTCGGTTAATCGAAGGTCGGATAAGCGAGGTTCTACCGTAGTCTGTAAAGGCGACTTTGTTGCATACGCGCTTAAACTGCAATCCTGAAACTGGATCCTTAATTCTTACTAAGAGTTTTACTAGCTACGCTAGTAACGCTAAAGTAACTTTAACGTTAACGCCATGGTAGTCTAAGAGATAACCGTAAAAGACTCGGCGGACAACAGAAGTTATACACGTAAATAATATATTCACTCCATTGGATCATAATTTGCTTCTTCCGCTGTATAACTTAGGTATACAAATTTGATGTGTGCACCTCGACGACACTTTGTGTTGTGCGATGGTCATTCCATTGTACCTGTAATTGGGCGCTTGCCCGTATTCATAATAAAATTTTAAAAAAATGTATAATAGTTTATTAAAATTGTATTTTAATAAACTATTATATATTATTTACCTGTATAACCTCTATTGTCAGTTTCTGTCAACGGGTTAGTTTCTGTGCGACGTCACTGAATCTAACCCGCAGTGGTGCCAACTGCCGAGTCTTTTACGGTTATCTCTCAGACTACCGTAGCGTTAACGTTAAAGTTACTTTAGCGTTACTAGTAGAACTCTTAGTAAGACTTAAGGATCCCCGCCCTGGAGTCAATGGTTTATGTTTATATGAAGTTAACGGTTATTAACTAAATTATAGTAACATTAAAAAAATAACTACATTAACTAACCCGACAGCGGTGGATGCGCGGTTGACGCACGGCTCCGGTGGTCGCCAAAGTCAAGCAAGATCGTTCGCGGTCAGTGCTTGGATGGGTGACCGCTTAGCCGTGCGCTAGCTGGCGCATCGACCGTTGAGTGGGAGGTGCTTTCTTCTGAAACTTTCGTGTTTCTGCACTTTACTCAAAGTGCAAAAATACCGGAGGATCAGTAGAATATGGCCGTCTGTACTGGCACGGGTTTTCCGTAGTTTCTCCGTGTCCCCGGCAAATGCGGTACAGTGTAGCTAAGTCGGCTACGGACGCACTGGAAGTTAGGTAGCTTAGCTGAGTGCGGGTAGGGAGTGCTAGGGGGGAATCGGGATGGGGTTTCGTAAAAACCCAGAAGGCTAATACGGTGGAAAAATGAAATAAATATAAAAAAAAAAACTGCATTAACTAATAAAGTTAATATTTATATCAAGTGATGTGTTATCTTTTTAAATATATAACAGTAGTACAAGTTTGAATTGAGTATGTTATCCGTGTTATTCGAGATTTCACTTATCCGACGTACGCCCCACACTACCTCGGATAAAAGAATTTCTACTGTATGTGGGTTGGGCCACTTTTTCCGACCCGTCGATCCTCGGACGCTCAGGATCCGGAAACCAGCCCTCGGAAGTTAATATTATTATTTACAGGCTAAGGCGGCCTCAAACTGTTCTCGACTCGTTCCTGACTCGCCGACGCCGCGCGTGTTAACGAATCAAATTGTTTCTACTACTGCAGGGCGACGTTAATCGAATTCCTTCGTCCTCTCCCTGTTGTTCTTCCTCGAACGTGAGGGGATGAAAAATTATCCACTTCGTTCCCTGTTCGTTCATTCTTGTTGTATACCTTTTTCTTAAAACACCGAATTACATTGGCCTCTCGCGCGCAGACCCGCCATCCGGTTCCAGTTATTTTCCGCCCCGACTAGCCCCGGCGCTTCCCCCGTAGTCGTAGATCGCGGATCTTTTTTATCCCGAGAGCAAAGTAAATCGAGGGCGCGAGCCCGACTCCGACTTCCGGAAAGCGTTTGCGTTGGCTTGGAATTCGAAAGTGAACCAGTTGCGAGGGCTCCGCGGCCGGATTTCTCTCCAACCCTTAACGCACAAACGGATCCTAAAAACGATGCCGAACTCTCGTGACTTTTTATATTTATTTTGACAAACGACGGGGAAAAAATAATGTGAATTTATTCGATGGCCGCTCGGGGGAGGGAAGCCTCGGAAGCGTGACGCACTCGATCATCAAGCCCGGATCGAGGGGGCCGACTCTCTCAAATTGATACGAAAACCTTATGAATATCTAATGTAAAAAATATGCCGAGCTAGTTCCTGCTCTGTTAGCTCCTCTTTCATCGCGTGATCCGCTCTCTTTCTCTTTCTCTCTCCAACCGCGCCCTGCTTACGCGTCGTTGAAAAACCGGCATTCGCGAGCATCCCCCGCTCCACCCACCACCACGCCCCCACGTCACGATCCACCCCTGTGGGGATTACTAAGCAGTTTCTTTTCCATTTCTTATCCATACACGAGGCGCGACAACGGCAAATCTCCCCGTGTATAAGTATAAAAGCATACAAAGCGATGATGTTTGATATACACAAGGGGGTAAAATGGACCAAGGGGAGATTTTTTTTTGGGAGAGAAAACTTTGAGTTCTCGTGACGTCGGTAAGATTGAGAGGCGGGCCATTTTGCCCCAAATGGATTTTGTTTTTTTTATTGAACGGCCTTTATTTCTCGACGACCCCGTTTTGCCCCATCCTTTCCTATATACTACACTATATGTATATGTATATTTGTAACAACTCGTATGGACACTTCCGTGATATTTAATGCGCAAGCGCGATTTCGGCGGGTCAATTACTCGTTCGCGGTTCATCAATCACACGTTGATGCTCTCCGGCTCTCGAATACTTTGCCATCTCTATTGTCTACCTGCATCTGTCTTCGTTCCGAATTACCGCGACAGCGATGATGTTTGATACACACAGTGGGGCAAATTGGGCCAAGGGGACGTTTTTCAGAAAGAGAACGTTTCAGTTCTCGCGACGTCGGTACACTGTAAAAAAAATGGTTTGAAAATGATTGAACGGTAATGGAAGCTATTTCTACATAAACTGTTTCTGAAGTTTCAAACACATGTGCGTTGCAATTTTACAGTTTTACAATTTTTATTTTTAATGACTTTTTTGTTTATTCGGGCAAAAGATTTGTAATTTTAATACCTAGTATTTTTACTTTAGGAAAGAAGTACATTAATATTCAATCAATGTAAGTAATGTGAGCAAATTTTAAGTTCCTATACATTGAATTTTCAATTTATTTTTGGTGTGTAAGATTGAGAGACACGCCATTTTCTCCCAGAACACAATTTTTATTTAATGGGCTTTATTTTTCAGTTACCCCGTTTTGCCACATCCACTCCTTATACTATATATATATATATATATATATATATATATATATATATATATATATATATATATATATATATTTGGGACAACTCGTATGGACACTTCCGCGATATGTAATGGCGCAAGCGCGGTTTCGACGAGTCAATTACTCGTTCGCGATTAATCAATCACACGTTAATTCACCCCGGCTCTCGAATACTTCTCCATTTCTATTGTCTACCTGTATCTGTCCCCGTCCGGAATTGCCGCGGCAGCTTCGCCGCTGGTCGATAAGTCCAGGCGGGGATTACGTGAATGTCGCTCGGCGCTGCGAGCTCGGCATAAATTTCGTATCGTCGGATCTAAATAATGCGCACGAGAGTATGCAGCTGAACAACCCGTCGACAGCGATAAAGATATTATATCGCGAAAAGGATTATGCGTAACGCCCACAAGGGTGAGCGATGCACCCAACGGAGAGCCGAAGAGGCATAGTAAAAAAAAAAAAAAAAAAAAGAAAGCAATAAAACTCCCGACGCAACGTATCAAGAAAATGTTCTCTTCATTCCGAGCCTCCCCTTTCCCTCCTTGCCTCTCGCCCAATGAATTATCGGTCTGATGTTCCCGAAAAAAAAAAAAAAAAAATCCGAAATCCAGGTCTTGAATTACATCTCATTTTTTTTTTGTGCCAAATAAAAAAAATACAGGAGACTGCGTCACGCAGTGAGGCTCATCGTCCCGTGCTTCAGCATCGTAGAAATTAATAACGATCGATCGCCGGTCTTATCCTCGCGTCAAACTTGTCCCGACAGTTATAAATAATTTCGAGTTTAACGTTCGAGACCTGGCGAATAAATAATTATCCCCTCACTGAGGAGATCGCGAGTCGGTAGTCTCGTATTCGCGGGGGTTTCAGCATGACAATTCCCCGAGCGAGGGTAATATGGCGCGGCCGCCAGTTTCCCACGTTTGCCTTCGCCGCCGCGACGGGCTGCCGAGGCTCGTGGTCATGGTATGGAGGTGCACAGAACACACAACTCTGTATCCATAACGTTACGAATTCCCGTAGAGCAAGCAGAGGCCGGAGGCGAATTTCGTTCACCGCCGCGATATCCTTACGCGGGGTGGTGTAGAGGCGGCAAGCGCGCTACCTGGAGAGAGGAGAACCAGAGCCGGCTGGCCGCGGTGTGCCGCCGCTGCTGACCCGATAAATCAATGTAAATTACCTAAGGGTAGCGCTCGCGCTCCTCCAACGATTGGAATCGAATAATGTAACGGAACGCTCAGCGGTATGCAGAGCAGTCGATTGGTCGAAACTGTTCTGCATGGCGAGTGGGTTAGAAACGTGGTTATTAGGGTACGTAAATAGTGGCCGTGTCTCTCCGACGCTATAGCCTTGCAAATCTCGTGCACGATTCGCGAATAGTTGCGTCTCGAGTGTGCCCGACCCAGAGCCGATCGATTGTTAAACTGCGTGCGAGTCACTTTATCGGGCGTTTCAAACGGTAGCGCTTAAAGGAGTTGGTGACTTGTTCGATCATACATTCTGCTGCTGATTATCATTTTGGCAAGCGTGTGGGCGTTTCGGAGGGTAAGGCGAAACACCTGAAAGACGTAGAGATTCATTCGTTGTTGATTATCATTTTGGTGAGCGTGATCAATTTATTGAGGATATTTTTACCAGAACCGCGAGTTTCATCGTAATCGAACGGAAACGTCTTTTGATAAAGTTGTCCTTAAAGTCTTCAGTAAGTATGAAGTACACTTTATTGGATGCTACCAACGGTAATGCTGGTATGAATAAAGATTTTTTCATTGCTGATTTTCATTTCGGCAAGCGTGATCAATTTATTGAGGATATTTTTACCGGCACCGCGAGTTTCATCGTAATCGAACAGAAACGTCTTTTGATAAGGTTGTCCGTAAAGCCTTCAGTAAGTATGAAGCACACTTCATTAGGTGTTTCGAACGATAACGCTGAAAGAAGTCGGGATTTATTCGTTGCTGATTATTGGCAAGCGTGATCAATTTATTGAGGTTATTTTTACCAAAACCGCGAGTTTCATCTTAATCGAACATAAACGTCTTTTGGTAAGGTTATCCTTAAAGCCTTCAGTAAGTATAAAGTACCCTTCATTAGGTGTTTCGAACGATAACGCTGAAAGAAGTCAAGATTTATTCGTTGCTGATTATTGGCAAGAGAGATCAATTTAATGAGGATATTTTGACCGGCACCGCGGGTTTCATCGTAATCGAACAGAAACGTCTTTTGGTACGGTTGTAGTTTAAGCCTTTACGAAGTATGTAAGTATAAAGTAAGTATAAAGTACACTTCATTAGGTGTTTCGAACGATGACGCTGAAAGAAGTCGGGATTTATTCGTTGCTGATTATTGGCAAGCGTGATCAATTTATTGAGGTTATTTTTACCAAAACCGCGAGTTTCATCTTAATCGAACATAAACGTCTTTTGGTAAGGTTATCCTTAAAGCCTTCAGTAAGTATAAAGTACACTTCATTAGGTGTTTCGAACGATACCGCTGAAAAAAGTCGAGATTTATTCGTTGCTGATTATTGGCAAGAGTGATCAATTTATTGAGGATATTTTTGACCGGCACCGCGGGTTTCATCGTAATCGAACAGAAACGTCTTTTGGTAAGGTTGTAGTTTAAGTCTTTAGGAAGTATGAAGTACAGTTTATTGGATGTATCGAACGGTAACACTAAAAGGAGTCGGGATTTATTCGTTGCTGATTATTATTCTGGCAAGCGTGATCAATTTATTGAGGCTATTTTTACCGGAAACACGAGTTATATCAGCATCGATCAGACCCTGGTGGAAATTACATACAGGACCAGTGCTGGCCGACGTTGGGCGAACACTGGCCGACACTGTGTCAATACTGGCTTCGTGTGCCACCTCTATTAGGGGAATCGTCTTTTGGTGAGGATATCCTTCATGAAGCATGAGGTACAACTGTGATGAAGCTTCGGCACTCGGAGTCTCAACGTTCTGGGCTCATTCGAGTACGCGCTTTCGGATACTCGTACGCAATGATTTGCAAGTTTAAAAGAGTAAAAAACGTACGGCAGAAATACTGCCGTCCCGTCAGTTGGATTTTCATACACTAGGGCCTCGACTTCATGAACAGCGGCGGGACCGGCTCCCGCTGACACCCACGAAAATCGAGGCAGCGCATGCCCCGCCCATGCTAACTGTCGAGCATGGCAAATAGCTTACTGCGTCGATCGATATTCGCTCCGTGGTGGGGACTGCTGCGGAAACCGAGGCCGCACAAATCGAGGCCCTAATGTATTCGTCGACCGTTCGAAGTTGCAAAGACGGGATGAAATATTTATGCTCTTGCTCTCTTCGTCCCCTAGAAGCTACCCCCTCGGTAGCCCCCTCGCCGTAGCTTTTCCTCCTCGACCAAGATCAAGCGAATATGGCGTATGAATATTTAGAAAATTATTCCTCCTCCTTCTCGACTACGGTGTCTTTCGACCGGTGACTCGCCTACGAGACGAGGGGACACATCTCCAATCGAGATACGTGCCCTCCCGGCGAGAACTTCGAGAAGCAATTATTCCGATGGGCGAACAGGAGGATGCATCGGACGGTGCTTGGATAATCGTGCGATCCGCGATCAGTATATACGGTTCGAAGGATGATAGTTCGGAGGTGCTTACGTACATAGACGGAGATCGGTGGATGGACCCTGAGGACGCGTTCGCCAGTTTCCGCCCGGTAGTTAGAAGCCGTAATGGTCAGACGATCGCCCGTCCACGACCATCGGTCACCGCAGCTGGCGCAATTAACGCGCGGCCCGTCTAGGAGACCGAATTACTTCCGGAAACGACAAATAGCATGTACGAAGGCTTACCTCTCCCGAGAACTGACGATATCTCGCGATTTTTTAGTTTTTTTTTTATTTAATTACAGATAATCGGAACTTTTCAGTTTTCGCTGCTAGCTGCGTAAAGTAGACCGGCCATTGAATGGACGGTTAAGCAGGCCAAAAAGCTAGTGATAGACGGTTTTTTATGCACGTGTTCTTATGGAAAGTGTCTATTTACTGGTCCTGTCCATTCATTGGCTGGTTTACCCTATTCGAGTATTTATGTTGTGCTAAATTGAATCGTCCATCTAGAAGGCCGAATTACTTCCGGAATCGATAAACAGTATCTGCGAAGGTTTACGTCTCCCGAGAACTGACGATATGTCGCCATTTTTTTTTGTTTTTTTAATTTAATTAAAGATAATTGGAACTTTTTAGTTTTCGTTGCTAGCTGTGTAAGGTAGACCGGCCAGTGAATCGACAGTTTTAAGCAGATGAAAAAGCCGGTGATAGACGGTTTTTTATGCATGTGCTCTTATGGAAAGTGTCTATTCACTTGTCCTGACCATTCATTGGCTGGTTTACCCTATTCGAATATTTATGTTGTGCTAAATTTAATCGAGTATGCGCAATTGACGCGCGATCCATCTAGGAGGCCAGATTACTTCCGGAATCGACAAACAGCATCCGCGAAGGTTTTCGTTTCCCGAGAATTGACGATATCTCGCGATTTTTTTCTTATGTATAAAAAAAATTGCAAATGTTTAGTTTTAAATGTTAAATTGGCTAGGTGCGCATTAGAATATTTATGGTGGGCAAAATTTATTTGAGTATGCGCAACTAACGCGCGGTCCATCTAGGAGGCCAAATTACTTCAGGAATTGACAAACAGCATCTGCGAGCTTACGTCTCCCGAAAACAGAAGATATTTCGCGATTTTTTTCTTATATATAAAGAAAATTGCAAATGTTTAGTTTTAAATGTTAAATTGGCTAGGTGCGCATTAGAATATTTATGGTGGGCAAAATTTATTTGAGTATGCGCAACTAACGCGCGGTCCATCTAGGAGGCCAAATTACTTCAGGAATTGACAAACAGCATCTGCGAGTTCACGTCTCCCGAAAACTCAAGATATTTCGCGATTTTTTTCTTATATATAAAGAAAATTGGAAATGTTTAGTTTTCAAATGTTAAATTGGCTAGGTGCGCATTCGAATATTTATGTTGGGCAAAATTTACTTGAGTATGCGCAACTAACGCGCGGTCCATCTAGGAGGCCAAATTACTTCAGGAATTGACAAACAGCATCTGCGAGTTCACGTCTCCCGAAAACTGAAGATATTTCGCGATTTTTTTCTTATATATAAAGAAAATTGGAAATGTTTAGTTTTCAAATGTTAAATTGGCTAGGTGCGCATTCGAATATTTATGTTGGGCAAAATTTACTTGAGTATGCGCAACTAACGCGCGGTCCATCTAGGAAGCCAAATTACTTCAGGAATTGACAAACAGCATCCGCGAAGGTTCACCTCTCCCGAGAACTGAAGATATCTCGCGAATTTTTAAATTGTTTACACTGATAAAAAAATACAGTTGAATCAACTAAGATTCGGGCAGGGCCGTTCAAATGAATATTTAGTTGGTCGAACAAAATATTTTAATGGCTCAAAAATATTATGGTGAAATCACCGAACAAATTGTTGAACTAACCAATTTTTAATCCACACCAACAAAATATTTATTTCAACGTCCCTGCCCGAATCTTAGTTGATTCAATGGTACTTTTTTATCAGTGTACAAATAATTGGAACTCTCTAGTTCTCGAATGTTAAATTGTCTATCCGCGCAATCGAATATTTATGTTGCACAAAATTTAATCGGCTGGACGCACTCGAGTGAAAAAAAAAAAACTATATATAAATATATACTCTTTTGTATTTATGTAAAAAGTAATCTTTTTCTGTAGTTCCGGAACAACGGGCCGGTAATTGCATCATATTGTGTGCATCCATAGTCGAGTATCGTTCTCGTGGCTCCCCACTGTTCGTCCTCTTTCCTCGACAGGTTATCATTGCCAGTGTGGCCAGAGGGGCAAAGGATGCGATAGAGGCATCTCTATGACTCCGCAGCGACCGCCAGCACAGCCAATACATCGTAACAGCTTCAGCAGAGCGCGTCGATGATGCATGTCCGTTCAGCCCCGGAGAGCCCCGGCAAATTGCATGAGGCACTTTCACGTGAAAACTGGGACGGCGTAACGAGGTAGAACGTGCGCGAAATTTGAATCTCTCACGCGCCGCTAAAGTGGTTCGATAGGCAGAGAGAGAGAGAGAGAGAGTAAGAGAGGGCAAGGGAGCAGAGACTGAGCAGTGACAAAGCGGGGCAAAACGGAGCCGCGAGGCATAATGGATTCACGTCCTCCATTTGGGCTTAGACATTTTTTTATAGCTGACAAAAAAATTTGTCAAAAGAGTCCAATTTGCCCCGCTCACCTCTACAGCCTCTCTTTCTCCTCCAACACCGTCTTTCCGATTTTTTTTTTTGTCCACCGAAATTCTTGTTGTTTTATCTTCTCATCGTTACATTTTTTTCCGGGACCTCCTCGACAGTGCACTCAGCCTCAAGACGCCTCGGCTTGCCTCTCCAAGGCCTGAATTTCTTTTTACCTCGACTGAAGAGACCAACCTTTTCCGATGCTTCATATGACGAGGGGGAGTCTTTTATCGTTCCTTGCGAAGATAACGTTTGTCGTCACTTCGCACTCGCCCGCTTCAGTTGAACTGCTCTCCGACGTGCCTGGGAGCTGACAAGTTAAGGTGCTACGAGGAGAGACGCGTATCATCCGTTGCGCTATAATAATCCTTGTAAGCCGAGGATTTTCCTACCCCCCTACCAGTAGATATACGTAAGCGACAGCGGCACACGAGTTCGGGACACGTATATCTATATACACACATATAGATATACAGTTGTACGGCGGGGAGTTCGCGTACGACTTGCCGCCCACCTTCAAATCTTCGGTGTAACGTACTCGTTGGATCCGCGAAGAAATCCAGAGGGATGAAAATGTCTCGTCGGTTATACTTCGCGCGGCGTGGTAAACAGTATTTTCGATTTTGGCACGATTCCACGAGAGAGCAACACGCGAACAGGATAGTTGGTACGTATTTTTCGACCCCTCCAAGCTTTGCTCCTCCTCGTGCCTGTCCTCGTCGTTTTCGTCGTTCTCTCAGCCACGCAGTTGTCTCCCCACGCGAAAGGAAAATGTATACGGTCACGAACGTCGGCGGGACGCCTCCGGGCATTTCGTTCCTCGGGATCACACCCCCGAGAGAAGTGGATACGCACCAGGGTCAATTGGGAAAGTATTCGCGTCTGACGGGCACAACACGCGCCCGCACTTTTATATTTTTCGGGCGCTTCGTCACAGTTGGCATTTATTTCCATCATGTTGTGAAAATAAAATGCACGAACGCGGCTCGCACACGAAAAGTATCGTCGGAAAGCGTCGCGGGCATTTTCCGGACTGCTTTCAGCAAGATATTCAGAGAGTTATGAAATAAGATATTAATCAAGATGTCGAGTGGATGTTCAGAAAGATATCGGGCAAGATATTCAGAAAGATATCGAGCAAGATGTTCAGAACAATACCGAGGAAGATACTTAGAAAGATATCGGGCAAGATACTCAGGAAGACATCGAGCAAAATGTTGAGCAAGATATTCAGAAAGATATCGAGCAGGATATTCAAAAAGGTATCGAGCAAGATACTCAGAAAGATATTGAACAAGGTACTCAGAAAAATATCGAGCAAGATACTCAGAAAGATATCGAGTAAGATACTCAGAAAGATATCGAGCAAGATATTCAAAAAGGTATCGAGCAAGATACTCAGAAAGATATTGAACAAGGTACTCAGAAATATATTGAACAATGTACTCAGAAAGATATCGAGCAAGATATTCAGAAAAATATCGATGCGAGATTTTCAGAAAGATATCGAGCAAGATACTCAGAAAGATATCGAGGAAGATATTCAGAAAAATATCGAGTAAGATACTCAGAAAGATATCGAGCAAGATATTCAGAAAGATTTCGATACAAGATATTCAGAAAGGCATCGAGCAAGATATTAAGAGAGACATCGAGTGAGATATCAAGAAAGATGTTGGGCAAGATGTTGAGCAAGATAGAGAGATAATTAGAAAGATATCGAGCAAGATACTCGGAAAGATATTGAACAAGGTACTCAGCAAGATATTGAACAAGGTACTCAGAAAGATATCGAACAAGATATTCAGAAAAATATCGAGGCAAGATGTTCAGAAAGATATCGAGTAAGATACTCAGAAATATATCGAGCAAGATATACAGAAACGTATCGAGCAAGATACTCAGAAAGATATTGAAGAAGATATTTAGAAATATATCGAGCAAGATATTCAGAAAGATATTGAAGAAGATATTTAGAAAGATATCGAGCAAGTTATTCAGAATGATATCGAGCAAAATACTCAGAAAGATATCGAACAAGATATTTAGAAAGATATCGAGCACGATATTCCGAAACATATCGGGCAAGATATTCAGAAAGATATCGAGCAAGATATTCAGAAAAATATCAATGCAAGATGTTCAGAAAGATATCGAGCAAGATACTCAGAAAGATATCGAGGAAGATATTCAGAAAAATATCGAGTAAGATACTCAGAAAGATATCGAACAAGGTACTCAGAAAGATATCGAACAAGATATTCAAAAAGATATCGAACAAGATATTCAGAAAGATATCGAACAAGATATTCAGAAAAATATCGAGGCAAGATGTTCAGAAAGATATCGAGTAAGATACTCAGAAATATATCGAGCAAAATATACAGAAACGTATCGAGCAAGATACTCAGAAAGATATTGAACAAGATATTTAGAAATATATCGAGCAAGATATTCAGAAAGATATTGAAGAAGATATTTAGAAAGATATCGAGCAAGTTATTCAGAATGATATCGAGCAAAATACTCAGAAAGATATCGAACAAGATATTTAGAAAGATATCGAGCACGATATTCCGAAACATATCGGGCAAGATATTCAGAAAGATATCGAGTAAGATTTTTAGAAAGACATCGAACAAGATATTCAGAAAGATATCGGGCAAGATATTCAGAAAGATAACGAGCAAGATATTTAGGAAGATATCGAACAAGTTATTCAGAAATATATCGCCACAGGTCGCTCCACGCTTGGGATAACTAGGACCGAGCAAATTAGATTTCCATGCTCTACATACTGCCTACAGAAACCTAATATGCTTTTGTCCAATGTATTGAAACACTGTCGGAGAAAATAGGAAGAGGGATTTGCTGCCGAACGCCCACGAGGCGGGTGGGATAGTGTTACAGATCGTTCTGAAAGCTCGCTGGTAGAGAGAATACACCGAACGAGTTGGGGTCTTCTGTACACTTATCGAACGCCATACCCGGCGAGCTGCGAGATGAGAGCTTCGCTGACCTGTTGTGCGGAGGCAAAGTTCAGTGGCGCTCGGGGAAATATCGCTGAGATCATTTCTCTCGATGGTGTACCCACAGGCGACCCAAGCTCGAGATACGCGCTGTGTAAGGGTTCAACATGCTCCGTCGACCTGGAAGACGGCACGGTTCTATGTACTTTTTTTTTTTTGCTCAATCCAGTACACATAGGTTAACCCAACCGCCCAGCATCGATCCTATACGCCGGCTTCCATGTAGTTACAGGCTAGGTCGGACCACCATAAGCTTCTTCCTTTCACTCCTCCCTTGGCTTCCTCGGGTACTTTCCGAGAGAAGAACTATTGCTCGAGGTAACTCGTTTTCAACGAGGATCGAGTTACAGGCTCCGGGTCTACGCTATCAGAAACCGAGAGGTTCCACCGGACGTGGAGAACCAATGGCTCAAGGAATTATTTCAATGGCGAAATACGCGAAAAAAGTGATTAAGGGTTGAGCGGATAACGGGATAAATTAGAGACTTCGTTGCTATGTGAGTAATACCAAGTTCGACTCGAAGTAATTGTCAATTCCGGAAGGTCACTTCCCGGTTGAAAATCTATTATCTTTTGCCGGACGCTGAGAACGGATGGTTCAAGGAATTATCTCAATGGTGAAATAAGAGTGAAAAGTGGTGAAGGGTTGAGCGGATAACGGGATAAATTAGACTTCGTTACTATGTGAGTAATACCAAGTTCGACTCGAAGTAATTGTCAATTCCGGAAAGTCACTTCCCGGTTGAAAATCTATTATCCTTTGCCGGACGCTGAGAACGGATGGTTCAAGGAATTATCTCAATGGTGAAATAAGAGTGAAAAGTGGTGAAGGGTTGAGCGGATAACGGGATAGATTAGAGACTTCGTTGCTGTGTTGAGTATACCAAGTTTGACTCGGAGAAATTGTCAATTCTGGAGATACTTCACTTCCGGTTTGAAAAATGAGATTTTGAGGCCAGGAGTGCGGAATGAGCGAAGTACCGCTTTTCCAGTTACGACGGTATTCAGATCATGTGCAAAAAAACTCCCAGGTCGTAATGTTAAAAAACTGAAAGAGAAGTTTCAAATTTTTGCTAAAGCAAACAATATTTCTAATAATATTATTGAAATATTTGTTGTATTCGAATATTTTTTAAATACTCGTTATTTCGGACCAAATATTTGTTATATCCGGATATTTTTTAAATACTCGTTATTTCGGACCAAATATTTGTTATATCCCGATATTTTGTAAATACTCGTTATTTCGGACCGAATATTTGTTATATTCGGATGATAATTTATCGCATGATCGGAACACCGTTTACGAGCAACCAATCGGGAGAGATTTTCAATCAATTTTTTTTTTTATTAGCGAAAAAAATCGGCACGTTTTCGTGCATGAAATCGATGGAGCCTCTCTCTTAAATGTGATCGGAACGATATTCCAATGCCGTCGGTGCTGCAGATCTATAAATATGCCGTTGTATAGATAAAAGCGATGCAAAAAAAAAAAAAAAAAAACACCATCCGAGCGTGCAATTTTATACGACAAAAGAACGGAGTACCCGAAAAAATGTATGTATTTGGGCTGCTGCCACAGTATGGTATGGAGTGTAAAACGGCAACGAAAGTATCGTTGGTGATACCGAGGACAGCGAAAACTGGTTGCCTCGACTCATGCGCGACGATAGGTGGAAAAGGGGTGTATAACCCGGCTGGCGCGCATTTTTATCCCCGATCGGAAGCGAGAGTACAATAAAAAAAATTTGAAAAAGTAAAAAAATAAAAATCTCTCTGGATGCTCGCTGACGGCTGGTGTTCCAGCACCGGAAAACCGATGCTGTTTCCTGTCTGCCGCTACAGCTGCAACAAACTACCACACAGGCACTTCTTCCTAATACCACCGGCTGTGCCACTCCGACCGATCCACACACTCGATGGAAGGCTCGTGTATCCGTGTAACACCGACAGACGTGTCGATGAAAGTTTTGAAAAATTCGCAGCGGATTCCCGTCAATTTCCTATCTCTCGCTCGCAACCGGATAACATTTTCTTTGCGTCCTTTTTTTTCATTCTCTTCGATGCCCTGAATTCCCACATCTCTCTTATCCGGCTCACTCGCTTTTTTTTTTTTAACACCCGACTGAAAGAACGAAATGTTGTGCGTTTGACTGCTCGACGTTCGTTCTTAAAACGCAGCATGGTGGTGCATTATATTTAAAAATAAAATAAAGAGTAAGCAATTGTTAAATTATTTTATGATTTTTTTTAAATTACCAATTTTTCAGTGTAGGCTTGTTTTTTTTTTTTTTTTTTTTTGCAGAATTTACAATGTTGTCTTTCGTCCCTATTCCCATACACCTCCATTAAGTTTCCTTATTTTATCATTTGCCATCCACCTTTTTTTCCGGTCTACCTTTGTGTCCCATAAGAAACTTACACATGTTAGTTACTTATGTTGACAAAAGTTTTGAACAATTCTCAGTGGATTCCCGTCAGTTTCCTATCTCTCGCTCGCAACCGGATAACGTTCTCTTTGCGTCCTTTTTTTCATTCTCTTCGATGCCCTGAATTCCCACATGAACACCCGACTGAAAGAGCGAAATTTTGTGCGTTTGACTGCTCGACGTTCGTTCTCGAAAACCCGCACAGCGGTGCATTATATTTAAAAAAAATTAAGACTAAACTATTGTTAAATTATTTTATGATTTTTGTAAATTACCAATTTTTCAATCGCGGCTCGTTTTTTAATTTTTTTTTTTTTTTTTTCAAAATTGACAATGTTGTTTTTCGTCCCAATTCCCATACACCTCCATTAAGTTTCCTTATTTTATCATTTGCCATCCACCTTTTTTTCCGGTCTACCTTTGTGTCCCATAAGAAACTTACACATGTTACTTACTTATGTTGACAAAAGTTTTGTACAATTCTCAGTGGATTCCCGTCAGTTTCCTATCTCTCGCTCGCAACCGGATAGCGTTTTCTTTGCGTCCTTTTTTTCATTCTCTTCGATGCCCTGAATTCCCACATGAACACCCGACTGAAAGAGCGAAATTTTGTGCGTTTGACTGCTCGACGTTCGTTCTCGAAAACCCGCACAGCGGTGCATTATATTTAAAAAAAATTAAGACTAAACTATTGTTAAATTATTTTATGATTTTTGTAAATTACCAATTTTTCAATCGCGGCTCGTTTTTTAATTTATTTTTTTTTTTCAAAATTGACAACGTTGTTTTTCGTCCCAATTCCCATACACCTCCATTAAGTTTCCTTATTTTATCATTTGCCATCCACCTTTTTGTCCCGTCTACCTTTGTGTCCCATAAGAAAATTACATCTCGGGTGTTCGAGGCTCGAGCTTTATGGCTTAATTAAATTAGAGTTTAATTTTAACGATGGCGGTAGACAGCAGCTTCTCTATTAAATTACGTCTGCTTTCCGCATCCCGGAGGTCCCCCGGACGCTCTCTCGCCGCAGAGCACTTTTCAAACGTTAAAATTCACCGCTATGCGGAGAGATGGGGCGACGGAGAAGGGAGAAAGGAAACAAGGATAGACGACGATGTTGGAAAGCTCTAACCGGGAGAAACTGAACGGCGGGCAATAAACTGCCACTAGTCATTCCGGTGAGGCGAAAAAGTTTAACTGGCATGAGTGCATGAAACATTTTAACAGCTCTCTCGCGTCGTCCTGCGAGTCAGCCCTATTTTTTTCTATGTTTTTTCTTTTTTTTTTTTTCCAACTACCGTTTCAACTTCGCGATTTCCGAGATCGTCGCGACAAAAAACCGGAAGGTTGACAAAACCCTCGGACAAAACCTGTCGACGACAATCGACGCGGCGGCTAACGAACAATCGGGTCTCTTGTTTATTCAGGAAGTTGATGGACGAGCATCGAAACGCGAACAGATTATCACGCGGGCTTCGGAGTACTTATGTACCGCGCTCGCCATTCGAGTGGACGATTTGATGATTTTGCGACCGAACGATCGTCACGTTCATCGTCCCCAGTGGCTCTTATCGCGTACCTCTCATCCGGTCGCTGCACAGGCGACACGTCGACGACTGTCAATTATTCAAATCGACGGGATTATTGTGCTATCTGTCTGTATGCAGTGCTCTGTCGTTTCGTTACATTATTGATAACGCTATAATTGATAAGAAAAAAAAAAAAAAAAAAAAAAAAGTTCGAGACACGAGGAAAGTTTTGGGAACCGAGTCGCGACGTCGTGTTACGTACGTTTGTCAAACAACATCGGCCGCAATTTGGGAGATTAATTTTTTCAAACCGACGGCGAACCACACTTCCGCCCCACTTGTAAGGGCAACTTGAGTCCGAGTATACAAGTTAAAATCTTGAAAAATATAATTTTTACTTCAACCGATATAATTACATTTAATTAAATGTCTTCATTCAATTTGTTTAATTATTTTTCTTCGTTCATTTTATCTAATTAAATACCTTCATTCAATTTATTTAATTAACGCTAACAAACATTTTTGTGGATATAACAAAATCAACAGGCGCTGACGGTAATCCCGGCGACTCGGTAAATCAAATGAATTTCTGGATTGGAGTGCATGTTGCTCGTTGTTATTTTTCCGAGAGTTATATTTAATCAATCATTGATATCCCGAGTCATTTTTAGATGAACTCTCTGCACTTGACGGGTGGATAATTTGTTATTATCATTGAACAAAAACATTATTGACTGCTATTAATTGACTATCATGGGTGTAAGTTAGATGATCTTTTTTTAATTATTAATAGCAGTTAGTTGGCAACAAATTTATAGCGTAAAACACAAGTATTTCCCGTTCGACATGCCAGAGTCTATGATAATTCAATATTTTTTACACTCTAAAAAAATTGTAAATTTAATGCACCAGACAGGAAGTTTTATGCAAAAACTGGTAAATTAAATTTAACGTACAATCGTGATGAAGGATTAAGAACTTTTACAGTGAAATTTAAGTACATGATTGGATTCAAAGTACTTTCATAGTAAAATTTAAGTAAATTATTAAAAGTATCGTATTTCTAAAGTTTTTTTCATTATACTCTACGTTAATTTTTCATCACGATTCTACATGAAATTTAACGTATCAGTTTACGCATAAAAAATTCCTGTACCAATACAGTAGAACCCCGATTAATCGGGGTCGGATTAACCGTGCGTCTTCCGAGGTTCTTTTTGTTATGCACTGAGCGAGGAAAAATGAAACAAATGATGAACGAAAATCGAGAGAAGTTCAAGAAGCAAACCAAAGTCACTGAGCACTTAAAAAAAAAAAACTGGCTTACGCACTATTAATGAAAACAAATATCCAAAACTTAACATTCCAGTTGAAACTATTTAACAATTAAATGCAAGTTTTACGAAACGTCATTGTAAGTAGTCAAAATGACGTTGTTTCATTGGCCACACTGATAAAAAAGTACAGTTGAATCAACTAAGATTCGGGCAGGGACGTTCAAATAAATATTTAGTTGGGCGAACAAAATATTTTAATGACTCAAAAATATTTTGGTGAAATCAACCAAAAAATGGTTGAACTAACCAATTTTTTAGCTGTACCAACAAAATATTTAGTTGAATGTCCCTGCCCGAATCTTAGTTGATTCAACCGTATTTTTTTATCAGTGCATTATTGAGTTATGTACTTTCGCCGACTAGTTCGAATTTAACCGGCGTTTCGATTATCCGGGGCTCTTCGGTTCCGAGCATCCCGGTTAATTGGGGTTCTACTCTACATTCACTCTCATACGAATTTTTTTTCAACAGTCCACAGTAACTTCACTTTAATGCTGAAATATTAAGGTTCTGTCTTATGCGGTCGGCATTCTCTCCCCTGCTTCCACCCACACGGCCACGTTCGCCAGACGTTGTGTCAGGCATGTGCGACAAACGTCGCGCATTCTCGTTAGAAACGTCACGTGCAGTTACGTGCGGGGCCAACTTGAACCGGAGTCGATTTCAGACATTCGCCGAAGGATACGCGACCCGAACAGTCTACGCGCTCTCCATGGGGATCGATCGGGCGCTTTCTCCTCGGAGCATCCTCCTCGAAGCTTCTTGCGAGAATGCGTTTCTTTTCCCATCGTCTGGCAGCTCCGGTTGCACCGAGCGATGGTAATGTATGTACACTGCCGATGGCCGTGATGCTTCACCGAAATTGATTCGACCCCGAAGACAAATTGAAGACGCCGCGACGAGGTCGACCCGAGAGTAAACGATACGGGATACTTTTTGAACTCTGAGAAATTGCTTCGCGTTTTTGTTTGTTTTGTTTTTTGTGGCTGTTCCCCCCCCCCCCCCCCCGCAAAAAAACACCCACCCCTGGGAGAGCAAACACTGACAGCGAGGCTCCGAGCATTGGGAATATCACAACTGAACTTTGGAAAAATTCGCCACGTCGGAGTTGCCCTTCATAATTACCGCTGACTATTCGCACAAGCTGGACGTTGATCGAGTTGACGGCCATGGAGGGAGAAAAGAAAATACAATTTAAAAAAAAAAACTAAATTTAAAAAAATGTTGAGAACGAGAACTCTCGCCGTTGACGTAGCGAAACGTAATTATCGAAGCCCCGGAGATCTGTCAACGAGACTGATATTTATGACGGATCGGAATTTCGAGTATTTCGAAACACCACGGCGGGGGGGGGGGGGGGGGGGGGGGGGGGGGGCGGATAGGAATCCTCTCGCGTTTCCGCGCGACGGCTGAGCTTCCGACAGGAGGCGAAACTCATATTCGCCCCTCCAGCGACTGCAATGTGCATCGTCTCCGTTTAATTGGGACATCATTCTTCGTGCTTGCCAGAGTATACGGAACGGCAATAGGCGATGATATTCCAGCGCGGAGATACGAAGGGGTTATGAATTGTTCGTTCGATCGTTGTTCCGATTGACGATAAATCCACGAAAACCAACGGCAATAAACGAACAGGTGATTTGCGTGACGATTAAAAAATACGTAAAAAAAATCTTAACAAAAACACTACACTGAGAGAAGGATCTCGGATAAACTACCAAGGCATATTGATAAATTTTGACCAGGCAACATGGTACACCAGCGCCACCGCCACCGATATGTGAAATATTCGCAGGGCCATTTTTACCCAACCCGTATAGTAATTTTTTTCATCAGGCGGATTGGCCTGATGGTTTTGCGTATCTGGCTATGAATTTCGTGGATTAAAATTGACGATTTCGTCGATCCAATTTTTTAATGTATTTATACTTGAAAAAAATTTAGAAGCCTGAAACAAACGATTCGCAACGCGGACAACTTCTATTTTATAGCAAAAATTAGGGGACATTCGCGTAATATCTACGTCAAGGCAAATTACCATATTTTCTAGCAGAATGTGTTAAGGGATCATCGCAGTCTAACATTTTGAAAAAATCGTTTTTTTCATTATCCTATAGTATACACGGTTATAAACATTCTCTCCAATGATTAAATCGAAATTCGAATTATTTCGGTCGCCTTTCGCAGAGAAAGTGATTGGAGCGTCCATCTTCCCCCGTTCAACCGTTATTCCTTCAAACGCGTTTTTCTCGAAATGCTGTTTTTGAAAACGGCGGCCACTCTGAAAGGAAGAGTTTTCGAGGTATCCGTGTGAAATTTTGACAGAACATTCTTCACGTCATTCTTTATGTTGCTGCGAAAGTTTTTTTTTTTTTATCTTCCTATGTTTTTTTACGAAAAACTGTCGAAAAAATAGGCTAAATTCGATATTTTTTGTCCAAACCACCATTTTTTCAAATTTCAGCAAAAAATAAAAAATAAAACCTCCATAGCAACATAGCGGCTTTCCTACAGATTAATAATCATTTTGAAATTTTTATTTTAGATCAAATTTGCGGTCGCAATCCTCGCCGCCATGCGGAACCATTTTTTTTCCATGCAATTTTTAGTGAATAAAAAAAATGTTAAACAATAAATAACTCAATTTATAAAAAATCATTTTGTATTTTCCATCAGTGCTTTAATTGGTAAAAAATAAATTAGACCGATTAGCTTATCCTAACCATTAAAAAAAAATGGCGAAAAACTGCTATTTTTCGGGCGTCACACTGTGATGATCCCTTAAGTCTAATACGAATGTTTGCCAGAATGTCGCTATAGTTCCCATACACCTGAAAGTTCTGTCGGGTTTTGGCAGATATATCGTAATTCCCATCAGATCCATCTCCCGATGTATTCTTTCGATGAGCATCCACTCTACCGTCAGCCTCTCGCAACTATTGATCGGGCTTTTCCACCAACGAAGCCGGAACATTCTATACAAATTTTATCATCCAGATGGAAATAAACCGAGCGATATTTATATAGATGTGAAATCCGTCAGAGCTAATTCACGACAGTGTACGAACACGAGAGATATTGGATGGCAAAATTCATTGAGTCGCGAACAAATCCTGTCGGGGAAAACACCTTCTTGACTCCGTCGAAAGAACACAAAAACATCATCCACCGGTGCGCAGCGATGCGTGCAGCATCGGTGTGCCGGAACGGTGTCCTCTTTTCATTAGTCGCACCGCTCGCGGTTGCTGTTCTTTTAATTAACATCAAACTCGTAATTGCATTGCTCAACCTCCCTCGCAGGATCCTCGTGCAACAGAGGCGATACGAAAAACGACTGGTGAGAAAAAAAAAATGAAAAATAAAAAATAACCCCGACGGAGTTGATAAGAATAGCGCGAGATAGAGGCCAAGAAACAACAACAACAACAACAAAAGTGAAGTTCTCATCTTCGGTTCTCGAGAGATCGTTACCTTTATGAAACGGAAAGTTTCCACGAGGAGCCATTGAAAATTCTCTTTATAATATACCCATATATACACGGTAGAGGGATAGTGCAATGGAGGGCTTTATTAATTTTCCTTCTTGTCGGGCACCGCTCCACCACCGTCGTGCACGAAGACGAGCGAAAAGACTCGAGCAAGCACGGTGAAAACCGTGCAACCGGCTTGTGAATTTTCAGTCTCGTACGCGTCGTGAAATATATAATTAATTAGCTTAAATACATAATTCTCCGTCAGGGCATTTGCGAGTGGCAACGTGCGAGCTCGTAGGAATACGCGAAAAGCGAGATTTAAACATTTGCCGTGGGAGTGTTGTGCGGACTTGAGAGGCAAAGCGCTGTTTCGCGAAGCGGGAGAACGAGGGCGAATGGTAACGGTGCGACGGAGCGGGCTGAAGAGGCTCCGTGCAAAGGGAAAACTACCCCTATGTACGCGGGGGCTTTGCCAAAGATAAACGGTAAGCAACGCGCGTAGGAGAGGGTACGCATTTAACGGAGGTTAATTGAATGTTGGGACTTTTTTTTTTGGGAAGTAGAGCCGGAGCAGCCTGTTCGCCAAAGTTTCGAGGCCGTTGTGGGAATGTTTTACCGCTAATAAATTTGCAGTATAATGCGTCGGGTAGCGACTTCATGATTGCACTGAGAGAGTTCCACGAGAAAGAACATTCTTACCATTAATTGCGCGATTGCTCCGGGCGAATTTTTGTAGTTCCGCGGTGAGTGCGGTGCAATGGCACGCCGTGAAGATGAAGTCATTAACCGGTAAGGTGAACGGCCCAATTACTGACCATTGCCCAATTACTGTCCGTTAATTATATTATCTACGATAAAAAATCTAATTATGTCCGACATACTCGAATTTAATTTTGGACATTTTTTTATATTGTGCATCATGTAATTGAGTGAGCATCGGGACATCTCATAAAATCGTCGACTTTCAGAGTTTTATCTGTGAACCCGCCAAAAATAAGCTCGCGCAAGCCATTTTCCAGTTTCGTTAGGCGGTTACGTTTCTAAAATCGGTTCGTGTTCTTTATCAGAAACGAATAAAATGATGAATCTAAGTTGTACTGTGTGATTAAGGGTCAATTAAAACTGTATTGCACGAGACAAAATTTAGAAATTACAATTTCGCCGGAAGATACGTGGGTCAGAATTGAGTCTTTAAAGACGTCGTGTGCTCCAGTTAATGTCCGAATATTTCAGTCAATTATGTTTTTATTGCCTTATGTCTTTTTTGTATAGAATTTAACTAAAATCGTTATTGAAATGCATGATTTTTGTACAATGTTAATGTGACTTAGCGGGATTATGAATAACCTACCATTTTCCCTGTGACACGATTCAGAGACCGGGCATAGAATATCATAATCTCACTGTTGCTCAAAATATTATTATTTTCCTAGTCACTAATCGGGCATAGATGCAATACGGCATAGGTCAGTGATTCACTATATGATATAGTGAACCACTATATCATATAGCGATTCACTATATGATATAGTGTGATATAGTGTGATATAGTGATATAGTGATATAGTCACTATAGATAGTGTGATATAGTGATATAGTGATATAGTCACTATAGATAGGTCACTATATGTGTTATATGACAAAATGGTAGGACACTAATCGGGTCATTTACAACAGTGTGTATATTTCGAGTTTATTATTTGAAATTGCTCAAAAATTATAAAATAATACTTCTTTGAAATTTTTCTGTAATAGCAGTTATTTCAATACCTCCACTGTTTTTAACTATCTTCTTTCACGTTTAATGCCACGCGGAGCTTACGTAGTCATTAATCGGGCCGTTCACCTTATCGTTAGGGCGAAGTGAAAGTTGCAGGCGAGCGGGAGAGAAAGCGGCGATATCTCAATCGACTTATTCACGGGAAAACATCTTTAGCCGGATCAAATGCATTCGAGGATTCAGTGAAAAATGTTGAATGTCACCCCAAAAAGGTTTACGGACCCACCGGAGATTGAATGAGAAAGTCTAGCTGGTCCTCGGAAAGCTTTACAGCCCTCGTGGACACTAAGCGAAAAAGTCAACGGGCTCTGAAGAATTGTTACGACTCTTTTGTAAATTGAATGAAAAAGCTGGGAGTGTCCTCAACCACCGTTACGGCCCTTCTGGACACCGAGCGAAAGAGTTAATTGGGTTGACGAAGAGCTTTAACGGTGCTATCGGGACTCGGAGCCATCTGGTCCGTCTGTGCACACGTCTCTGCCGCAGAGATTTCGAGATATTTTTTTTTATCTATATGTATTGTCGCTCGCTTCTCGAAACCGCTGCCTTACGGTGGATCAGCTCGGTTGATGCGTAATTTCTAGTCCGCACTTATCTTTTGTCCATTTCTGGTTTTTGTCCTTACGCACCGAGCCAGTCCACATTTTTGTGGCTGTAACCGACGTCCTCCTGTATGGCATTCGCCTTAGTTGTAAGCAGATAAAAATATTTATATATTTTTATCTGCATTTATATAAAAATATTTATATCTATAAAAATATTTTTGCAGAATTATCGATCGCCCTTTTGTGGCGACGCGAGAGCCGCGATAGAGGAAAAGCCGATATTGGAGTAAGAGAGAAGAGGGCAGAACTACTGTACTAGCTCCGAAATCGTGACGCCTCGTCCTCTTTAGCTCTGGCGAGGTCGAGATGTCTGTACGTTCACGGGAGAAGCCAAAAGTTACGGGAAATAGCGAGAGCCTCGTGTTTGACGACCCAAATCGGTCTGGCCGACCGATCCATCTTCTTCCAACATCCACGGAATTCATTTTTATAACACCTTGATGATGAGCGAGCCCCAGAGAGAAACGAAAGCGCCAACGAGGAAGTACTAAACTAAGCTGAGTACTATTTTACGAACTGCTGTTATTTGTCTACTTACTTGTTATTCATCCGAGAGTCGGGACGTGTGCGTGACTGTGTGATTATAGGGTGTTAGAATTATGTGACGCGGTTGATAAAAAAAAAATTGATAACTTTCAATTGAGCTTTTACGTATGCAGTGTATATTTCTCTGATTATTGATCGTTTTTTTGATCGGCTAATTTTCGGACAATAAGAGTGTTGTTTATCGAGAGGATTTTCGCACAATTTATTAAATATCGTCATAGCCGAAAATTTGTATTTATTCATTTATTACGTTTGGCTATGTGTGTAATTTATTCTTCTGGCCTGCTCGACAGGTAGATTTTTATTTTCCCGTTCATAATCAAATTATATCTTTTTATAATTTCTACAACTTACTGTAAAAATAAATTGTAAATTTAACGTACTGGAACTTGAAATTTACCAACATTACTTATATTAATTGAACCTTAATGTTGTTTGCTTGTAAAATAAAAGTACCAGATATTAAAATTACAAATCTTTTGCTTGAAATTTCAGAAACAGTTTATGTAAAAAAAGCCTCCAATACTGTTGATTAATTTTAAAACTAAATTTTATAACAGTGTACATAGTCTTAAGACTAAAGGCACACACTGCAAAAAAATGTTGTTTGAAAATTAACGCACAGTATTGGAAGCTTTTTTACAGAAACCGTTTCTGAAATTTGAAACACACGTGCGTTGCAATTTTACAGTAAAATTTGTATTTTTCATGAACATTTTTGTAAATTTCAAGCAAAAGACTTGTAATTTTAATATCTGGTATTTTTATTTTACGAGCAAAGTACACTAATGTTTAATTAATATGAGTAATGTTAGCAAATTTCAAGTGCCAGTACATTAAATTTACAATTTTTTTTTTACAGTGCAGGCAAACTACGGGAAACCTATGTCGGCACAGTCGGTGTCGGATTCCCTACATGGCTTCAAAGATTTCGAGATACAGCGAGCCGAATCGTGGGGAATTCGGAGACTCGAGAGCGCGGCAAAGGTGAAGAAGCCGAAAGTGGAAACGTCACATGGGACGAATCTTAAGCTCCATCAGCGAAGCATTTATCGCCAAGAGGTTGCGAGAACCCGGAAGTACAGAAGCCGACCACGAATTAGATAACTCGTGCGTCTTGGCCGATCCTCCGTGTCTACGAGTCCTTCGCCGGTCGTCCCGACAACTCGAGCCACTACTCCCCTCGTTAGCTCGAGGATATCTCCGAAACAATAACTATTAGCAGACGGAGAAGCCGCTTGGGGGAAGGGGCGGATCCGGGAGTATGCGACCATTAGGAAGTAATTTCGAGCACGAAGATATCGAACAATGGAATCAAATGCTCCGTTTACGTGCGGTCGGTAGACGCTTTATGGTTCTCGATGTATTCGCTGATATCTGAGAAGCGATTAGTGGTTTATCGATTACGATATCGTTATCAAAAGCTTTCTTCCGAGGCTCTCGATGGTCATTTTCCGTGTCGAGGAGGTTCTGAAAATCCCTCAGGTAAATTATTATTATTATTTATTATTAATGTTTACAGAATTTAAGTTTTCACTTGTCGATGTGCTTCTGTATAATATGAGATCACGTAGAAATATATCTATCGATTTTTTGGCAAAAAAAAAAAAATTCCAGATTTTAATGAAAACATGTTCAGAATGTTCCAAAACGTCGAAAAATCACATTTAGAAAAAATGTCCGGATGTGTGTGTGTGTGTGTGTGTGAAATTGACGTGCAAAATTCAAACCGCTATAAGTCGAGAACGCCTTGACCGATGAAGCTGAAATTTGGCACACATCATGTATGATCAGTAGTCAATGATTGGTCAAAATTTCATCCAAAAATGTTCAGTTGTTTTTTTTGTACGCCATTTTTAATTTCTTCAAAAATGTCTGTTCGCGCTCTAGCGCTCGCAATTTTTTAGCTATCGGGCTAAAAACGCGTATACAGGGAGAATATCATCACCCGATGATCCCATTAAAATTTCAGGAAAATCGATCGAACCGTTTAAATTTTATGTCATTTTGAATTTTTTGAATTTCATGATTTTTTTTTTTTTTTTACGCATTTTTTTGCTTTTAAATTGATTCAGTGTCTCTGCTTCCACTGCATTTTCCGGTTGCGGAAAATAGAGTGGTGGACGCGTGGAACGCCACGCGTCCACCACTCTATTGCACAGGGCATGTTTCCATGGATTCTTCCTTTTGAAATTTTCAAAAGGTAAAATTTCAAAAAAAAGTTTTAAAGGATTTACACGTATAAATCCTTCTGAAATTTCGCTCACGCGAAGGTTACGGACATCTCGAGATGGCACTAAAATTTCGTACCCGTAACTCGGTCTTTACCCTATAATCGTACCCGCCCTTAACTCAATTTCGCGCAATTCGCGAGCAACCGCCCCTTTAAAGTCGTGTAGGCGTTCGAGTGGATGAAGTGCCTTCCATCCAGCGCCGATTTTACTCCACTCGGAGATACACGGGGAAAGTGAGGCTCTAACAAAAAGTGCAAACATAGAACGAATCTCAAGTAGCGAGAGCCAATATATGCGGAGACCCGCTCGAACCGCTTACCCTGGGCTTCCGTTGGTCGCACTCGGAACCTCCACCACTTTCACTCGTCCCGCTCACACTTAACCCCTGTACTCTGAACGTACCGTATCTGCCGCGGTGAAACACATCTTCGTTCAAAAATATCTTAAACGCTTTTAATTTTTTATTTTTATTGTGGAACATTTTTACGAGTAACAATGCATCGCAAAAAAAAACTTTATTTCGAACATAATTTCATCGCAAACATGTTTGTTTATTTCAGTGCAAAAAAAAAAAAAATGGAAAAGTGAGCTTTTGAAAAATGTCGTTTCAAAACAAAAATAATAGTTTTTCAACGGTAAATAAATTTCGGACTCATTTTAATCATTCTCCGGTCGACGCGGGCCGCAGTCGAGTGCCTCGGAAAAAAATTGTTCGCTCCGTCCGCGGAATTTCGATGACCATGCAAACACCCCATTTTTCCTCCATCGTAGTTCAGCGGAGAATTTTTCTTCCCTCTTTTTCCCCCGGACCTCTTCACGTTCACAATACCACCCGAGTAATAAAAATCCCTAATAAACAAAGCTGCTTTTATTTCCCAGTGTAAATGAAAACCTCTATTCAACGCGTGTACCTCGGACGTCCGATGGAAAAACGCGAACGCGTAGAAAAAGAGGAATGCCATTGGATCCCGCTGACGCCCGTTGAGCATCGGTCTACGTGGAGGAGAGCGGGGCAAAACTGACTCGTTTTGCCAATTTTTCACGGGACCTAAAAAAAATTCTCGGAGAACGCAGGTCCCTTTTGCCCCGCGGTTTCATTTTAACCCCGGCCTCTCCCGCATTCATCTCGTATTTGCGTGTGTTTGTTGCCGCGAACGCGACCTTTCGCACATTGAAATTTAATTTAAAATATAACCTTTGTCCGTCGATGTGGTACCGAGCGATACGGGGGGGGGGGGGGGGGGGGGGGTGGAGGACAGGTATGCAGCTGCCCCATTGTGCATAACTTTTGTTGTTAAAACCATTGTCGAGGAACGAGTGGGGCTATCGTCCGTATCCTCTCTGCCGTCGCTTAAACCGTGCTGGCAAAGGAATTCTATTGCGATACCTCGGCCGAGGAGGGGGGCCGGGGGGGGGGGGGGGGGGTGGGGGGGGGCTCGACGCGAGCTGCGGCCATGAAAATATTCGACTATATGCACAATACACACCATATATTCGAGCTTTTCCACCCTCGTGCTTTCTCGCAATCACTCGTTCCCTGTCTCTCTCTCTCTCTGTTCCGTTTCGGCCTACAGGCTCGCATCCGAACCTTGCCGGTGAAGAATCCCCTCCCCGCTTCCCCTCCCGCCGACGTCGATATAATGGATGCTTCGATCGAATTTCCCATTTTTGTTTTTTACTTCGCCGGTACAACGCCGCCGGCCGCGGGGAACTTGGAACTTTGACGGGACGGAAAGAGCGTGTGCGGAACGGCGGGTAATATATACGGCGTGTGTGTATAGCGGGGCGCATACGACGAAACGGGAAAGCTCAGCTTTCGCCGAGGTTCGCCAGAGAGCTGGCGCGTAACTCGATATCATGCCGCGATAGCGATGCAGCACGATCTCGCGACTCTTGGCATCATTTTTTTTTTTTTTTTTTTTTTCCTTTTTTGGCGTAGGGTAATGGTGGATCTGGCGGCGGGTTTTTTTTTTAGCATCGAAAGGGAGTGGTACGTGTGCGTTATAAAAAAAAAATCTAATAACGGCGATGATAAACTTTTTTTTCTATTATCGGAAAAAGAATTTTTAGTTTTCGCGATTTTTCTCGTATGGCCTTGTCGGGTTTTCACGTTTTGGTCCATACCGCTGTCCATTACTCGGCCCTTGCGAACGCTGCCGACCTCCCCGAATGTAGGGCATTTACCGTGACCTTTCCGCCACGGGCGAAGGGAAACTCCGAAAATCTACGCCGATACTGCCGGACCTACACAGCAAAAAATAATTTCATAAAATGTGATTTCATAATGTCTTGCTCTACTCGAAATCATATTCCTATTCATATTGTCATCTCGCAACAAAGTCTATGAAAAAGAGAAATAGTGTAAAATAAATATTTCTACTCCAAATAACTATTTTCGTTTTAGCGCACAGTGTGAAATATTTTCTTGTTTTCTTTTTCTTTGTACATAAACATAAAATATTTGATAACTTGTTAACCGGTGCGTTGGTCTAGTGGTTAGCGTGCTCGCCTCTAAACCAGAGCACCGGTAGGTCGAGGGTTCGATTCCCGGTGCCTTCGTTTCGTCGAGAAATCAAAATACTGGCGAGCCATAGCTCCAGATATTTACTTTGAGGCACACGCGTACGCGTCCGTTTGTCACAAGTATATCGCTGTGGTCCATGTTTACATTCTCGATGAAACTGGACGTAGCTCCGATGCCGTGAAACGAATCTGAGACCGACTGTATCGGCATAGGTTTTGTGCAGTTTCCCTATGACTTTAGTTGTAAGACTAAGGTGAATGCGATACAGTGGGGAAGTCGGCTGCAGCCGCAAAAATGGGGGGACTGGCTCGGTGCGTAAGGACAAAAAAAAACAGAATTGGACATAACAGTGAAAAAGAGGACTTAGTAATTACGCATCAACCGAGCCGACCCGCTATAAGGCAGTAGCTTTGAGAAGCGGGAGAAAAATAATGAAAAAACAAAATTAATAACTTGTTAAAATGTAAAAAGGGAGTTTTCGCGTCCACTATTGTAAATAAATAAAAAAATAAATAGATAATGAATTTTCATATATTATATACATATATCATATGTTATACACGCTACAAGCTATATTCGTGAAATTGAATCTGTACTGTGAAAATGCTAAATGTAAAAGGGTTCGTCTCGTAAATAAATAAATAAATAAATAAATAAATAAAATCGTAATACGAATTATCGTAAAAGTAATTTTGTTAAATAGTTGACAAACTCATTAGTTCAGGATTGAATATTACAAACCCGCCCGTTTATTTTCCGTATCATTAACAATTTCAGTCTGTACTTTTGTTTGTAAAACTTGAACTGGATGGTGCGATCGGAAAATCAGCAAATAAGAAATTGTGGACGTTTGTGGACAATAAGTTCTTATAAAAAGTACAAAGATTGTTCACTGTGTAGGTAGACTCGATTCTCGGCGTCGGACTTTCGTCGCCTTTTACAGAGAGTGAACATGATAAAGGCGATGGTGAATTATTTGAACACTGAGGAAAAAAGCGTTTGAACCGCGACTTCCACTGTAAAAATAAATTGTAAATTTAATATACTGGAACTTGAAATTTGCTAACATTACTCATATTAATGAAACATTAATGTACTTTGCTTGTAAAATAAAAATACCAGATATTAAAATTACAAATCTTTTGCTTGAAATTTACAAAAATGTTCATGAAAAATACAAATTTTGCTGTAAAATTGCAACGCACATGTGTTTGAAATTTCAGAAACGGTTTATGTAAAAAAGCTTCCAATACTGTTCATTAATATTCAAACAAATTTTTTTTACAGTGTGTCGTATCAACCGGAATAACCTTGTATCAAATCTTGAGCCTTTTCAAATGTATTGCGTTTTGCGGAATAAAGAGACACGGATCATAAAAACAACACAGGTGAAATGTTTATTCTCTCGAACGATGTTCCGTGACTGTTCGCAATCATCAAACGTCTGTCCGAATCGACGTCCCAAAATAGACTGACTGTCAAATCTACGATCACGGTGAAGTCGATCGTTTGCTCGTCTGGAAAATTTCCTGCCGTAAAGCGGTTTTTGATGACCGCTTACCGAGGATTATCGTCTATACTATATTCATTACAATATTGTAACGAATATAGAGATGAGGATTGACTGAGACACACAACATGGCATAGACGACCGGAATAGCTCGATATGACAAATGACAAATATACAGATTGTCGATTGACGAGCTGACGAGTCTCGATCAGACTTCGAAAGAGAGCAGACGTCTGACGATTCGTACTTGAGATAAATAGTGGTGATCGTATTAACAATAATCCGCGACAAAACCAAGTACGCGTGCTGTCGATTTCGCGCGGTCGTTACAATACATTCATTGTATTATACATTTTGTCCCTGAAAAATGGCTGTCGAAAACATTATCGAAGTCAAATGAATCGTTAAAGTTCGGTTTTATTGCTATGTTGTGTATACAACCGCATATTTATTTTGCACGCTGTAGCGTATATTCATGATTTACAGGTACACTCGGTATTTACCCGTACCGTACACGGTATGTCTAAAAAAAAAAAGGGTAGACAAAAAACGCACAAGCCCGATAGGAATATAAACAGAATACGGCAGAGGGTGAGGAACAGGACGGGGAGTGCAGGAATGAAAAATAAAAAGTTAAAAAATAAGGGGTGAGAGGGATGAAACATTCGCGTGGTTAGTGCGCGAGGGAGGAACGGCTGCTACAAACCCACGCACACAGTCTTTTTGGCTTTTATTTTATTTTTTATTTATTTATTTTTTTCACTCGTCGCGTGCTCAACGAGGGAGGAATGCGGGGTACATTGGTGACGGTGCGGCAGTCGTTTAGCGACAAATTAGAGCCTCGATGCTCCCGTATCGCGGGTAGTTTTCGAGGGGACGAATGTGGTGGGCGTGAAAACGTAAAATTTGTCTCTCGGCGAAGTGAGGAAGTGAAAAATTGCTGCAACAAAAGGGGGATCGCGAGAAAAGTAAACCGGCTCGTGTTAAACGCATCGGGCGGGCTTTAACGACTCGACAAACTTTTCGATTTTTCGTCGCCGCCGGTCGGTGCAGACTCTCAAGAATTCGTTGACGCGCGTTTGGAGTCGCATCGGTAAGTTTTTAGATAACAGCAAACATTTTCTGATGGACCGGGGAAATAGAACCAAGGGATTAGTGAAAACGGCACTAATTTCCGGTGACTATTGATTTCCTTTAATCAACCGTGACCGACTTAATTGATGGGTTTGCAACTCGCCATCTATTATTTACCGAGGTGTCCGTGCTAATCACAATTTATATTTTATCGTCACTAAAAACCATGATTTTTAAAAATAGTTCTTAGGAAAATGTTCTTCGGAAACGGAAAGGCCCGAAATTAATATATAAAAATGTCTTAACCCAGTGCTCGCTCAATGGCGGAGGATGGTCCGGCTGTAGCCGAATTCTCACAACGGCTCTCACGCGATACTTTTTTGCAATAAAAAAATTCCAATTACAATATTGCACAGATTTTCTCGAGGAGCAGACAATTGCCGCGAAATGTGGTTTCCCCGACAATGGATAATGAAATATGCAATATGTACGCGATTATAGAAGATTGCTCCGCGATACTCCGTAGTACGTGATACAATGTGAACTGGAAGAGGAAAATCGATGGTCGGCGGCGGCGACTGCTCTATCCGTTGGGCATTGGGCAAACGAAAGTTCGACAGGCTGTTGCGGTCTTCGGGCTTCGCGTCGTTCAAGAAAATTACAGTTATCGAGCGCGCGGATAAGCGGACCTGTATACGTATATACATAAGCTCATATTGTGGAATTCACCGAAGAGCGGTGAGTTTTGCAACGTATTTTCGGGTGTCCGGAGGGCCGGATGAGAATGTTGGTTAGCAGCAGTCTAAAATCGGAGCGCGGTCGAAATTCTCGCACTCTACGCGGAGCCAACCGAAGAAGGGGGATGGCCAAAGTATCTGGGTAAAGGTGAAAATCGATGCGCGAGACCAGCAGCACTTGCAGCAGCAGTAGCGGCAGAAACGTGGTCCTTCAGTTACCTCGCTTCGTTTTCCCCCTCCCCTCCCCGTCGGCCTCCCTCGCGGCTCGAAACCTTGTCCTCACTTCCATCTTCTACTGAATGGTAGTTTTGTAGGGTAAAACTGCTGAACGTGGCCGTCAGACTTAACGAGCAAAATCCATGGGACAGATAGTGGTCCATATTCGCCACTTTCACCCCAATAACGAAGAGAACCATTTTTTTTGTTTTTTTTGTTTTCCCTTTCTGGCACTAATTTTCACGTAAAAGAAGCTCGTTTTCCCCTCCCGCTCGACCTCCCCCTCCCTCGCGGCACGAAACCTTGTCCTCACTTCCATCTTCTACTGAATGGTAGTTTTGTAGGGTAAAACTGCTGAACATGGCCGTCAGACTTAACAAGCAAAAGCCTTGGGACGGATAGTGGTCCATATTCGCCATTTTCACCCCAATAACGAAGAGCAACATTTTTTTTTTGTTTTCCCTTTCTGGCACGAATTTTCCCGTAAAAGAAGCTCGTTTTCCCCTCCCCCTCCCCCTCCCCCTCCCCCTCCCTTGGCGCTCGAAACCTTGTCCTCACTTCCATCTTCTATTGAATGGTAGTTTTGTATGCTGAACATGGCCGTCCGACTTAACGAGCAAAAGTTATGGGACGTATGGTGGTCCATATTCGCCACTTTCACCCCAATAGCGAAGAGCAACTTTTTTTTTTGTTTTCCCTTTCTGGCACGAATTTTCCCGTAAAAGAAGCTCGTTTTCCCCTCCCCCTCCCCCTCCCCCTCCCTTGGCGCTCGAAACCTTGTCCTCACTTCCATCTTCTATTGAATGGTAGTTTTGTATGCTGAACATGGCCGTCCGACTTAACAAGCAAAAGTTATGGGACGTATGGTGGTCCATATTCGCCATTTTCACCCCAATAACGACTAGCAACATTTTTTTTTTGTTTTCCCTTTCTGGCACGAATTTTCCCGTAAAAGAAGCTCGTTTTCCCCTCCCCCTCCCCCTTCCCCTCCCTTGGCGCTCGAAACCTTGTCCTCACTTCCATCTTCTATTGAATGGTAGTTTTGTATGCTGAACATGGCCGTCCGACTTAACAAGCAAAAGTTATGGGACGTATGGTGGTCCATATTTGCCATTTTCACCCCAATAACGAAGAGCAACATTTTTTTTTGTTTTCCCTTTCTGGCACGAATTTTCCCGTAAAAGAAGCTCGTTTTCCCCTCCCCCTCCCCCTCCCCCTCCCTTGGCGCTCGAAACCTTGTCCTCACTTCCATCTTCTATTGAATGGTAGTTTTGTATGCTGAACATGGCCGTCCGACTTAACGAGCAAAAGTTATGGGACGTATGGTGGTCCATATTCGCCACTTTCACCCCAATAGCGAAGAGCAACATTTTTTTTTGTTTTCCCTTTCTGGCACGAATTTTCACGTAAAAGCAGCTCGTTTTCCCCTCCCGATTACCCTCCCCCTCCCTCACGGCTCGAAACCTTGTCCTCACTTCCATTTTCTATTGAATGGTAGACCGACAGCGGTGGATGCGCGGTTGGCGCACGGCTCCGGTGGTCTCCAAAGTCAAGCAAGATCGTTCGCGGTCAGTGCTTGGATGGGTGACCGCTTAGCCGTGCGCTATCTGGCGCATCGACCTTTGAGCGGGAGGCGCTTTCTTCTGAAACTTTGGTGTTTCTGTACTTTACTCAAAGTGCAAAAATATCGGAGGATCAGTAGAAAATGGCCGTCTGTACCGGCACGGGTTTTCCGTAGTTTCCCCGTGTCCCCGGCAAATGCGGTACAGTGTAGCTAAGTCGGCTACGAACGCACTGGCAGTTAGGTAGCTTAGCTGAGTGCGGGTAGGGAGTGCTAGGGGGGAATCGGGATGGGGTTCCGTAAAGACCCAGAAGGGTATACGGTGGAAAAATGGAACAAAATATTGAATGGTAGTTTTGTATGCTGAACAAGGCCGTCAGACTTAACGAGCAAAAGCCATGGGACGGATGGTGGTCCATATTCGCCACTTTCACCCCAATAGCGAAGAGCAACATTTTTTTTATTTTCCGTTTCTAGCACGAATTTTCACGTCAAATATCGAGGTCGGAGTAAAATGAATGACACATCAGCGATCATCGGGGCAAAAATTGATCCAATATAGCGTTCGAACCGTCGAGCGGGAGAAGAAGCACTTTTTTCTTATCCGTTACCCTCCGCGTTCCTCACCGCTCGAAACCTTGTCCTCACTTTCATCTTCTACCGAATGGTAGTTTTGCAGGGTAAAACTGCTGAACATGACCGTCAGACTTAACGAGCAAAAGCCATGGGACGGATGGTGGTCCATATTCGCCACTTTCACCCCAATAGCGAAGAGCAACATTTTTTTTTTTAATTTCCCATTTCTGGCACGAACTTTCACTCCAAATATCGAGGTCGGAGTAAAATGAATGACACATCAGCGATCATCGGGGCAAAAATTGATCCAATATAGCGTTCGAACCGTCGAGCGGGAGAAGAAGCACTTTTTTCTTATCCGTTACCCTCCGCGTTCCTCACCGCTCGAAACCTTGTCCTCACTTTCATCTTCTACCGAATGGTAGTTTTGCAGGGTAAAACTGCTGAACATGACCGTCAGACTTAACGAGCAAAAGCCATGGGACGGATGGTGGTCCATATTCGCCACTTTCACCCCAATAGCGAAGAGCAACATTTTTTTTTTTTTATTTCCCATTTCTGGCACGAATTTTCACGCCAAATATCGAGGTCGGAGTAAAATGAATGACACATCAGCGATCATCGGGGCAAAAATTGATCCAATATAGCGTTCGAACCGTCGAGCGGGAGAAGAAGCACTTTTTTCTTATCCGTTACCCTCCGCGTTCCTCACCGCTCGAAACCTTGTCCTCACTTTCATCTTCTACCGAATGGTAGTTTTGCAGGGTAAAACTGCTGAACATGACCGTCAGACTTAACGAGCAAAAGCCATGGGACGGATGGTGGTCCATATTCGCCACTTTCACCCCAATAGCGAAGAGCAACATTTTTTTTTTTAATTTCCCATTTCTGGCACGAACTTTCACTCCAAATATCGAGGTCGGAGTAAAATGAATGACACATCAGCGATCATCGGGGCAAAAATTGATCCAATATAGCGTTCGAACCGTCGAGCGGGAGAAGAAGCACTTTTTTCTTATCCGTTACCCTCCGCGTTCCTCACCGCTCGAAACCTTGTCCTCACTTTCATCTTCTACCGAATGGTAGTTTTGCAGGGTAAAACTGCTGAACATGACCGTCAGACTTAACGAGCAAAAGCCATGGGACGGATGGTGGTCCATATTCGCCACTTTCACCCCAATAGCGAAGAGCAACATTTTTTTTTTATTTCCCATTTCTGGCACGAATTTTCACGCCAAATATCGAGGTCGGAGTAAAATGAATGACACATCAGCGATCATCGGGGCAAAAATTGATCCAATATAGCGTTCGAACCGTCGAGCGGGAGAAGAAGCACTTTTTTCTTATCCGTTACCCTCCCCGTTCCTCACCGCTCGAAACCTTGTCCTCACTTTCATCTTCTACCGAATGGTAGTTTTGCAGGGTAAAACTGCTGAACATGACCGTCAGACTTAACGAGCAAAAGCCATGGGACGGATGGTGGTCCATATTCGCCACTTTCACCCCAATAGCGAAGAGCAACATTTTTTTTTTTAATTTCCCATTTCTGGCACGAACTTTCACTCCAAATATCGAGGTCGGAGTAAAATGAATGACACATCAGCGATCATCGGGGCAAAAATTGATCCAATATAGCGTTCGAACCGTCGAGCGGGAGAAGAAGCACTTTTTTCTTATCCGTTACCCTCCCCGTTCCTCACCGCTCGAAACCTTGTCCTCACTTTCATCTTCTACCGAATGGTAGTTTTGCAGGGTAAAACTGCTGAACATGACCGTCAGACTTAACGAGCAAAAGCCATGGGACGGATGGTGGTCCATATTCGCCACTTTCACCCCAATAGCGAAGAGCAACATTTTTTTTTTTTATTTCCCATTTCTGGCACGAATTTTCACGCCAAATATCGAGGTCGGAGTAAAATGAATGACACATCAGCGATCACCGGGCCAGAAATTTATCCAATATAGGCTTCGTACCGCCGAGCGGGAAAATCTCGTTTCCGAGATCTATTTTTGTGAAAGTCGCGATTATCGGTATATTTTAAAACGGATGAACGACAATTTTCTCGATTCACCAGCTTAACTCGGTTAAGCGAAGCATGTGGATGGTTCCCCGCGAACTCGTTACCGAAATAACAACGAGTAAGGATGCAAATTTGATTGCACACTTATTTTTAGCGTCACTCGCTTCGCCGTACGCGAGAAAGCCAAAATGCATTATTGAATTTGCGATGGAAGGTGCTTCGCGAATGACGTCGAGAGAAACGAGGAAGCGACATGGAAATTAGATCCGGGCCTTCTTTTTCGATTTAGGCGCGACCGACCCGCCTCACTTCCGCGCCGGCATTCGACAATCCCGGAATGACGTATCGTACACTGATAAAAAAAAATGCGCTTGAATCGACTAAAGATTCGGGCAGGGAAGTTCAAATAAATATTTCGCTGCTCGAACAAAATATTTCGATGCCTCGAAAATAATTTGATGAAAACACAAAAAAAAAATGGTGAACCAACCAACCTTTTTCCCGTACCAACAATATATTTGTTCGAACGTCCCTGCTCGAATCTTCAGTTGATTCAACTCTATTTATTTATCAGTGTACGACCGAACCGCCCCTTTACCGTTCCCAAAAAATATCGAGATTGATGTTGCAAGAATCGTAAACAGGATTATTAATGTTGGGCAACGAGCTCGTAAAAATTCAGTGAGCGAGGGGACAAATGAAGAGGTAGCGGAGGTCGAGGAATGACAATTTTTCTTCGAGTCATCATGGGGGGGAGAGGGCGACCCGAGGGGAATATACGACAGCGTGGAGACTCGACTCTGTCCATCCTGTGAGGCGACACCGGGACCAGCGGGCACTCTCTATCTCGGGAGCGAGTATCACCCGAGAATAAGATAAATGATCGGGGGTTTCGTTACCAGAAAGATTCGTTCGGATCGTCCGACGAGAAGCTCTCGAGTCGGACAGGCTCGAGGAGGTGGATACAGTGCGCGACCGAAGGGCAAGAGGGGTGAACCGGGGGGAAGAGGTCCGGATTCTTATCCGAGAAGAAATACGACGAAGCTGCAGCCTCGCGGTCCGCTCGGTGACCTTCGAATTCGCGTCGCGTTTACGATGAAAATATTCAAAAATTTGTATAAACCACCGGAGCGCGGAGGTTAGACCGGAAGTACGATGCTCTCATCTGGCTCTCTGCCTCCGAAAGCTGACTCGGCTCTTCGCTCGCATTCCCAACGGGTCTCGGATCGACGGTCTCTCTCTCTCTCGGTCTCTCCAGCCAGCTTGCCTCTCGACCAAGATTATTTTTATATTTCCCGGTAGGGTACGCTCCGCCGCGTAAATAATCGTCCCGAGCACGCCCGAGGTCGCGGTAACAGAAATCTTGACCGCGCGCTTGCAGTCGACGCTCTCCCGGATGCCGGAGTCTCGAGAAACTGTACACTTATAACTTATAACCACACTGCGCAGGGTGAGGCAATGACTATTAGTCACCTCAATTTATTTATTTATTTTATTTTTTATTGTCTGTTGTGACTGCTTGAAGAAATATTTTGAGGGTCGAGTCTTTCGGTACAGAGGACAGCAAAGTAGTACGCTTCGAGGCAACTTTCAGTCTATTATGGTCCACCGTGTTCGGAAGGACAAACACTTTGAAAACAATTGAATTAAGTGTGAAAAAAAAACGGAGTGAATAATTTTATAAATTTATATGTAGACTTATAAGTTATAACCACACTGCGCAGGGTGAGGCAATGACTATTAATCACCTGCATTTTTTTTTATATCTGTTGTGACCGCTTGAAGAAATGATTCGATTGCCGAGTCTTTCGGTACAGAGGACAGCAAAGTAGTACGCTTTGAGGCAACTTTTAGTCTATTATGGTCCACCGTGTTCGAAAGGACAAACACTTTAAAAACAATTGAATTAAATGTGAAGAGAACGTAGTGAATAATTTTATAAATTTATATGTAGACTTATAAGTTATAACCACACTGCGCAGGGTGAGGCAATGACTATTAATCACTTGCATTTTTTTTTATATCTGTTGTGACCGCTTGAAGAAATGATTCGATTGCCGAGTCTTTCGGTACAGAGGATAGCAAAGTAGTACGCTTTGAGGCAACTTTTAGTCTATTATGGTCCACCGTGTTCGAAAGGACAAACACTTTAAAAACAATTGAATTAAATGTGAAGAGAACGTAGTGAATAATTTTATAAATTTATATGTAGACTTATAAGTTATAACCACACTGCGCAGGGTGAGGCAATGACTATTAATCACTTGCATTTTTTTTTATATCTGTTGTGACCGCTTGAAGACATGATTCGATTGCCGAGTCTTTCGGTACAGAGGACAGCAAAGTAGTACGCTTCGAGGCAACTTTCAGTCTATTATGGTCCACCGTGTTCGGAAGGACAAACACTTTGAAAACAATTGAATTAAGTGTGAAAAAAAACGGAGTGAATAATTTTATAAATTTATATGTAGACTTATAAGTTATAACCACACTGCGCAGGGTGAGGCAATGACTATTAATCACCTGCATTTTTTTTTATATCTGTTGTGACCGCTTGAAGACATGATTCGATTGCCGAGTCTTTCGGTACAGAGGATAGCAAAGTAGTACGCTTTGAGGCAACTTTCAGTCTATTATGGTCCACCACGTTCGAAAAGACAAACACTTTAAAAACAATTGAATTAAATGTGAAGAGAACGTAGTGAATAATTTTAGAAATTTATATGTAGACTTATAAGTTATAACCACACTGCGCAGGGTGAGGCAATGACTATTAATCACTTGCATTTTTTTTTATATCTGTTGTGACCGCTTGAAGACATGATTCGATTGCCGAGTCTTTCGGTACAGAGGACAGCAAAGTAGTACGCTTTGAGGCAACTTTTAGTCTATTATGGTCCACCGTGTTCGAAAGGACAAACACTTTGAAAACAATTGAATTAAATGTGAAAAAAAACGTAGTGAATAATTTTAACATTTATATGTAGACTTATAAGTTATAACCACACTGCGCAGGGTGAGGCAATGACTATTAATCACCTGCATTTTTTTTTATAACTGTTGTAACCGCTTGAAGAAATGATTCGATTGCCGAGTCTTTTGGTACAGCGAAGGATAGCGAAGTAGACGGATGCTTTTAGGCAACTTTTAGTCTATTATATGGTCCACCACGTTCGAAAAGACAAACACTTTAAAAACAATTGAATTAAATTTGAAAAAAAAAAAATATAGTTAAAATAATTTTATAAATTTATATGTACACTTATAACTTATAACCACACTGCGGACCGTGAGGCAATGAGTATTAATCACATTCAATGTTTTTTAAAATATCTATTGTAACTGCTTGGATAAATGTTTCGACGGCCGAGTATTTCATTACTTCTGTACTCGATACTTTACCATCTTCTGATAGTAAAGTAGACGAGTGTTTTTCGGCAACTTTTAGTCCATTGTGGCCCACCATGTTCGAAACGACAAACACTTTGAGAACAAGTGAATTGAACTAAAAAAAAAAAACACATAGTGGGAATAATTTTATAAATTTATATGAATACTTTCGATGTGAAATCAATAATAGTACATATTGCCAAAAACGGTGCAACTGCCCCACTCGATGTATTCTCCCTTTCCCGCAATAAACAACTCCCTCTTACAAATTATTTTTAATTTTTCAATTTTCATCATTTCTTTTTTATTCAAACAGTCACACAGATAATTTTTTTTTTATTAAGTAGATAATAAAGTTATTTCCCCGCCGCGTATACACCCTCCCCCCGCGTCTTGAGTTTCGCTCTTAACTCACTCCGTCACTTTCAGGAATCGTCAGAAGTGGAACGACCAGGGCTTAGGTAAACTTCGTCCCCAAGTTTTTCGCGCGAGGTAATACGCTTCGCTTTTCTGTCTCGACGCTTCTGCTTTCATCCCTCTCTCAGTTTGCCACCCCCCCCCCCCCCCACCCCCCCGATTCCCTATCCGCGCGCGCCTCAAAATCCCTGCCGTTATCCTCCACGGCCCAGGCTCGCGTCCCGTTACTGTCTGTGCATAAATCCGCCCGGTACGCTTTTCGCTCCCTTTTACATTCCCCCCCCCCCCCCCCCTCCGCACACCCCCTCGCTCAGCTTTCTGCCTTTCAGCATCAACCACCCCGTCAACCATTTACAATTTTTTTCTATCTACCTTTCCGCGGAATGCAAAATGTAAATGTTTATCGTCCGGGACAGATATACTCGACTCGTATCTTCCCGCGAATCTCTCGTTAAAACTGGGCGAGGAAGCTGAGAATAATTGAACTCTCTTCGGACCATGTTTTTATCTCCCGACCTTTGCGCGTCCTAATTGAAAAAAAAAAAAGACAAAAAGGCCGATTTCCTTGGCGCAGTCGCCAAAGAAATCTGCCTTTTTTTCGTTTTTAAAAAAAGTTCGTTTTTTTTTTTATTTTAAGAAAAAACGAACGACGGAGATAAAATGAGAACGCAGAATGACGGACGGGCGAGCGGGGCAACGCTTGTCCCCCGCTCAGGGATCGAAATTTAAAAAGCTGTCCCGCGAAACGACTCTTTGCCATGAATAATTTATGCGGATAAGAGAAAAGTCCTCGTGAGAGAAAGCGGACTTTTCGCCGAGGGTTTCCGCGGGGGTGTCGGTGAGTTCGTCGGGAGGGACATGAATCGCGAGAGGGTGAGTCCGATGGACGGTGTCGCGGATGGGGAGATGCGGGACGAGAGGCGTCGAAGGGACTCGAGTGTGTCGGGCCGAGAATAACGGAACGAAACACTCGTACGCCGTCTTTCCCATCGCATATTCGTTAATCTTACCAGGACTATCGGCTCGACGATTGGCTCGGGCATCGAGGCGATTGCTGAGGGAGACGCGCCTCCCCGCTGGGGCCCGCGAAGCCAAAGTTCAGCAACAGTGGGCCGAAGTAGTAGCGGTGCGCGCGCGGTCAGACGCGGCGTTAGACGCGCTTTACCCTTTTTCCCCCTTCACTTTTACCTCGTCGTTTCAACTTCCCGGTTAATCGTTCGAGCCGTCTCGCCCCCGGCGCCGATTCTACCGTCCCACCGTGCGCTTCACGCGCTACCACGGATTTTATTATATTTTTTATTTTTTCTTATCGAACGTTTCCACGGACAACCGAGCGCTCGATAGCCGATACCGGTCCCGCACTTCTTTACTATCTCGTCGCGCACGAAGTCTCCGAGCCGACGATAAATTTTTACTTCTCCGTCAAAAAATCGCGAAGACACAACAACAAAATTTTCAACCCCGACACTTCCGGTCCCTCGTCATTGGTCTCCCACCTCCCGCGTATTATAGAACTTCCCTTCGCGCTTCTCAGTCTATCGACAAAATAACACACAGTAGTTCGTCGTTGACTCGGCGACCGACGAGTGCAAGAGCTTCACTCCCTTAATCTTTTTCTCGTATTATATATATGTATATATATATATTTTTTTAAATTTGTTTTACTCGTCCTCTCTTAACTTTTGTTTTTATTTTTCTTGCTCTCTCTATTAATTTTGTTATTAAAATTTAAGTTTTTTTTTTTTTTTTTTTTTTTTTTTTTTTTTTCAAGTTTCTCGTCGAAACTCCTTATAATCAGAGTGCTTGGAATAAAGCGCGGGTTTATCCACGACAGAGAGTATTACAAACGGGTATTGGCGCGACGGGAGTCGCGACGATACTGCGCCCTATTGGACGGCCTTGCGCAAATATACCGACTCCCCACCCCTGCTCGTTTCCGCTGCTGCTGCTGCGATCTCTCCGTGCCCCGCACACACTCGCGCATCCCGCACAGTCACATCCACACAGTGAGAGCCGCACCGCTGGATGGGAAAACGTATCTCTCCCACCATTCGGAAACTTCCCTGTATATACACCCCAACGCCGATGTTCATCCGCGCCCGCGCCCTCGAACCACGCTGACTTTGCCTGCGTTACCGACTCTCTGCCTACCCCCCCCCCCCCCCCCCGCCCCCCACCCCGCCCCCAGCCGCCCCTTGGGTTTCGTGCCTCTTATCGCGACGACAACCCTTGCGCGGCAGCGCGCGGCTTCGCCCGTGCGCATCCGTGCACCCCTTTGCGAACGGGCGCGCGCGGTGCGATGGTTAGGCTTACTCGTAAGCCAATGTACATGTGTCTGGGTACTCACTGGTCTGTGCCGGGACGCCCTGCACCGGATTAATAATTACATTATTCCCTTTACAGCTGTTTTAATTAGATACGAGAGAAGGGATAGATGGGTTAAGCCCCTTTTAACGCCCTTTCCTGCGCCTTATCCACTACCCCATCCCCCACCCTCCTTCGCCGAGCCGCCCCGACGCTATTGCGTATCCCTTGACGCGTTCGTTAACGCTCCCACCGGCTCGTTACAACCCATTAGCTTCTGTTATTGTGAAAGCAATGCTTGGCGAACCGCACGAGCAGCCGCCACCCTCGAACTTTTGAGGCTGCAAGCTCGATTGCCCGCTCGCGGAGCGTAAGGGTCGAAGTTCTTGCACAACGATTAACGCGTGGACACGATCCTCCGGCGCGTCCGAGCGTAGAGGCGGGTACGTCGCTCGGTGGGATCAGTCACGATCTCATGGCGGAGGAAAGACGTTCTTCGGTTTATTCTGTTCGGTGATATTAATAGTTGTGTAATTCATTGATTGATTTTTATGTGTGTATGTGAGGGGCGGGGGGGGGGGGGGGGAGGATTCGTCGATGAAGCTTCGCTTTCGGGAGGAAATATCGTGAGAGGTTTTCACGTGCGCGTGCTGGGAATGTTCCGAAACTTTTGGGAATCTTTTTTTTTTTTTCATTGTTTACGGTGTACGCGTGTGCGTGTGTGATGGAAACTTCGCACGCGAGTCGAGTCGCCAACGAGGATGTTTGGCATTGAGTTTGGCGAGAATTTATAGAACGGGGCAAATTTTATACATTCTATTTTTTTTTTTTTTTTAATTCTTTTTTTATTTCACTCGAGGAAACGTCCGTCTGTCGAGCTTAAACATCTTTAAACTTCCGCTTCAATATCTGCCGCGTTTGTTTGTTTATTTTTATTTTTATTTTTTTTTGGGGGGGGGATTTCGATGACACTCGTCTCGAAGTTACTCGCCGATTATTACAAAACTGTAAACAACCTCATTAAGGACCGGGAAAAAAAAGGCACCTGCCCATCCCGTTGTAGTGTCCGAGTTGCCACTAAAGATGTTTCTCATTGATGTTGGCAAGAATCCTTAGAAGGGATCAAATTTTATACATCACTTTTTTTCATCTGGAGCGAACGTCTATCTGTCGAGCTTAAACATCTTAAAACTTCCGCTTCAATATCTACCTCGTCTGGTTTTTTTTTTTTTTTTACGTTTCGATGACATTATCCACTCCGTGCTACTCGCCGATTATGTCGAAACTGTAAACAACCTCATTAAGGACGGGCCGAAAAAAGGCTTCTGCCCATCACGTCGTAGTGGCCGAGTTACCACCGAGGATGTTTGGCATTGATTTCGCCAAAAATCCGTAAAACGGATCAAATTTTATACAACAATTTTTTTTTTTTAACTCAAGCGAACGTCTATCTATACTTTATATCTATCCTCTTATACTTTATTAATAAATTTCCAGTAAATAATTAGTGAAATCTAGGTAAATAAAATTATTTTCAGGTTAATAATATAGAGAAAAGAATGAAATGAAATTTTAAAAGTTATTTTAAGAGAAAATTCTTTAATGTTATTAATTTATAGAATTTAATTGGTGAAATTTGGGTAAAAAAAAATTATTTTCAAGTTAATAATATAGAAAAAAAAATTCAATTAAAAAAGTTATTTTAAGAGGAAATTCTTTAATGTTTTTGATTTATAGAATTTAATTAGTGAGGTTTAGGGGATATCTATCAGGTCGACAGATACCGAGGTGAAACATCTTAAAGCTTCCGCTTCAATATCTGGTTCGTCTCTGCAGATTTTTTTGTTGCTGTTCGCTGACATAATCCACTCCACGCTGCGCGCCTATTATGACGAAACAGTAAACAACCTCATTAAGAACGGTCCAAAAAAGGTTTCTGCCCATCCCGTCGCGGTGTCTCCCATAAATTCGCCGAGAGCGGATTCACAAAGCTGACAGAACGAAAGAGAAGCTCGGAGTGCCGGTTGAGCGACGCGAAGCTATTTATTACGCGACGACGACGCTATTCATCGTTAGACCAACTACGACGAGACGAGAAATACGAAACTTTGCGTGACTCTTCTCCTCGTCCTCACCGCCCTCCGGACCATTTTTCGGTCACTTTTTTTATGTCTTATTTTCAATCTCACAGCCGAACGAAGAGCAGCTAACAGTCTAATAGTAGCAACGACCAAATTGGATCATACCGTTATCACGCGACAGTGTCAACGTATTTTCCATTTTTGCGATACTGCGAATCAAGTAATGAAGAGAGGAAGGAAAAAAAAAATTTTAGACATTTTTTTAAAAACTCGTCCTGTTTGCCGTGTTCGCCGACATTCGTGCGCGGCACATTAAAAGAATAAGCAAATTAACACGTACGCTGCTGCGAATGTGCGATTCTCCGGGTTCGCGTGCTCGTAACGCGCTTCACACCCTTCCTCTCCTTACGTGTACGTTGCCTGCACATCACAACGCCGGAGTTGCAAACGCATATCCTCATTACCCGCCCACGTTGCGCGATATCTGCCACGTCCAAACTGACCTCTCCACTGACCCGGCGACTCGGACGCAAACGGTGTGCGGCCGTGGGTGGTTGAAAAAAAAAAAAAAAAAAAAAAAAAAACGACTACGCAGTGAAGTACCGTGTCTGGAGGGGGGAAAAAAAAAAATTACAACTCCCCGGTGTAACGTAACAAGCTTGGCGTTTCATTTCTTTTTTCCAACGACGGGCGAACGAGAGATTCTCCCTCGTAGTCCGCGCGTTCTTACTCGCCTTCTTTCGCGTTCGTCGACTCGTCTGTACGTGGGGGAGACAAACCCGGGGCGAAACGGAGCCGCGTCCTCCGTTTGAGGATGAGACAGTTTTTTTTTGTGCAAAGCGCAGAAATGGCAGCTGGCCCGTTTCGCCCCGGTGTTCCATCTTGCCCCGCTCGCCACCCATATATTCTTCTTTTGTTCGTGTACATAGTACACCGCACCACATATCTCTTACTCTCCGGAGCATCGCGAGACTTTCGAGTCTGCAAGCTACGTTAAGCCCCTCGCTGATCCGGTTCTTGCTCCGCCCGCTACTACAACTACTCCAGTCTCTTTCCTCTTCTTCTTTTAGTATATATTTTTTTTTAATTTTTTTTATTTTATTCTTTTATTCGTTCGAAAGAGTGTTCCGTGTCTGGGGCGCATAAGCGGCCCGGAGCTGCAAGCATCCCCGCGTTCAAGGACCGGGTCATCGGTACAGCAGTCGCGAGTAGAAATGGCACGGGCGAGAGCCTCGCGTGCCGCCGACACCCGGCGAACCCGAACGTTCGATGCTCCCGCGGGTTGTAACAGTCCCCGAGCACGCTCCCGAACGGAAACGGTCAACCGCCGAATATAGTCGCGAGCAGGAGAACGACCGCGCGGAAAGTAGTGTGGAAGACGGCTGACGAAGAAAACGGTCTAAGAAAAAAAATAAAAAATAAAAAAAAAATAATGAAAAAGAAGAAGCAATCAAATTGTGGGAGCAAGTGGGGGAAGAGGCGATTGGTTGGGGAGGGTGTGGTAGGGGAATGAGAGAAACGATTCATTCCGAAGGGCTGCAGCGGGAACGGGGAGATGAAGAAGAGGTAGTAGGAGAATGAAGTGGCTGTTTTTATCTTCACGGAGAGGTCGCCGACTACTCCGCGTTACTCGACGTTACAACAGGCCGGACTGTTTCAGCGAGCGCAATCGATGGAGAAAAAACTATTTCCGTTTCAGAGCTCCACGCACCACTACGGGGATAATACTCGATGCTTGTCGATCGATCGAATTGTCAATCCGCGCACGAAGTTTCGAGATTCACGCGCTCGAGTGTACGACACCAGATTTATTGCGGGGATGATGAACCATTTTGAACGTAACGAAAAAATAACTTGCAAATTGAAATTTTCATATGATTTTCTTATAAAAGTTGCAAATTTTTATTTTCATACGGCTTTCTCATAATGTTCCTTTATTCGCAAATCTTCCTCTATGAGAAAGCATTTTCTGTACTGGTGGCTTCCTCATGGAGGAAGCTTCGCGAATAAAGGAACATTATGAGAAAGCCGTATGAAAATTTTTATTTGCAACTTTTATAAGAAAGTCGTATGAAAATTTCAATTTGGAAGTTTTATGAGGAAGCCATATGAAAATTTCAATTTTCAACTTTTTCAACGTCAACGTCGTGTTAGACTTTATGCAAAACGACTAGCCGGTTCAGGTTCTGCGTGAAAAAATCGAGCAAAAAAATATAAATCGTAAAAAAAAAAGGTAATTCTTAAAAATTATCAAAAAACAGTATATTTTATTAATATGTTCGCAGATCTATTGCTCTCAATGTCTTTTCTGGGTCAACGACGTTCTTCGTAATACAAATCACCATGAGCTGTGGCCTATTTGTGCATAAATCTTTCTATAAACGATTTAAAGAATTTAGTACTAATTTGACCAATGTGAGCGCCCGAATCACCCTAAAGTTAAATTAAAATTTAGCAAAAAATATTAATCATTTAAAAAAAAACCTTCTCAAAAATTATCAAAAAACCGTCGATATATTTGCAGATGTATCGCTATCACTGTTTTTTTTTCTAGGTCAACGACGTTATCTGTAATACAAATCATCATCAGCTGTTGTCTGTTTGTGCATAAATATTTCTATGAACTATTAAAAAAATTGAGTACTAATTTGGCTAATGTGTAGCGTCCGAACCCCCTTGAAATCAGCCTGGGCTTAACTACCTACTGGCCGGAATTCGTCCATTCTCCCCTACGTAATTCGATGAATAATCGAGCATTACATCACCCTAACGTTTCGGTCGATATGTCCAAATGGCTCGTCAATGCTCGAGCGTATCAGCCCAGGTGAGATTTAACCGTCGGCACGACTACGGAACGGCACCAGTTGCCGAGGGGCTTGTACTCGCCCGGGGCTCAATCCGGTATCAGGCCTGGCTCCGATATTTAGATGGACCCAACTACTGTGTCTGTACCGGGCACGGTATTGGAGCTCATGCTCTACTCCGTAGATTCATGGTTTGCGAATATTATTCGAAGACCATGAATTTGCCTCGGACTTCAGTGCACTCCGGTTCCACTCCAAATACTTTGAAGATGTAATAAGCACGTTTTTTTTTACCCACTTTCCTGTGTTTCTTAATTCACACGTTTCTGTCACTAGCAGCATTCGAGATACATTCCAGAGAAAAATAACAAATTTCGTGTGTAATGTCACTTTCGGTTGAGAACCGAGATTGTGAAACCGGAAGTGACGTCATCCAGAAAAATTTTAAAAACTTCTTTCTGACTTTACCGTCAGTTTAACAATTTCAGATTTCAACCGTAAGTGACGTCGTACGGAAAAACGTCGGAAATGCGGTTGGAAAATGAGATTTCGAAACCGGAAATGACGTATTTCCGGCATGATGTTACTTCCGGTTAAAAGTCGAGATTTTGAAATCGAAGGTGATGTTTTCCCGTATGACGTGACTTCTTGTTGAAAAGTGAGATTTTTAAACCGCAAGTGACGCTGCAACGAAATTTTTCAAATTTTTCTGAGTCATGTGACTTATTAACCCTTCACGTTCGGCGGAAAGTGATATTTACATCTAAACGTAAAAATACGATGTAAGTACTCGCTAAGCGAGGATCCGGATCGAATCGGCCGGAATCGAGGGCCTCGCTAAGCGAGATTCCGGTACCTGAAGGGTTAAATGTGAGATTTCCGAACCGGAAGTGACGCCACGACGACATTTTTTTATTTTTCTGTGCCAATCAGTGACCACTGCTCGTTATCAGTGCTGATTATCCACTGCTTATTAGTGTCCGGTAGACTGTCGGTATCGCTCTGGCTAACTACGCCGGCCGGAGAAGCGCCGATATGGCATCCAAACCGGAAGTGACGCCACAGAGACATTTAAAAAATGTTCTCTGCCAATCAGTGGCTACTGCTTGTTATCAGAGCTGATTATCCACTGCTTATTAGTGTCTGGAAGACTGTCGGTATCGCTCTGGCTAACTACGCCGGCCGGAGAAGGGCCGATATGACATCCAAACCGGAAGTGACGCCACAGAGACATTTGAAAAATGTTCTCTGCCAATCAGTGGCGACTGCTTGTTATCAGTGCTGATTATCCACTGCTTATTAGTGTCCGGAAGACCGTCGGTATCGCTCTGGCTAACTACGCCGGCCGGAGAAGGGCCGATATGGCATCCAAACCGGAAGTGACGCCACAACGACATTTTAAAATTTTTCTGTGCCAATCAGTGACCACTGCTCGTTATCAGTGTTGATTATCCACTGCTTATTAGTGTCCGGAAGACCGTCGGTATCGCTCTGGCTAACTACGCCGGCCGGAGATGGGCCGATATGGCATCCACACCGGAAGTGACGCCACAGAGACATTTGAAAAATGTTCTCTGCCAATCAGTGGCCACTGCTTGTTATCAGTGCTGATTATCCACTGCTTATTAGTGTCCGGAAGACTGTCGGTATCGCTCTGGCTAACTACGCCGGCCGGAGAAGCGCCGATATGACATCTTGGCGTACGACAGTCAGCGCGGAATCACCGATGTGCCGTTTTTCCCGTTACGGCAGAATCCCATCTGGGAAGCCATTTCGGAAAGTTTTGCGCCGAGAGGGTTTTTGGTGGGGGCAAAATACAACCAAGCGAGTGTAGGCACACGCACGTCGAGACAATCGAGCGTTTCTTCGGTTCTTTGGAAGGTAACGAAGTGCGAGAGGCTTTCGGCACTTTATCGGCGAAAGCGCCGAGGGAAAATCTCATTCAATTTATTACATACATATATATATATACAATATATCACACATATATAGTACACATAGCGAAGTTGCTGCCCGAGGGTACAGAAACTTTCATCGAGTATGCCGCGCCCCGGGCGTTCGAGGTCGCGATACGAATATAGTTAACTTGTACATGGTAAAGAACGCTCGAACCTCCGGAGACAGCGATCGAGAATGAAATGGAAATACCGCCCGGGTCACAGATATCTGATGAATTATCGAACGTTTTACCCCGAGAAATTCTAAAAATAATACCAATACGATATTCATCCCTCTCGATAGGTGAATTTGACTTGTGGCATTAGAGTGAGGTGGCTGAGGAGCGAGATAATATAGGGTAAGTGCGGGTGATATGGCCATGGTTTTTTGAACAATCAAAATCGGAGGTTCAATGTTTAAAAAACTTTTACATTTTTGTTGCAACCAACACTGGAAACATCGAACCAAAGTAATTAACTCAGAACTTTCGATATTTTCGATGAGTGATTTAATTGCAGCTCTATAAATAAATATTTGCGCTCGGCCGTTTCACCCGGGCACTACCGGTGACATGGCCACAGTGTGTACTCAATATAATGGTACTCAATTAGGCCTAGAGAAACATCGGGATCGCACAAAATACGTCTTACTATATTTTAGGTTGGCTACATTACCTTCAGAAAGACAATAAATACCTCTGTCAAATTTTTATGATGCCAAACTTTTTAAAAAACAATTTTACTGGCCATATCACCCGGATATTGCGGGCGAGATGACTGCGTGGCCCACCACCATTGACGTGGCCATCTCGTCGGCAATATCCACACTGTAAAAAAATTTTGTTTGAAAATTAATGAACATTATTGGAAGATTTTTGTACATAAACCGTTCCTGAAATTTCAAACACATGTGGGTTGCAATTTTACAGTAAAATTTGTATTTTTCATGAACATTTTTGTAAATTTCAAGCAAAAGATTTGTTATTTTTATATCTGGTATTTTTATTTTACAAGCAAAGTACATTAATGTTTAATTAATATGAGTAATGTTAACAACTTTCAAGTTCCGATATATTAAATTTACAATTTATTTTTACAGTGCAGGTGATATGGCCACCGCCCGCTGTTCCAGGCGGTGGCCCATCAACATTGACGTGGCCATATCCGCCGGAAAATGAGTGACCATATCAGCCATTTTCCGGGAAAAATAGCCACGGCTTCAATTTAGGGAAGAAATTTAAAGTAATAAGTTTACTACGCGCCAATCTTTTCTTAAAACATCTAACTACAGTGTGCATTATTTATTTGCCAGCAAAGTTATAATTTAGTATGTCTCCAGAGCGCTACAAATATAGCTCGAGAAATTTCTGGCTACCTTAAAATAGCGATTCACCGCTCGTACTGATCCTATCACGTACATTCTTATAATTTTTGGGGCAATCGCATTGTATCCACATATACTGAAACTGTACAAAAGGCAACGCCATTCGTTCGTCACGTTTAAAGATATTACGGGTGACAATTTCAACCACCTGGCCATAGGGGCGAGCGGGGCAAAATGGCACAGCGGGCAAAACTTTTGGATGATGGCGATTGCAATCCGTAAGGCAAAACGCGGTTGAAAATCCCAATGTATCGTCGGGACAAAATGGGACATCCAAAAATTATTGGAAAACTGAGTTTTGCCCTCACTGTCCCGTTTTGCCCCACTGTCCCATTTTGCCGCACTGTCCCATTTTGCCCCACTGTCCCATTTTGCCCCGCTCTCCCCTATCCACCTGACTTACCCTAGAGGAATAGATCGGCTAGATCGGAGCATAAGACCGAGCGACGAGGATGATTAATCCGAATTGCGTCGTGTATTCTCGAAACGCTTTATTACACAGGGATAGAGCAAGCGCCCCGGAGGTCACCCAGTTGCACGTATGATTTCTGCGTATCGTAGAATCCGCGGACATCTCCGCAAGTCTAATATTAGAGAAAAAAAAGAGAGAAACAGAAAACCTGAATAGGGGCACTGAATTACTAGTTATACCGGCTAAGTACAGTCGAGTCCGTCAGCAGAAATATCTGCGAATATTTTTCATCCCCCATAGGAATAGCTTCACGACCGTTTCTTCCTTTTCCTTTTCTTCTTAACCTTATTTAAATTTTTTTTTTTTTTTTTCCAATTATACATACTAAGGGATGCACAGGCAAATGTAATTCGTGCAACCACTTTAATACCGAGCTAGGAGATAATGAAAGAAACAGAAAGCAAGAGTAAGGGAGCATGGGAGTGTGAGAATGACGTGGTGGATTTGCGTTATTTTCAAGCTTGACCTACATTCCCTCAAGCGTTTCGAAGTCGTTTCGTACCTTCGCCTCCTCAACCTCGTTCTCTATCTCAATCCTCTCTTACGCTTTCTCTCATTCTCTCTGTCTTTCGCATTCAACCCCATCCCGACGTATTCTCGTCTCACTCGCCGCGCACTACGTCGCGGGTAGGGTGGACCGGGGCAAGACGGAGACACGGGGTAAAATGGTGTGGAAACATTTTTTTCCGGAAAATCCATTGGGTCTCCGGATGAACTGGGGGACGAGCGGGGGTAAAATGGAAGCTCCGGGCATGGGGTGCCGCCATAAGTCGGTACGAATAAAAAACATTCCGGTTCTCGTGACGACGGCCAGATTGAGAGGTACCATTTTTTTTAATTTTTTTTTTTATTTAATTTTTTTTATTAATACTCCGTAAGCTCATTTGCATGAAGAGTGGCAGAAAGTAATTCTCACCGAAATTGGTGGGATAAAGTACAGTAGAACCCCGATTAACGGGGATGCTCGGGACCGAAGAATCGCCGGATAAGTCAATAATGGCTAATGATACAATTTTATTTTGACTAGTAATGACATTTGGTACAACTTGCACTGAATTGTTAAATAGTGTGAACTAGAATGTAAAGCTTCGGATATTTTTTTTTTTTCATTAATAGTACGAAGCTAGTATTTTTTTGGAAGTAGTCAGTGACTTTGGTTTGCTTCGCGCATAAAAAAAAAGCCTCGAGACTCACGGTTAATCCACTTCCCAGTTAATCCGACTCCGGTTAATCGGAGTTTTACTGTAAATGAAAAACAAGAATGTGAACCAAGATGAGAAAATAATAAGAAGACTAAATAAAATAAAATGCCATATAGTAAATAATAAAACAAGCAAAATGTGGAGCACGCGCAAACACAGCACATTAAACACACAGTTCCCGATGAAATGTTTGCTCAACTAATTTTAACCCAGTTCGGATAAAGCGCCAGGCTCGGCGGAAAAAAAAAAAAAAATAAGCAATCGGCCTCCGAACTCTGCGATCGAGTCGCCAAACAAGGGAAGAGCTGCTGCATCCACGTTGCCAAGCCTCGCGACGCGAGGAAGCCAGCTGAAGAACCCGTAATTCGCTGAATAAAATCTGCTCTCAAAGATCTCAAGATTCCTGGAGAGCCCAACTCGCATTTCACCCCACGCAATTGTTTTTCGATGCGGAGTACTTATCACAAACTTCAATTATTGTTATCAGCGAACAGCCAATTCGGATGGGATTTAATTTCCAACTAGCCCGTCTTGCCCCACTCTCGCGCCCCTACGTGTCCGCTCCCTCCGGAGGCTTGACGAGGCTCCCGGCTCGTTAACGTTGAGAGAATCTTTCGTCGACATTGTGCCGAGGGGGGGGGGGGGGGGGGGGGGGGGGGGTTGGTTTCGTGCGGGTCGTCGTAACCACATGTTACCGCAGAACATTTTCTCTCGCTCTCATCTCCTGCCCTCTGTATCACGGATTAACACCGAAGCGCGCTCGCTAACTCGAGCCGTTTCCACTTGTCTGTGTTTGCTCTCCGGACCCGTGTCCGTTCTGCTCGGGTCCACCGGCGAAAACTCATTCGCAAGTGTCGCTTATATGCCCCTCGCCGAGAATTCTGCCGCCCTAATCCCGGACCGCTCGTTCCGTTTGAGAAAGAATCTCACTGTTCGTCCTTTCGTCCGGCTCTGGTTCTCCCCGTGATACCGGGTACTCGCTTTAATTAAAAGCGAACCATACACTATGTGACACTATACACACATTTTTTCTTTTTTTCGTTTGTTTTACTTTGACCGTTCGTATATATATATATATATATATATATTTTTTTTTTTTCGTATATACAGATGAATTATTGCTCGCCGAATAGGGCAAAATTGATCGACGTGAATGCGTCGGATATCTCTCCCTTGCTTTCTCTCCCGGGCAGCGGCATCGAGGCTCGAACATCCGCGAGCTTTTTCGCGGCAGTGAAGGTGGAGAAGAGGACAGAGTTAAATTCAGTCGAACGAGCTCCGGCCAACTCGTCGCCCCCGCCGGCGACGATGAAAGGGCAGAGATGGCTGGCTGCTGTGCCGTTCCAGTTCACCCGTCCATGGACAAGAATTTTTGATTGACTTTTTCGTTCCCACCCCCCCTCGCCCGCCTCTCCGACCACCGTCCCTCCAAGCTCCCACGCCCTCTTTACCTCGTGCCTCGGTATACGGCCATACCAGACTCTTTATAGTATGTATCATCGAGCTGGCTCGTGAAATCCAATAACGAGGGAAAACTCGGATATGCGGGCGCGATCCACCCAGCTGGCTGTTGTAGCACTGGAAGCAAAAAATTATTCCAACAATTTCGGTTCGCATAGCTGATCTCTTGATTTTCCTTCACTCCGGCATTCTTCGCGGAGCAAACTTTGTTTTCGTGAAATTGGCGTTTTTTTTTTTTTTTTATCTGCATGTTCCAGAGCCCCCAAGCGTCAATCGTTAAATCAAATAACGAACGAATGTTGCAGACTTGTATTTAAAATTTTTCGAAAAAAAGTTCGTGCGTTAGAAAAAATTATTTTATTTACAAAGCTTCAGCGATTAGAAACCAAATGTATAACGGCGGATGCGTGCTTGCGGATGGAGCTGTGGGGATAAAAATAATTGCTATGTTTCCTAATAAATAATTACTATGTTTTTTGTTTCCTTTTGAAGCCCACGCAACCGACTTGAATTCCTCGAACGGGTATAGATGTATTGTTGATAAGCTCCGCGTCGATCGCATTGTAAGTCAAGTTTTACCGACCACGATGTCAATGTACCGTTATTCCGGAAATTGGCGTGGTAAAACTTTGGGTGCAGCCGATCGCTGGCGTAGGACGAACGTAGGAGGCGAACGATATGTGTAACCAGGCGAACCGGGTAAATTTAATAGTTTTGTCGAGTACGGGACAGGACGTAGCTGGGAGCAGCGTCGATTACCTACCGGCTTCCGAGGGTGGGCACGCGCGAATTTAGTCGCGCAACAGGTTGCCACATAATAATTGCCCTGGCACTGTACAAAATTAGCCGGATATTGCATGTGTCTCGCCATGTCGATAAATGTCATTTCGCATACGGACCGAGTGAACGACGACTACAGTACGGGGACACGCGTGAACGAGGGCTCCATTAGGAGGCGGAAGAGAATATAAATTTTCCCCTTCACTTTCTCTTAGCCCCCGAGAATCGTGCCAAGCATTTGCCACCGTGCCAAAACCCCCCCGACATTCCATTTGTCTGACCACTCCGAGCTTTTTCTACTCCGCCCGCTCTCCGCTCAGCATATAAACAAAACGAATGGACTTCGTGCACCATTCATCGTCCGTAATTTCTCTTCGCGTATTCCCTGGGCGGGTTATCATTATTATTATTATTATTATTATTATTATTATTATTATTATTATTATTATTATTATTATTATTATTATTATTATTATTATTATTATTATTATTATTATTATTATTATTATTATTATTATTATTATTATTATTATTATTATTATTATTATTATTATTATTATTATTATTATTATTATTATTATTATTATTATTATTATTATTATTATTATTATTATTATTATTATTATTATTATTATTATTATTATTATTATTATTATTATTATTATTGTTATTGTTATTGTTATTATTATTATTATTATTATTATTATTAAACAGTATAATAATCCGTTTCTCGTTTGACCGACAATATTAACCTTTCAATGCCCGATTTACTACAATTTCTCACGTGTTGTTTTTGAAAATATCTTCCTCGATTTTAGTCCAAACTGGTCTAAACATTTTTCGAGTGGTAACGCAGTAATAACGAAGGTCGTTCGATATAGTAACGCATCCCAATAAAAATTCTGTTTCTGTTCGGTCGTGAATATTTTTTAAAGTTAATTTGTCCATCAACGTTACGTTTCGGGAAAGTAACGCGCAGTTAAGAAAAATCTATTTTTTAGTTGAGCAAGCAAAGTGACGGCAGGGTAGAAAAAAAAAAAAAAAAAGAAAAAAAAGTGAGTTCCGTTAACCGAGAGACGACGTGGGTACCTGCTCAATCTACCGTCGGCTAAACCCCCCGGATCCAACGAGGTGCGTTAGCCTAACGACCTATCGAAGCATAATACCCTAGCTGGAATGATAGTGTACAGAGAAAAGCCCCGGCGTTCTAAACCGGCTCGGTGGTCACGGACCGAACGACCGGGAAGCAATCGGGCGTATCGGGGCGTTAGGGGGGTCGCTCGCGGCGGGTTCGCCACCTCCTTCCAGCCACCCTTTGCTCGTACTACGGTACAAAAAATAAAAACCCTCGGCACCCCGTCACGCTCCGGTAGAAGCTCTCACTGGCTCACTCTCTCACTGTCGTTCGGTGCTCGAATCTTCCTCGCTCGTGACTCGTTCGCCGCTCGTGCGAACCGAACGGTTGCGCCGTTAAGCCTTTTCACGGGGCATCGGGGCATGACCGTCGTCCGGGTCGGGCAGCGGGCATCGACAACGAGCGGGTGAACGCGCCGGCAAACCGTGCTCCACTATATCGCCGACGACACCCCACCCGGAATGCCCGCCCTTCGGAACCAGCGAGCAAGGTGGATGGACATGGCAGCAGCGACACGGTTGAGATCTTCCGGTACCGAGACTCAAAGGACCCGCTGCCTCGTGCCGTTCTTACGGCGACCCTGTGTTGGGGCGCAACACCGGTGAACAAGAACGCCGAGCTCGGGGCGCGAGAACGACGCCGCGCCCCGTCGAGTCGCTGGCTCTTCCGACCCGACGACGAAGCGCAAAAGGCTCGTTTCTGAGCTCCCTCGACGTTGCTCGTGGCGAACAACCGAGGCCGGTCAGGGAGCCGCGGATAAAAAAAAAACTACCCCGATGTTCCGCGAAGTTGCGGAGGGGTGGAGGAAAATAAAATAAAAGATGGAGGTGGAAACGAGAATGAAGAACTATATGAGCCGAGCCGCGAGGGGCCGCGAGTCTCTCGAATGCGCGTTGAACCGAACGGGAGTAACTTCATCTCCCTCCGTCCCGGACCGATGTCGGGAAAGCCAATATAATCCCTTTCGTTGAATCCCAAATAGCCGAGGGATGATATCGATATTTACAGCACACTCGCTGTGTGTGTGTGCGCGCGCGCGCGCGTGTGCGTGCGTGCGTGCGTGCGTGTGTGTGTGTGTGTGTGTGTGTGTGTGTGTGTGTGTGTGTGTGTGTGTGTGTGTGTGTGTGTGTGTGTGTGTGTGTGTGTGTGTGTGTGTGTGTGTGTGTGTGTGTGTGTGTGTGTGTGTGGGGGGGGGGGGGGGGGGTGTGTGTGTGTGTTTCGTTGAATTATTGCGGGACGTCAGAGCCGATGACCGTCAGCGAGAGAATTCCGCGTATCGTCGATTTTCGCACTGGAAAACCATTAATTTCCGCTGATCGCTTATTATTTAAATCGCGGATGACAATTATCGAAACGATTGAGCGTTTTGCATGAACTTTCGCAACGATAATATACTTTTTGCCGAGTCCGGGTATGAAATTTTCATTTCCCAAAGGGTGATGACCCGAACCGTGAATTCCCTGCCAAGTGTATTAAGACCTCGAGTTTCTCGACAAAGAGGGTCGATAGGTCGCTGAAACTTTGGAAAAGAAGTATGCGGAAACCGACCGGGAGAAAGAATGAAAGAAAGAAAGAAAAAAAAAATATATAGTCTCTCGGGGGTGAGCTAACTTCGAAGTGGAGTCCAACTCGTTATAGCGGGCAAGAGTGCAAGAAAGAAGGTCTCGAATCCCAAGACGGTCTCGTGGCTATGTGTGGCTCCCGTGGCTCATGGAGCAATCTCGTAATTCGTCGCTAGCTCCGAGGTACTCCCACAGTTTTCCAGACCGCATATCACCGAGTGCACCAGCCAGGTGCTCCGAGCTGGCCGGCTCTTCCCATATCCAGGGGACAATTTACTTCTTGCCTCTCGGCTAAAGTCTCCCAGACGCTTTTACTGTTGATGTAAAAAAAAGAAACAAACTTGTGACGGCGGTTGTGATTCATCGATTTCCGGTTCTTCAGGGTGCACCAACATATAAAATATTGGCTAGAAAAATTTAAAAAAAGGAAGTATATTTCGGCCGAGTCGGGAGTTCAAGTTTACGAAGCAACGCTTGACACACATATCGGTTGCGACCTGAGGTGTAGCGATCTAAGGCTAATATTCGATTCCTTTCTGATGGACCGATCTCTCATCTCCATTGTTAAATAAAAAATGTTGAGCATAGCTTTCTCTATGAGAAAGTTTGTTGAGCGGTTTCAACTTCATCGGAGAGGAAACTACGCGCAAAATTGCAATACAGTAGAACCTCGATTATCCGAACGCGTCGGAACTGGGTCCAATTTAGATAATCGAAACGCACATTTTTTTTACGAAATTATAATACTTATAAGTAAGACATACAGAAATGAAGTAACAGTATATATTAAACTTCAAAAGATTTTTTTTTTTCTTACATATTTCCGACATTGAACTCTTGTCTCAAGGGTTCTGTGAAATAGAGTTGTTTACAATCGCTTTTGAGCAGCGAAATCTCAAAATCGCATTTGTGTGATCTACGTATGTAATGTGATTCAAACAATTTGATATTGATACTAATCTCTGATGCGCGCGGTCCAACCCTGCTGGGGGTGGATAAAACTGCTCGGGAAAGCCTGTATGCGAGCGGATTGATGCTGGAAGAGGAAAAGAGCACTTGATCACGCTTGAACACGGGCGTGGCCCTTGCCGCGGCAAGCAACTGCGTATAATGTTGCTCTTACGTTCGGATAACCGAGCGTTCGGATAAACGCTCGCGGTAAATAATCGAGGTCCTACTATAAATGAGGAAGCCATGTGGAAATTACTTTGAGCCTTCTTCGTCACATGAAAAACATTTCTACATCTCATAAAATTGAAACCGTCAAAATTTACAGCAACATTTATTGTAGGAAATCAATGTCCGAAATTTGCAAATTTCTTCGTTTTGTGGCAATTTTTATCGCTGTTTCTATTCTTTATCGGGGATTATAAATCTATAACTCATTTTACTCTTGGCGTGTTATTTGATTCAGAAACACGCGTCGAACATAAAAAAATCTAAACGCGTAGATCAATTTTCGACAAATTGAATAGCAAACAATGTACAGTGTTAGTCAATTCCCGTATCACATTTGAGCTCGAAACCTCCATGTTTCATCGAATTAGACCGTTTTTAGTAATTATTCAAAAAAATCAAAATCCCATAAATCTGACCGCTTGGATTGATTTTTACCAAATTCAATACCAAAGGTCTTCGGTAAAAAAATATTATACTCGTATGCAGTTTTAGGCTGGTAGCTCAAAATTTACGCAAATTAGAGATACCACAGACATTTTTTAAAACATTCAAAATCTCGTTAAATCTTCAATTAGGCCTCAATCTTGATAAAAATTGCACTAAATGAAGGGACGTGAACACTCTACTAATGTACCCAAATTTCAACTGGCTATCTCAAACCCTTTCCGAGTTACTGTCGTTCTCGAACGATACAAGTCTATCGCACACACACACATACACATGAACATGCACATATACATATACTCATACATCCGAACGCCAGATGAAAATCATATTTCTCAACATTTCAGACTACTTCAAGTACTCAAATACTAAAATTTCACAATTTTTTTTTTTTACGAAAACATAGTTTTGTCTATGAGGAAACATAAAAAGAGAAAAACATAAAAACAATGACCGCGTAACCCGGGATTATTCTAACCAACCGGGATTTCTCTGCATTCCATGTTATCCAAGTAATCAGCCCGTCGAACAGGCATTTCCAAAACTAGTACAATTACACTGTAATTAGAGAGTTTCGCGTAGAAACATAGGAACCGCGGGGAAACACAAATACCACAGGGGAGTGCGAGAAGTTATATGTTTTCAAGTAATGTGTATCTCCGGGATAATGAGGTAGCGCCGTTGGATTCCGGCGAATAGTCAGTCCATCGGGTTACTATTAATGGGTGAAATTGTTGGTAGGCCGCGGTCTAAAAGCCGAGCCAGTAGTTCTCTATTCCTCAGTGTTGCGTACACACACACACACACACGTGTGGGGGGTCTGGGCGATTAAACACCTCGCGAGCGAGGCGTAGCGGCGAATATCATCAGCCAGGCGTACACCTGTACGCACAGCAAACGCTAATGGCAGTCTACCATTGGGTGCAGTGTACGGTGTGTGCCAGGGACGATCGAGCTTTCCCAGCCGGAAGTGGGAGCAGCCACGAAGCATAACCACATCGGTGGCCGAGGCGGTTATGGCGAATGCTCTCGACGCTTCCATCCCTGATTTCTGCGTTTCTCTTATCCGTTATCTCCGTTCGGTTATCCTCTCATTCCATACATGCACACCCCCTTCCAACCAGTGCGCAATGCCCCCAAATTGGGTTTTCCCCGATTCGACTGGACGTTCGCGTTAGATAATCGAGACCCCCGGCACCAGGCCACGTTTGACGATGTTCTTGGTGTGCGTTCGTTATGCCACCTCAAAAACCACCCCCCGGCGTCCGGGCCAGTAGTAATGGATTGTGCAGATATAGATATAGATATAGATATAGATATAGATATAGATATAGATATAGATATAGATATAGATATAGATATAGATATAGATATAGATATAGATATAGATATAGATATAGATATAGATATAGATATAGATATAGATATAGATATAGATATAGATATAGATATAGATATAGATATAGATATAGATATAGATATAGATATAGATATAGATATAGATATAGATATAGATATAGATATAGATATAGATATAGATATAGATATAGATATAGATATAGATATAGATATAGATATAGATATAGATATAGATATAGATATAGATATAGATATAGATATAGATATAGATATAGATATAGATATAGATATAGATATAGGTCTAATCGTAAATGTGACTACATCCTTTGGGAAATATTACCACAGCACATAGAGGAGAGCGGGGCAAAATGGCACACCGGGGCAAAACGGGATAATGAGACAAAACTCAATTCTCCAGTAACTTTTGGATGGTGCCGATGGTGGTACGTGGGGCAAAACAGGTTTGAAAATCCGGATGTATAGTTGGGACTAAATTGGACATCCAACAATTATTGGAAAATTGAGTTTTACCATCACTGTCCCGTTTTGCCCCGCTGTGTCATTTTGCCCCGGTCTCCCCAAGTAGTAGGGAACTAGGGCGCTACCTATGACGGGAAGTACCAGATTTATACGAATTTTCTCGTGGATGTTATGCTAAAAATTCTTGGAAAATCTAGGACTTTCTGCCGTAGGCGACGCGCTAATTGCGTACAACCATGAGCTACGGTAATTTTTCTTGCATGGCCGAGTATCTATGTATAAGATCTATGTATAGTATACATAGATCTGTCGAATGCGCTACAGTTATAGGTTCGGGCCACGTGCCCCCGACCCCGTTGAATGTTCCGCCACTGTGCGCCTCTTCGACTACTGGCGCGGCTCATCCTTTGTACGGAGAGTTAGTCTTCGCCACCCTTCGTCTGCTCCTCGCTCGTTGACTATGATTATTACCTCGTGTGCCCCATCCCAGCAGCTTCACCGACGCAACAACGGCGGTTCATTTGGTTAATGCAATTCAGCTCTTGCCACCCTTCCTCGTTCTCGCCAATGTCACACCGAAGAGAAAACGTAATTCTTTGCCTCCCCGATCCCCCACTCCCTCGATAATACTCGGGACTCTTCACCACTCGCAGAGTCCCTTCAGCTTTATTTGTAAGCGCCTGCTTGGACTTCCTCCCTTTACAGCATTTTTTATTTCCATTTTTCTCCCTTTACAGATTTTTTTTTTTTAATTATTTTCGTTTCCTCCTTTCCCACCGTCGACCCTTCGATCCAACGACCGGTGGAAAGTGCGTGAACGCGGATTGAAAAAGATCTCTCAAAACGACAGGGACCTGAAACGTCGAGGAGACGGAAAAAGGAAAGTAGCGGTCGAACGTGCCTTATGTTGATGCCTTTCCGAATCCGTTCGAGTCCCAAGGGACAGTTTTCGTTTCAATGTAGGCGCGGGTCTCTCGCCACACGCAATAGCTCGCAATCACGCGCCTCGCACAAGGTCCGATGTGTCTTCGGTAACGATGATAAATGTGCCGGATCGAAGGAATCGGATTGATTTTTTTTCACGATCATAGCGATTCGATCGAATACCAGCGAAAACGATTAATCACCCGTGAGATACCCGGCGCTTCTCGGCTCCATCTCCAATCGCCGTTTCATTGTTTTTTTTTTCCCCCCTTTGCGGACGAAAGTTACTCAGGCGCGTTAAACGTGTCCTTTCGTCGTTTAACTTAGCTCGGTGCAGCGTAAAAAAAAAAAGGTCCAAAAACCCGATCGAGTGAACTCTCTCAGGCGGGTTTACTTCGGTGAGAAGCTCGACGACAACGTGACTCGACGCACCTGCGCCTCGGCGATGATCCGCTCGAAACACCTCGTCGCTCCGCTTAATAAATTACCAAACGAATTATTAACGCCTGTGATGAAAGTGCCGCTAACGGAACCCCCCCCCCCCCCCCCCGGCCCCCTCCTGATTTTTACCCGTCCCTCCTCATCCTTCCGAGACCCACCGCCCCTCTTCTTGCTCGGCTGACCTTAACGAAGGGTTCCCGCCGCGTTCGCCACCATCGGAAAGCCCCTTAGTGACCGTAACTTTGTGCTCGAGGTGTCTCCAACATCGCCATCCGACTATGATTATGTTCACACCCTACTTCCCATTCGTTCACACACAGTGACTTTCCGCATCATCGCGAAGCACAACCCCGCCCCGTATTAGCATACCTCAAAGCGAGCTTACAGTCAACGTGCGAGCAAAAAAAAAAAAAAAAAAGCCCCTCTCGAGCACACAATGAGCTTTTAATAAATTTTTGCACCGTACAAAGTATCAACTCTTGTGTATATAATATCGTCCCAAGCCATGCGTAACGGAGCTTTTCATAGACGCTTGAATGAAGATACAAATAAAAATAAAAATAGCCGAACACAGTGGACGAGGAGTTTTAGCGATAAAGTGTCGGATCATGGATGAAAAGAAGTTTCCGCAGAGTTAAGTCCGAGGGATCTATTAGCGTCGCCATTTTCGCTTCTCGTCCGGCGCGCTGTTTAACGAAACGCGAGAAGGAGGAAAAAAAGACGGCGCCTCGACGGTGACGAGACGAGAGAGTCACAATTTTCGTCGGAAGCCAGAGGCTTCCTCACCTTGTTGAATTCAATTCCGTAGCAATGCTCGTCTTTAACTCCAAAGCGGGGAGGTTGTGCGAGGTGTGTTCGTCTATTCAGCGCAGTTTCTTACTTCCTCGAGGCGCCCTCGGCGACGCCGGCTCTTCCGCAGCGTTGCAACGGAGGAAGCTCGCGAGAGCGAGGCAAGAAGTCTCCAGCACGCCCGACACCGACGGCGCCCGCGCTCCCAGGAGTAACGTGTGTGTGAGCGCCGTACCCTCTCGCCGTCGATTTAAGCTAAACTAAACTAGCTCCGACGAGTCCGCTCCCCTCCGCACCTCCGCCGAGCCTCGTAGAATTTCTGGCTCTGTCGGCTCGCCCCGATGTAGTTGCGAAACGTTGCGCATTCTACGGGGATTGGGGAAAACCGGGGATTCCGCGTGTGTAGACGATTCACCGATGTCTGCACTTCGTGCTGCGCGCGTGTCTCTGTCGGCGGCTCGGGGATCGTGGGGTATCCGACGCACGATTACTCGCGGAGGATGTACAAAGTTTCGAACGAGCGTCTCGCTCCGGGTCGCGCTCTCGCTCGCTCGCTCGTTGAATTACGCCGGAATTACTTAGCCCACTAGACCCGTAGTTTCAATCTATGTTGCTCGCTCGTTCGTCAAACTCTCGTCTGTACGCAACGCGGATTCGTATTCCGTTTAGTCGGGTTGTTCTTCGGGAATCCGAGACGGGGGAATCGTTGTCCGGTTGATTTATTCGACGCGGTTGGATGACACGGAAAAAAGATTTTTGTTACGGCAGCAAGACATTCGTTGTTGCAGCAAAAATTTTTAGCAAATACAGTGACAGCAGAATTGCCTGCTCCCATAGAAAAATGTATTTGTTGCATTTCATTTGCTACTGCGGCAATAGAAGTTTGCAATTGTAGAGGTTGCGGTTTGCAGGCAGGGCAAACAGCTTGCTGTGGATAGAAATGTAACCAGCAAATGATTCGTCAGGTCAACCAACGTCCTGCTATCGATAAGCAGACCACTCGAGCAAAAATAGCCTAACGCGAACCTGACACACTTATAATATTGTAACGACCGAGCAAATGAATAACGCGCGTATTTAGTTTGGGGGCGGATATTATTAGTAAAATCGCTTCTAAATATCCCGAGCACGAGCTGTCACACGTCTGTTCGTTCAGACGTGTCAGACCAGACTATTTAACATGACGATCGATCTTGTCTCGATCGTCCGTTCGTCCGTCTATTGTCAATCCTAACTAATATCGTGTGTCTCAACGAATAGTCAGCTACATATTCGTTACAATATGAAAAAATGCTACATTTATAATACATACACTACAATAATACATACGATATGTAACCGACAGCGATAAGTGCGCGGTTGGTGTGTGGCTCTGGCGGTCCCCAAAGTCAAGCAGTACCGCTCGCGGTCAGTACTTGGATGGGTGACCGCCTAGCCGCGCGCTGGCTTGCGCATCGAATCGTGGAGCGGGAGGCAATTTTCTCGGAGATTGGTGATTACGCTGTAGGAACGCCAATCTATGGGGAAAGAGCCGTCTGTGTATGGTCAGGTTTTTCCGCAGTTTCCCTGTGCCCTTTTGCGAATGCGACACAGTAAGGGGGTAAGTCGGCTGCGGACGCAATCCGGGGGGGGGGGGGAGTGGGGTGTGTAAAAGGGGAAGGACCCCGTACAGGTGGAAGATATATAAAAAAAAAAATACAATATGATAATGGAAATTTAAAAAAATATTGTGATAAACAAAAATGTATGATCACAAATACTAGAACGACGTATAAAGCGGCGGAATAACGGCCCGGGATGGGGCTCGAACTGCATACCTAACCGTGACGCTTACCTATAAGCCTAACACGCTACTGACTACGCTATTCCTAACTTGTGAATTCCTTTTATTCAAATGTCATATAAATAACATCGGACATTACCGACAGTGGTGGATGCGCGGTTGGCGCACGGCTCCGGTGCTCTCCCAAGTCATGCAAGATCGGTCGCGGTCAGCGCTTGGATGGGTGACCGCTTAGCCGTGCGCTAGCTGGCGCATCGACCGTTGAGCGGGAGGCGCTTTCTTCTGAAACTTTGGTGTTTCTGCACTTTACTCAAAGGGCAAAAATACCGGAAGATCGGTAGAATATGGCCGTCTTCACCGGCAAATGCGGTACAGTGTAGCTAAGTCGGCTACGGACGCACTGGAAGTTAGGTAGGGGAGACCGGGGCAAAATGGCACAGCGGGGCAAAACGGGACAGTAAGGGCAAAACTCAATTTTCCAATGATTTTTGAATGCCCCATTTTGTCCCAACTATACATCCGGATTTTCAAACCCGTTTTGCCCCACGCACCACCATCGGCACCATCCAAAAGTTATTGGAGAATTGAGTTTTGTCTCATTATCCCGTTTTGCCCCGGTGTACCATTTCGCCCCGCTCTCCCCTAGCTTAACTGAGTGCGGGTAGGGAGTGCTAGGGGGGAATAGGAATGGGGTTCCGCAAAAACCCAGAAGGGTATACGGTGGAAAAATGGAAAAAATATATAAAAAAAACATCGGACATTATAGATGAGACATTACTTGCGATTCAAGTATTCATTAAACACCTGATCGTGTGTATATTTTTATTGTACTATTGAAAAATGTCCTTTTAATTTCCTCTTGGTAAAATTAATAATTGATAATTAACTAAATGGTAATTAATTATTAATCCCTTGAAGCATATATTTTTCCTTGCCTACGATTTATTTGAAATTTTTTATTCGTGGGTTTTTAAGGTAGCTGATTTCGAATCTAAACTGAAGCTCCCTCAAGTTGTAAACATTTTTGGGGCTGGTGGCAATTAATTGCTTACGCTTACAAATCATTTGAAGAATTAGAACGTCGTCGCTTCAGCGAAAATTCAGTTGCTGACAGTGCAAGTGCCCTTATCACTAATTCGGTTCACCAGCAAAATGAATAGATCCCGATAGAAAATCATTTGTTAGGCCAGCAAATCATCCAAAAGCTGCATTTTTCGTTTCCGTAATTAACCGTCATTTGCTGATAGGGCAAGGTGATTGCAAAATGTGCAGAATGAATGGCTGTTACAGCAGAAAGATGCCTAGCAAACTAACTTTAGCTGCGACAACAAAATTATTTTTCTCCGTATGATTCTTACGAATTTTGGGGATTATCGGGGGGCAATTACGAAGCGAGGAAATCGGGAAAAATTGGGATCGAGATTGGCCCCCGCGAAGGTATCCACGGGGAATTCTGTCGTAACTGGAAAAGCGGCACACCACTTAGTGCCGTACGTCGAAACGTCATGTTGGCCCTTCTCCGGCCGGCTTCAGCAGCCGGAGCAAAACCGACGGTCTTCCTAGCACTTGTAACCACTACGGAATGGCTACTTTGCCACTGCTTCACAGAGCAACATAAAAAATGTTTCGATGACGTCACTTGCCATTTGAAAACCTCACTTCCGGTTTGAAATTTGCATTTTTCGATCGGAGTGACGTCGTACGGGAAAACTTCACTTTCGGTTTGGAAATCTTTATTTTATTTTTTTGCCGGAAATACGGATTGAATACTGAGATTTTCAAACCAGAAGTGAAGTCGCAGAGAAATTTTGTTATTTTTCACTGGAATGTATCTCGAATGCAGCCAGTGACAGAAACATGTGCTTATGAAACACAGGAAAGTGTGTAAAAGAGTGTGCATGATACTTTTCACAAGTATTTGGAGTAGACTCGAGGCACATTCACGATCTTGGAACAATATTCGCAGACCATGAATCTACGGAATAGAGCACGGGCTAAAATACTGTGGCCGATACAGACGCGGCGGTGACATTTTTTTGGGGAGCCGATATGTCGGGTCCGACTCAATGCGGGGTCGGACGGATACCGGCTTGAGCGCCGAGCGAGTACCGTGCTGTTCATGAATGCCTCGACGATCTGCATAGGGCCGCTATAGCGATACCCGGAGAAAACTGACCAGGCATTCATGAACGGCAGTGCACAAGACCCTCGGCAGCTGTTGAGGTAGTCCTTGCGAATAGACATCACTTCGCATAAGTTTCAGATAAATGAGAGGGAATTGCGAACGCTTCTCGATGGTATAAAAATCTGAAAAAATTCAAGCATATTTAAGGTGCTAAAGAGATTCATTTTGCATAATAATAATTCCAAAATGTTATTAACAAATTGATAAAAAATAGAAATTGTCAACAAATCTCCCGGAAAACTAACTTTTTTTATGAAAATGATTCGTTCATTTTTCTGAATACGTATGAGTTTCGTGAGATTTTTAAATTCACTTTGAATTTTGTGACTCTCTACACATTTTTCCCATACAAAAAAAAAAATTCAAAGTGAATTTGAAAATCTGCAAAAATTCATACGTATTCAGAAAAATGATCGAATAATTTTCTTTAAAAAAAAAATTAGTCTTCCGAGAGATTTGTTGAACAATTTTCTTTTTCCTGAATTTGTTAATAACATTTTGGAATTATTATGCAAAATTAATCTTTTAAGCAACTTTAAAATCCTTGATTTCGTTCGGATTTTTATACCTTCGAGAAGTGTTTGCCATTCCCTCTCATTTCTCTGAAACTTATTCGAAGTGAACACTATTCGCAAGGCCTACCTTAAGTCGCACATGGGTACGAGATGACGGTGGCTCTTCTTCGAGTTGGTGAGAGCTCGTCATTTCGCTGGTCAGAAGGACCAGCTCGAAATGACAAGCTCGTTCCAGCTCGAAGCTTCGTGGCTTCGGATTAACGATACGAATCTGCCGCATTTTTCCGCTCCTATTTTCATCATAAACGAGCGAATTAGCAAATGATATATGCTACGTAGCGCGCGCTGTTGTTCATGCGTTAAAAACGTGTACCGTCTATTGTCCCGTACACAGCACGCGGCCCTTACAAAGGGAGCCTTTCTCCTGCGAAAGAATAAAAATAAAAAAAATATATTTAAAAAAAAAATACGAGAATAAGCTCTTCGAAGCAAGTCGGCCGTCGATTATCAGGTGGTCGGTTACGAGGGAAAACGGCGACGGGGGAAAAAAAAGGATGACCACCGGAGCGTTGGCTAATTTGCCTTTGCCCTGGTCTCGGTAGCCTCTGGCGCTCTATCCTCACGGCACATTAACTCGTCATTAGAAGCTCGCTTTCTACTGGGTAACGAAGCGGCCCGATGAGCACGACAAAAAGTCCTTTCTCTCACCCCTCTGTCTATCGTTAGAATTTCTGCAAAACTGTGTAAGAGCGACTCCGACTAGCGTACACATGGATGAGCCTCGTGGCGAGAGGCTGTTGAACGTAAAAAAAAAAAAATAGCTTCTGCTCGTGCATAGTAAAAGGAGAACATCGCCTCGATATATTGTGAAATGGAGCACAAAAAATGTGGGCACTTTGATAAAGAAAAAAGAAAACCTTGGAAATTATTTATCGTGTTATTCCCATGGATAAAACTGAGGATATATATCCTTCGATCTTTCGCAAAGGAGATTTTTATCCTTGTGCAAGTAGATTATTAATATAGGAATTCTCCGAAAAGAAGATGAAAAAAAAACCAACAAAACACGTGCATAGTAAAAGGAGAAAACCGCTTGGATATATTGCGAAATTAGCACAAAAAATGTGGGAACTTTGATGAAGGAAAAAAAAAAAAACCATGGAAATTATTTATCGTGTTATTCTCACGGATAAATCCAAGGCATCCAGGAATATATCTTTTGATATTCTGCAGAGGAGATTTTTATCCTTGTGCAAGAAGATTACTAATAAACGAATGATCCAAAAAAAAGAAAAAAAACAACAAAACACGTGCACAGTAAAAGGAGAAAATCACTTGGATGTATTACGAAATGAGCACAAAAAATGTGGGTACTTTGATGAAGGAAAAAAGAAAACTATGAAAATTATTTATCGTGTTATTCTCACCGATAAATCCAAGGCATCCAGGAATATATCTTTTGATCTTCCGCAAAGGAGATTTTTATCCTTGTGCAAGAAGATTACTAATAAACGAATGATCCAAAAAGAAGAAAAAAAACAACAAAACACGTGCACAGTAAAAGGAGAAAATCACTTGGATGTATTACGAAATGAGCACAAAAAATGTGGGTACTTTGATGAAGGAAAAAAGAAAACTATGAAAATTATTTATCGTGTTATTCTCACGGATAAATCCAAGGCATCCAGGAATATATCTTTTGATCTTACGCAAAGGAGATTTGTATCCTTGTACAAGAGGATTACTAATGAATAAATGTTCGAAAAAGAAAAAAACACAACAAAGCATACATAGAAGCCACGAATGCCATAAATATGTGATACGAAAACTTTTCGGACTTACCGATCGGTAAACTACATCAGTGCAGCCTAATGTTTACCGGCTGAATATTGAATTCTAAAAGCAACGGTTGTAATGTAGAACTCATAAATTATAGAAATTCATGGGGGGAAAACGTACGTATCGCCCGATACATAAAACCCGAGCAGCGGTCGAGCTCTCGCGGATTCGAAAGCATATACCATGCTCGCATTACCGTGTACAGTCGTAAATAATTAAATCAAATTACCTTGCCGCTCCGGACTCTCCATTATAAGCAGATTGGGCGCAAATCCGAAAATGTCACATTTTCGTGCTTCGTTTTTTATTTAAAAAATAATGGAAGCGTCTATTTATTATCATTGTTATTATCATTATAAATAGTAAATAATTATTATAATAGTATATCATAATTATCAATGTAATTATAACATTATTAAAATTGAAAAACTACCCGATAATCCGTATAATAAAAATGATTACTGTAATTATATAGTAACAGTGATTTATTGATATTTTTTATTTATTTATTATTATAAAAACGGTACGCGCCCAATAACAAGTCGATGGGAATCGCGTATTTTCTATGCTAAAGCTGTGAAAAAACGCGATTTTCAAAGATTACAAAAAATTCTGAAAAAATTCATACGTATTCAGAAAAATAAACGAATTATATTTATGAAGGAAAATCGTTAAGTTTCCGTGCAATTTGTTGAAAATAATTTTTAACTTCAATCTGTTAATGACAAATTGGAATTATTATTTCATAAAAACAATCTTTGCAGCACAACCCATGCACTTGATTTTTTCAGATTTTTATCCCATAGAGGTTCGAAATGTTCTCTGAAACCTACGTTTCGCGGGACTTTACCTACGTTAATACCTTTCCTACCTTAATATAGTCGAGCATCGTTAGGGCCGATGCAATACAGTGACCATAGTGATCCGTGTACGATAATAAATCATTGTCTAAATGACTACCAAGGTCCTGCACGGAGCAGGAACAGAATCACAATTATTATACACTATTATAACAAAGTATAATTGTTATGTTATAGTGACGAATGTGAGTGAAATTTTTGCGGAAAGGTTGACAATTTAATCTATCATACACGGATGTATCTTGTTAATTCACCGCCTCTTGCGACGACGCCCTCGACGATCTAAGCGCAAAATTGTAACGTCCCGGGCGGCATTTGCATTCCCCAAGCGAGAGACACCGCTATGCAACGCCCGTATAGTTATAGATAGAACCACGATTCCCCGTTGCTCTCCGTAAATTCCACGGGAAACTGGACGAGGAAAGTTTCGTATTAATTCTCACCTCGAAAGTTTTAGTTTGATGGATACCGGCATGTACTATTTCCATTCCCTTGAGGAGTGAGTCGAGCGGGTCTGCACACATTGACGCAACGACCGGAAGATGGAGATTCCCTTTTCGAAGCACGTAGCGTGTTTGAAGAAAAAAAAACAAAATAAAAAAAAAAACGAAGAAACTATCGTAAAACGCGATCGGAAAGTCAATTAGAGCCGTGAGTCGGAAAGAGGCGAGGTAGTGAAAAAATAAAACAAAACGTTCTCTATATAAATTCATTATTTTGTTTTCTTTTCTTTTTTTTTTTCGTTATCACGAACGTTACGCGTTCGCTTCAGTGTGAGTGTTTGACATGATACACGTAATTATGATAAACATAACGTTATTGTTATACGTTATTGTTACATTATTGTTATTGGTATTGAGATTTAAATCTAGTATTTACAAGTTAATCTGGAGGCTGGATTAACGACGTAGTCAATTCGTTCACGAATAATTGAATATTGTTATAGTTACTCATTGAATAAACGGGTTTGTAGCTTTGACCGCATGGTGGTTTGTTACACTCCGTCCGTATCTAATACCGACTTATCTCGATAAACTTATCTAATTATTACTGTAATTGTAACATTTTTTTTGTTCTCTTTTCTTTTTCCTCGGTTCATCGATGGCTCTCATGATTTAAATCGCTCCCATTCCGCCTGCTTCATCTATTAATTCACTATGCACCATTAATTAGCCAGCACCAAACGTGTAAGGGGTGACTCACAACCACAACACTTCACGCTTCTATTTTGAGTAAATTTTTTTTTAATGATACCAAAAAAAAATTATTCCCCCTATCTATATTATCAATATGCACATCCATGCTCGTAAGGGCTCCTTCCCGATGTCGAGATCGTGAAAATCGTCACGAAAAAAGAAAACAACACCAGAGAATAGAGTAACTACAATTATCTCTGACCGTGACCGATAATTGATCTTTCACGAAATCAAACCGTTATCAAATCATATGTCCTACTATTCCTAACGCTATTTTGATTCTCACGTCTGGAATGCGCAATGGATAGCCTTGTGAAACGAAAAATTAAGTTAACATTGACTGATAATGACTAGACGAACGAGGGGACGATTCGATTAACTCGTTATCAAATCACGATCGTGACCTCTCTCCTAAACATACGAAAAATTTTAAATGCAATTTTTTCGATCAAATCGTTTCTTTTTTGTTTATTCCATCGTCTACTTAAATGCAGCGACGTGATCTACAAAGCACAGTCGCCGACAAAAATCTAACACCTTTCGTCCGAAAATGTTAATTCAAAATTAACGATAATTCGAGAAACGATATCGATTGTAACGTGCAATTTTAATTTTTTTTTCTTCCCTCTCAAATTCGTTGTCGCTCATCGTCCGTGCATGTGCGTTTAGCTTATTGAGCTTTTTGTTTGTTAACACACGAACAATACAAATATACTCGTCGGAACGAATCACACACGAGACGGCGTCGTCATCGACTCCTTACATACTCAACGAATTAATACTGAGTGTCTTCTCTGCGTTATTCGTAAAACAAATATCAAACGTAACATAACGTATTCTCGGGCGTTCGAACTACCTTGTGAAATTTGGCAGTACGTTATTTATACGCTCGCTCGTTCAATACAGTATATCGGCGAAGGATGTGCGAATGCACATGATTATTCGGCCATGCGCCATATTTTTTTTTTTTTTTTTGTCTCTTTGCTCTTCGAATTATCACAGAATCCGAGCGATCGTCTATGCCCTTGTCTTCGGTTCCAGGGGGTTCTCGTCATCGTGTTATTTTTGTATTTATTTTTTACTTATTTTTTTTTTTATTGTTTTTTAGGAACTATATATGCAGGTGAAAAGTGTCTTTCGTCGTGAAACAATAAGAGAAAACGAGATCCCGCTCGACTCGTTCCTCAAGGGCGATTCCTCCTCGATCATTCGTATCGTGGACGCTCGGATGCAATACCGAGGAACTAAAAAAAATCGTTCGAGTCAACCGAACAAAAATATTTGGTTGACTGAACGAAACAATTATCATAGAAAAAGAAATGAAAAAAAAATCAACTAAACCGACTCTTGGCTCGGTGAAGTAGGTATTTTCATTCGACCAACCGGACATTCTTTTCGCCACTCGTAAACGCTGATTCGGTCGACTCGAATGATTTTTTTTTTTTTACGGTGTATAATAATTAATCGTACGGCAAGGATGTGGATTCCGCGATGTGTCTGTAAGTGCCTGTTTTTTTTTAACCGCGCGACCTTAACTCACATCTCTCGTGCCTTTATTTCGTCGATCGCTCGGCTCACTCGTGCTATTATAATACACCAACGCAATTTAAACATAGCCAGATATCGATCACACGGACGTTGCCTGGCTCCTCTATATATACCAGCTGCGTACGTTCATGTACATCAGGGTGAAAGTGGTGAATATGGCCCACCTCGATTAACACGCAAATCAATGATATATGGACCGGTTCATATTCCCCACTTTTACCCTATACATGCATATCAACGACCGAGAGTCACGCCGAGAACCCAACGCAAATTTGTCTCTCACACTTTCACACAAACGCACGCACACATTCGCACATTACAGTCTTTTACATGTATTGTTTCCTTTTTAGCGGCCACGTGATATCCACTGATATCCCAAAATACGCCCAGGGCCCTCTCCGTTAACCACGCGCCGTGCGGTCTACGAATAATGCGACCGAGATTTCAAACCCGCTTAAGTAAACAAATTCGACAAAAAGAAGTTACAAGAACGATCGAATATGGACAAAAAAAAAAAAAGAAAAAACTCGCGACGGTGCAATAAATCATTTTACTTGTAACGAGTTTTTGATTCACGTTTTGTGCTTTTTTTTCAAATCATTTTTATAATACTCAAGCATCACACGGTATGAAAAGAAAGTTTGCACCTTTAACGAACGTTAATTTTCCACGAAGGTCCGTAGTTTACAACTTTTTTTAACTTAAAAATACGGTTCGACGAAGAGGAAAGAAGAATCGAAAAATCAACAAGAATCGTGGGACTTCGTGGGCGAGTAAACGCTCTCTTCAATGTGCAAAGCTTCTTTTGCCAGTTCACAATCGTTTAGTACCTCGCCATCAATCTCTTGAATCGCCGACCTCTCGTACATGGAAGTTCTCAGTTTAGAATTAAACTACTAATAAACCCTTAAGTTTTACGAGACGCAGGTGAGACCACCTACGTTTAGGAAGCGGTGCGTTTTGTTTGTGGTTTTTTTTTTTTCGTGGCGGACCACGCGAGTATTCGCCGCATCGACCTCAGTCGCCGGTAAATTTATTTTATGCATTTAGTCAATTTTTTTCTTTTTTTTTTTCTTCTTTTTTTCACCTCAGTGACTAGTGATTTGTCTGGTCCGGCGACGGACGAGATTGACTCGCGAGACTCGAGTCTGTGAGGTCTTCAGGTTCTCTTGTATTCGACGCCCCTCTCCTCGTGGTGCCGCCACGAATTCGAAGTGCAAACCTCGTCGCCGCGCCACCACTCGTTAACGTCTTTGTAATACTTTGACGGTCTGTCGTCGTGGAGCATCGCGCATACCCGACACCAGAAATACGTGTTAATGAATTCACCGGTTCCCTTCCACTTGAAGTAAGAATTGTAGAGCTCGTCGTCGTTGTCCAGACGATGAAGATACTCGGCGAGCTCGCGCGGCGACTCGAACTCGTCGACGTGTATGTAGGAGCGATACGGCGCGCTCTTGGAGTAATCCGTCGGATGAGCGCCCATCACGATCGGCAGAACGTTGTGACTTCATGGAATCGAGAAATGTAAATTAATGAGTGAGAGTCAGAAAAAAAAAATTGTGAATGTTTGCGGAGAAAAGATATTTGTTGAGAGAAATTTCTACTTTGTTCCGTAAAAAAAAAAATATGCTTGGTTTCTTTGCTAGGACCTGTCGAGGACCTCGGACTTCGGCAAGCGGGAAATATCGCCATCGGCGCAACGAACCAAGGTTTCCTTGTTAACTTTTAAAAAATTAAAAAAATTGTGTATGCTTGTGGAAAAAAATAATTTGTTAAGGAAGATTACTACTTTGTTGGCCAGAAAAAAAATTTGCTTTCTTTGCTTCAGATCACCTGCCGAGGACCTAGGACTTCTGCAAGCGGGAAATATCGCCATCGGCGCAACGAACCAAGGTTTCCTTGTTAACTTTAAAAAAAATTTAAAAAATTGTGTATGCTTATGAAGAAAAAATATTTGTTAAGGGAGATTTATACTTTGGTTGGCTAAAAAAAAAGAAAAATGTATATATGCTTGTGAAGAAAAAATATTTGTTAAGGGAGATTTCTGCTTCGTTGGCAAAAAAAAATTATGTATAATTTCTTTCCTTCAGATCATCAGCCGAGGACCTCGGTCTTCGGCAAGCGAGAAATATAGTCATCGGCGCAACGAACCACGATTTCTTTGATTACTTAAAAAAAAAAAAAAAAATGCGTGTATAATAAACATCGATCAATGAATAAACGAAACTTCACCCGTTCTATATTTAATATTCCCAGCGTAAAAAAAATGTCGAATAATCAAGTATCTTTCGGCCCAACAAAGTTCCTTTCTTGCCGCGCTAGCCTGGTGTAAGAGACGAGGATTCTGCAAGCTCACCCGAGGCCATTGACGAAGAACTTTTCCGTAATGTAGTCCCGGCAGTTTGAATTCTCGAATGCGAGGTAAAACTTGTAATCGTCGTCGAGCATCTCGAAGCAAGTCTGGGCCTGGGATCGGGAGCAGCGAAGACTTCCGCAAGCGCCGTATATATCCACCTGAATGTGCTTCGAGAGTTCCTTTGCGTAATTCATTCGTTGATTACGCGGATGGCAGTTGGAGACGAACCATGCAACCTTCGGAAAGAAAAAATAAATATATATACATATATATATATATATGTATGTATTAAACTGGGGAATTTCGATTAGGGAAAACTCCGTACAACTTTGAAGAGCTCACCTTTTTCGTCTTGTTCGCAGCGTAATTGAATGTCTGAGGTATTTGTATTACCCTAGGATCGTAGTATTGCCATCTCTCGTAAGGCGCCACTACGTCGCTGTCCCTTCTGTAAGTCGCTGTCCAATTAACGAGAGCATTCTTCACGCTTTGCGTGTGATAAGGACACTCGAGAAAGTACAGCATCCAAACCTACTCAAGACACAATCTTCGAGAAACGTATACTTTTCGATTAGACGGGAACGCAAACCCCCGAAAGTGAGGATACGTTACCTGATTCGCCGGTCTGTGACCGACGTGGCTGACGTAATCCTTGAACAATATCAAATCCGCGGCGTCCGGATTGTCCCGGGTTATTACGCATGTATTTACCGGACAGCGAAGTTGATGGAATATTTCCGAGCCAGTTTTCGCGTCGCCCATACCGTGAGGTACCATTATCCTTTTGGGACGATGCTCAGCGTTCGTCCTGTTGTAGTCCGGAGGTATGAACATGAGCTGAAATTTATTATTATTATTATTATTATTTTTTATTTATTATTTTTTTTTTAAATTATTATTCTTATTTATTTTTTGCTTCCTCATAGAGGAAGCTATGTTTTCGTGAAAAGATTTTTTTCGAGATTTTAATGTCAGCGTACTAGAAATGGTCGAAATCGTCGAGAAATGTGATTTTTAGCTGGCGTCCGGATCTGTGTGTGTGTGCGTGTGTGTATGTGAGTGACAGCGTGCATCGCTTAGAACGACTATAACTCGGAAACGGCTTGAGATAGCTGCTTGAAATTTTGTACACTAGTAGAGTGGTCACGTCTCTTCCTTCGATATAATTTTCATGAAGATTGAGGCCCGTTTCGAGATTTTACGCGAATTCGAATTTTTTTTTTAAAGTCTGTGGTAGCTCTAACTTTCGTAAATTTTGAGCTATCGTCCTAAAAATACATATAAATACAATACTATGAACAAACACCTTTGGTATTAAGTTTGACCGAAATCCACCTAAGGGATCAGACTTGATCGATTTTTTATTTTTTTGAAAAATTACTAAAAATGATATAATTTAAATAAACATGGAGGGATCGAGCTTAAATTTGGAACAGGAATGGACTAACACTGTACAATGTTTCGTATTAAATTTGGCAAAAATTGATCCAACCGTTTCAATTTTATAGGATTGTGAAAATTTTGAATTTTTCAAATTTTTTTGACAGGAGTTTCTGAATCAAACATCACGCGAAGAGTAAAATGAGTTACAGTTTCGTAATCAGCGCTGAAGATTAGATTAAAAATTGCCTGAAAACTTTGTTTTCTTGTGTTTTAATTATAGCTTCCTCTATGAGGAAGCCAAAATGGCACAACGTAATTATCATAGAGGAAGTTATGAGCAAAACCGTAAAACATGAGGAAGTAATTGTGCAAATCACTTTGCACGCTTTTGTTATTAATTATTATTTTTATATATTTTTTGTTATTCATTATTGTTATTATTATTATTATTATTATTGTTGCTATTATTGTTACTAGCGGTTACGTTGGCTCGCGCGCTTCACGCTTGGCAGTGTCCGTGTGAGTGACTGAGTCATGGTGGCCGTTTTTTCCCCAGAAAAAATTCCCTGACTTTTCACTAACCACGTAAAAATTTTCCCTAACCAAACATCTAACGACTTCTATTAAAAAAGTTAAGAATGCAAATAAAAATGCCTAATTATTGTATCGATGTTTAATTCTATATTTTTTTTTTATGGTTCCTTTTGTTTTTTAAGGCTCCCTTTTATGTACTTCTTATTTATTTATACAAGGTTCGGCGACAATTTACTTTTTCCCTGACGAATTTTCAAATTCCCTGACTTCTCCCGGTTTTTCCGGTTTTCCCTGACCGCGGCCACCACGTGAGTGACCGTGAGAGTCCTGTGATAATCTGTGTGTTATCTGTATGAGTGTCGGTGACTCGCGGTCTGAGTGTCCAATCGACACGAACTTTATTATCATGTACATCATTATTATTATTAATGAATTGTCTTATCGATCCGAAAGTTTAACATTGTGAAGGGAATGAAGTAACATTTAAAAAAAGTTACCTGATTGGTCACACGATCGTCGTATCGATCCTCGTCGGGCCACAGTATAGCTATCCTCTTTCCGGTCCTACGTGATTTCACGGCCGGATGTGGTCGTCTCGTGCCGCCTTTCATGTACCAAGGCCTCCTCGAAGGATCCGCGATATCGGGTATGCCCTCCAGCGAATTTGTCGTTCCGGTGCCGTTCGAGGCCTTCGAAAATGTTGCGCAGAAAATGAATTGACATGAAAGGATCGACGGGGCACGGAACGAGGATGATAATTTGTCGGTGAAACTGTAGCAACAGCGATGTAGACTCGTTGCGGTTAAATAAATAATTCTACGCGCTGAGCTGGTATTTATTCCTAAATCGCAAACTACTGACCGAGCGGTGAGTGGTGTTTGGGTTTCGAGATTTGCGAGGGTGCTCTTCGTGCCGAAATTGGTGTCGATGATATTCGGGTATGTTGGAGATTTATCGAATGCTGTTATTGTACAATAACGAGATAAAATGCGATGTACAGCCGAGTATTGCACGGACAAACTATTTTATTGTGTACGAGGTTCGTTGAGTGCTGCTCAAGTGTTAATGCAAGATATTGCTCTATGTGCAAGCGACCGTGGAGTTTATTAGTCGGGGTGCGGTTGCCCAGCTCTCTGGCTCTATTATGCTAGATAACGTGTGTGTATTGTGTAGTTTATGTAGTTTACGCTATGCATATGTTTCTCTATCAAGCGAACGTTGCTGGGGAAACTCGGATGTATACGCTGTAATACATAAACGTGTACACGAAACGTTCTTCAGCGCCTCGCCGGTCCCGTCTCACTCCAGATGCGTCTATTATTTCGCTAACGCAGCAGCGGCCCAGCGAGTTGCAGCGGCAGCGAAAGCAGATGAAAAGCCCGAAGGGCCTCAGACGAAAATACTGCAGGCGATTTTTATCGAAAGTTTCAAAGATTCGCAACTTATTGACCGATCAATTTCTTTGACATTGTGTCTATTTCATCGTTTCTTTTTACGGCTTTTATTACGCCACTTTTTCACCTTTTCAACCCCTCAACTGCCACTGTATCAATATATTGACAAATAGTTATATAAAAAAATTTGAACTTCAGTTATCGTGGAAAAAATTCTGGAAATATTTGATTTTTTATTTTTTTGCGGCGTAAAATTTGATAAATAAAATTTTTCAAAAGTGAAGATTTTTTTATAAATATGTTATAAGTATGTTACATACGAGTGTCGGGAAGAAACGGCTTTGGCAGTCAAAGGATTAATTACACATATTTTGTTTCTCATCCACTTTCGAAGCCAAGCGCGCAGCTTATCAGTATGATGCTTCGAGGCTGTCTCGAGTCTCGTGAGGCGATCGGTTGATTATTAATTAATGATAAATAATGTATACACACAGTACTATAATAATCATAATCGCAGGCGATTTTACTGGGTGTGGTGACTACTATGTAAAAAGCGCAAACTAGTTTATCGAAAACGATCGTTATAAAAATTCAGTTGCAAATATGTTGTTCGTCGATTTTTTTGTTTTGATTTTTGTAGCTCTGGTTTTGTGTTAATCGACTGTACCTCAGACGGGAGTCTTTCCTGCTCGTGCTCCCGGTATCGCGTTACGATCATCGGCCTCTTCGCTTTCGGTTTCGAGGGCAACGAAACTTTGATCATCTGCGAGCGAAATTTTGCATTTTTTCCTGATGCGCATCTTCCCATTTTTTTTTATTTTTATTATATTTTTCTTTTTTCTTTTCTTTTCTACATTTATCTTTTTTTTTTCTTTATCTATTTTAAACTAATCTAAACTAGCTGCTATTTTAGTTTCTTATGTTTACTCGCTACGCCGGTAGAGAATAAATTATGAGGCTAACGATGGCCGATTATTGACAATTACCTTGGTACTTTCGGGAACGATTCTGGCAGCCTGGGCCTGTCCGGCATCGGCGCGCATCGTGTGCCATATCTCCTTCTGCCGCACGTTCATTACCACGAGGAGCATACCCGTGGCGCAAAATACGTAGAGAAAGCATCTCTTCAGTGACAATCGCGGCAGGCCCATGCCGTCCTCCGATTCGGCGAATTCGATGTATCTTTCTAGTCAACGAAACGACGACGTCGTTAACCCCCTCGATGACATCCGGCCGTCCTGCTGGAACACATTCGACAATTAGTTGTCACCCTAGCACAACGACGCCAACATAGCGTAGGGATGAACGAGCTGAATGGCCCAGTAGGTGACAGTTTACGATATAGTTATTTGCCAAATTCACGAAAATCACGCTTTTCGTTTTTGGGAAGAGTGCGCAGAAAGGCACTTTTCCGCACTAGTGCGGGAAAAAAAGGCCATACTGGCTTTGTACGCATGCGCAGTATTTTCCCCGCACGCGATGCGAAAAGAGTGTCTTTTTTGCCCACACTTCACAAGAACGGAAAGCGGGATTTTACATGCATGCGTTCAGAAAAAAAAATGTTCGTACATTTAACAAAAATTTCTCGTTTGTAAACGTCCACACTATTTTTTCTTGTTAATTTTACGATTCTGTTTATTTAAAAATTGCACTTCGTTCCAAATAAAATGTAAAATTGACAAGATGGTTAATTTTCCTTTAAAATATATATATACATATTTTAACGACACAAGTAGAGAGACAAGTTTGTGCGTAAGAAACGAGTCTTCGTCAGCACTCCGATGAAACAAATATATTTGTTTGCAGTATTGTGTCCGAAGGTAAACCGCTAATTGGTTGGTGCGTCGGTAATTGGGACACTGTCACTTAACTGGGTCGTTTATATTGTATACCAGTGACATATTGTATGATATGCAAAGCAGAGCGAAACAACGTAAGGAGAACTAGTATAACGCAGCATGAGGATGAGACTGACAGAATGGAATTATCAGACACTGAATAACGTCGTTCAAGTGTCTCGAACGCAGTAACTTAACCGTCGATATTTTCATACTTTTGTTTACCCTGTCAAAACGGCGTGTTTGACCATTCACTTACGAACGGCTCTTACAACATTGCACATGTTTTTATATACCCGCGGGCTCTCAGTTACGTAACCTTCGGACTATTTCCATCACACTGTCAGCCAAGCTGTAGGGTCACGCGCAATTCTATACCGTGCATTCCTTAATTCATCCGATTGTATCGCTGGCTCTGTTTGACATCAATTCCGAATACATTTGCGACGTATCACACAGTCTTTAACCCACTTTTCAGTATTTTTTAATGCACACGTTTCTCTCACCGATGAGATACATTGCGGAGAAAAATTTTAAAAAATTCTCTGTAACGTCACTGCCGGTTTGAAAATCTCATTTCTTAACCGGAAGTGACATCGCGCAGAATAATTGTAAAAACTTCGTTGTGATGTCACTTCTGGTTTGGAAATCCCACTTTTCGACCGGAAGTGACATCGTACCGGAAATACGTCACTTCCAGTTTGAAAAATCTCCTTTTCCGACCTGACGCGACGTATTTCCAGTATGATGTCACTTCCGGTCGAAGACTGAGGTTATAAAAACGGTAATACCGTTTGCCGTATAACGTCACTTCAGGACGAAAACTGAATTTTTGAAACCGAAAGGGATGCTACAACGAACCTTTTAAAAAATTTCTGCGCGACGTCATTTCCGAATTAAAAGTGAGTGATTGTCAAACCGGAAGCGATGTCGCAGACAGTTTAAAATTTTTTTCTGGAATGTATCCCAAATGCTGCTAAGGAACACAAGATAGCGGGTAAAAGAACGTGTGTGATAAGGCTCAAATGTATTTGAAATTCATGTCGAACGTAGACAGGGATATAAACGAATGATTTAAGGAACACACGGGTACGTTCTTCAATGCAGTACTGTTCTATTCGGCTAGATCTGAAAATCTGTAATACTATAAAAATCTGTATTCGAGATGTCTCCACATGTATACCGCAGTTAAAATAGGCGTTCTTATAATCCAGCATGCACTCCGTTCAGGGTTTAGTTTTTACCCAAATCAGCTCTTTTGAACGTTCTTTTGTTATCAAGCGTACGAAATGTATCCCACGAGAAAGATCGGATGGACCGCTGTTAATAAAAATCCCACTAGCAGTGAACAGTCGCAAATAGAAGAAGGCATACTCCCAGAAAAATAATTTATTTGACGGGCGCCCCACAAATAAATATTCATTTAATTTTAATAAATATTTATTTAATTTTAATAAATATTTATTTAATTTTAATAAATATTTATTTAATTTTAATAAATATTTATTTAATTTTAATAAATATTTATTCAATTTTAATAAATATTTATTTAATTTTAATAAATATTTATTCAATTTTAATAAATATTTATTTAATTTTAATAAATATTTATTTAATTTTAATAAAATTAAATAAATTTTTAAACCTTGTGAAATAAAATTTTGTCGGATACTCGTGCGAAAAAAGTTTTCTGAACTCGTGTGATTGCAACACTTGCCTTCGGCTCGTGCTGCAAAGTCTCACTCGTCAGAAAAAAAAAATTCCCGACTGCGCTAAAATAACCACATTCCTTGCGTGCAACACGGGTGGAAAATAGCCTATTATTGACCGATGATCATTATTAATATGTGCGCATGCGCGGAACAATTTCATTACTCCCTAGGGAGTAATAGGGCTCATTACTCCCGCTGGAAGCTCTATTGCTCCCGGAGGAGTAAGGGTTATTGGCGGAGATGACGATTTAGCGACGCAAGAAATGTGGTTATTTTAACGGAAGCGGAAAAAAAAAATATCGTATGTCACAAGGGAGGAAGTGCATTTTCACCGCGTGTGAATTTCTGCGATCGAACTTCACGCTCGGTGAAAAAACGCGCTTTCCTCCCTTGTGGCATAATACACTATATCGCACTCGTATCGAAATGTACTATTCTGGGTGTAGCTGAGCAGTTCTGCATTCAAGAACGCACCCACGGATAGCGCTTTCCTAGGAATAAAGTCGAACAAGCATTTGATCTTAAGAAAAAAAAAAAAAAATCACTAAGTAGTGTCAGTGGCATTGACAGCAAAAAGAGAAGAAACTATTATTTTCGGTTACGATTTTCTTAAACTACCAACGACAGTAGGCAGCGACTGCCGGCCGCGTTACAAATAAAGAGCGATTACGTTGCGACAAAGAAAGGGGGTTCTTCGGTCTTCGGTCCTAGGCAAGATAAGCCGCATATCGCTGATACGTTACAGTGCGATTAGTACGGAAACTAGGAGGTCCTTGAGAGATTGTAATAGCCAATGTCACCGCATAATCCCGCATAATGAAAGTAGTTTTATCGCCGGTTCGTCCGGTTCTCGCGGTTACATTACCAAAGTGTAAAGGACTAGTCAACAAAAGAACGATGAAAGTTCCATCGTTATCGAAACTGACCAGAGAAACATAGATAGTAAGACTTGTAGCGTACAGGCTGTGTATAAGCGCAGCTTATACGCTCTACTGACGTTAAGACCAACGATACATTCTAAACATTTTTAACCCTTTGAAGCATACATTTTTTTTATATTTTTTTTTTTTTTTTACAAGTTTCAAATACATCGGTTGGTTATTAATAAAAAATTTTCCTGAATTCAAAGAGATGAATCAACTGCAATACACCATGCTTCGAAGAGTTAAATGGCAAAATTTTCAATACGTATCGTAAATTGTCCGTAACTGACACCGCGTAGTAGAAATCGAGAAAAATTCCGGTACGGGGTAAAATGGGGTACCTCCCGACCTCACCCCCACCCGTACAATTAGCACTTTGCAATTCGCCCCGATAAAGAAGGTACCTTATTATACCCGATATGGTCATTTTTAGGTCCATCTTTTGGTACCCCATTTTTTGCCCCTACTTGCAGTTTGCAGAGTTTCCACTTCGCCCCAGTTCCCACAAACTTGCTTCGGATCACTTCCGACTTAGGTACGAGATAACGGATTAACGAGATAAAATGGGTTGCGGAAATTCGCAGTAATTTCACGAATTTCGCGAGGGTTCGATTAGTCACGTATCGGCGGGGATATCAAATTTCGTACGTGGTACACGGCCCAATTGGCGACACCGTTCCCCTCCGCTCCGCTCGGCACAGATCGCACGATATTAGGACTCGAAGCTCGTAACCGATCGGATTCACCTGAACGAATATCATCGGTGCACTGGTCATTAACGGTCCGATCACCGTTCGGTGCTATCTTATCAGAGCATTTCCAGTGATTAGCCGACGCAGTGTCAGGCTTGTACACCCACTGCTGGGCGTTCCGCTATCGTATTCTTCTATGTACTGTTAATTGTCATCGGCCGATAAACATCGATGGAACCGCGCAGACGAATGGATTACCCCGATATTCTATGAAGCGAAACATAATTATTTGTAGTGAGGCGAGGATACATGGTGGCCGTTTTTCTCCGGAAAAAAAATTCTCTGACTTTTCCCTGACTTTTCACTGACCAATCAAAAATTTTCCCTGACCAAACTTCTAACGACTTCTAAAATGTCTAATTATTGTATTAATATTTAATTCTATATATATATTTTTTTCAAAATGTTCCCAATTTTTTTTAACGCTTCATTTTATGTACTTTTTATTTATTTATACAAGGTTTCGGAATTGATCAGGGAATTTGCTTTTTCCCTGACCAATTTTGAAATTCCTCGACTTTTCCCGGTTTCCCCGGTTATCCCTGACCGCGGCCACCATGGGATAGGACTCGACGATTACCCCTTCGCAGTAGACAAAACCCCGAGCGATTGCGGACCCCAGCTGCGACACTGAAGCCTCAACTGAAGACACTGCGCCGAGTCACTGTAGCGTGAAATTTGTGACTATCCGCGCGCATAAAAAGTATACGCGAACAAATATTAAAAATACATTTAGAAAAATCTAACTTTTCGCGCGTAAATATATTGTGTTTATAATTCACGTATATTTCATACCTGTATGAAAAACATATTTTCACACATACTTTTGTCCCATGAGGGTACGGCTGTTTTTTCCTAGAGAAACTCGCTGTCCCGGAGAGGGGGCGATATGGACCCATTGAAGCGAGACTATTTTTTATCTGCGTTTCGCGAAACATTTATGAAATCGTCTCTTTTACGACGCTCTCCGCTACATAGCTTATTATTATTATTATTATTATTATTATTATTATTATTATTATTATTATTATTATTATTATTATTATTATTATTATTATTATTATTATTATTATTATTATTATTATTATTATTATTATTATTATTATTATTATTATTATTATTATTATTATTATTATTATTATTATTATTATTATTATTATTATTATTATTATTATTATTATTATTATTATTATTATTTATTGCACATATTCGATTTCCGTGTTGGGAAACGCGCGCGCTGCCGGTTGCACCAAAGTATTTCCGCGTCGTCGTACTTTCGATTGTGTCGACGGACGGAAAAGCAAAGCTAAATATCGTTATCGCAACAATTAAACACTGCATTTATTATTGGAATAACGCGAAAGTCTGACGAAGCTCACTCGAGTGATATAGCGATGGGAATAAAGGTCATGCGAACAGTATGCGCGCAGACGTGTCAGTGTGAAAAACTACGCGGAATATTCATGACAATAGTTTGCGTTGGCTAATCGCCGTATGCGCCACATGTTTTTTCACGCGCGTAACGATATCAGCTCATCCGTTTATATGTAGCGTGGTGACGGAAAAAAAGGCAAAAGAAAAAGCAACAAAAAAAGTAACGTTACTCGGTGCGTGAATGACCCAATTCGACGGAACGAGTTAATGAAACGAAGGTCAACGAAGCCGGTCGTCGTTTGGACACTATTTTTTTTTAACCCTTTAGGCAGACGAGTACGAAAGAGCGGGGCGCAACGGACCTCCGTTTGAGAGAAGATTTATTTTTTCATTTTCCGCCGTAAAAAAAAAAAGTGGAATGGTCCATTTTGCCCCGCTCCTCCCTACAAAAAACTAAAACGTTCACTACGGAAAACGCGAAGTGCGAATCAGTGGAGAAATTGAAGAAATTTATTGTGAATTTATTACCTTTCCGCGGACAACCGAACACTTCGAATCAACATTGATTTTTACTCGACAGAACCAACAGAACCGAACGTCGCTGCTTAGCGTCGCGAGATTCATCAATCCGCAGTTTAATCGGCCGAGCGATTTGTATTCCCGGCCGCTATGATCGATGCTGATTTCCGTACACAAACGCGGGACGGACAGAGACGCGATCGCACCCGATGCGATACGCGTAAGCAACGGTGCGAATAAAACTGCCGGCTCATATATTTGAACGTAAAATCGATCTCGACGATTCGGTTTTCCAAAGGACTTTTTATCGAGCGGATAAGCTCAAGAACTTGCGCGAAACTTTGGCTATCTACTTTTTCTCAAGTTCTTCCTGGTATTCTTCGACTCCATCAGAACCCCACTATCGAGAGACGAACTGTATTACACACGGATGAAAATAGTTCTGTTTCTCTAACAAAATGTAGATCGTTGATAATTTATTGTTGTGGTGACAAAAATATTTGTTGCCACAGCAAAATATTTGCTGCCACAGCAAAATATTTGCTGCCACAGCAAAATATTTGCTGCCACAGCAAAATATTTGCTGCCACAGCAAAATATTTGCTGCCACAGCAAAATATTTGCTGCCACAGCAAAATATTTGCTGCCACAGCAAAATATTTGCTGCCACAGCAAAATATTTGCTGCCAGAGCAAAATATTTGCTGCCAGAGCAAAATATTTGCTGCCACAGCAAAATATTTGCTGCCACAGCAAAATATTTGCTGCCAGAGCAAAATATTTGCTGCCAGAGCAAAATATTTGCTGCCACAGCAAAATATTTGCTGCCACAGCAAAATATTTGCTGCCACAGCAAAATATTTGCTGCCAGAGCAAAATATTTGCTGCCACAGCAAAATATTTGCTGCCAGAGCAAAATATTTGCTGCCACAGCAAAATATTTGCTGCCAGAGCAAAATATTTGCTGCCACAGCAAAATATTTGCTGCCACAGCAAAATATTTGCTGCCACAGCAAAATATTTGCTGCCACAGCAAAATATTTGCTGCCAGAGCAAAATATTTGCTGCCACAGCAAAATATTTTGTTGTCCGTATGTTAACGAGCTAAATCAGTTATGGTAAGAAAATGCTTGTTGTCCCAACAATTTTTTTTCCGTGCGTGACCACGTAACACAGTGTACGTTACAAACGGGGTTCGTACAGAAACGCGATCATACTCGATGCAATACGCGTAAGCAACGGTGCGAATAAAGCTGCCGGAGCAAAAGCAGATAGAAAAATGACGGCACGGAGACGGAACGGCGGCGGAACCAATGGTAAGATACCCGTTTGACGGCACGTTTTTCTATCTGGGTATATTTGAACGTAATATCGATCACGACGATTCGGTTTTCCAAAGGAATTTTTATCGAGCCCATAAGCTCACACTGAGAAAAACGGTGGTATTTCGTACTATAACGAATAGTTCCAAGGGGGGACGTCTATACAGATAGTTTGTGATAGTATATACTCAATTGATTAACCTGTAGTTATAGTTACAACTATAATTTTTGGTCATTGTCGTAACTGTAAAATGTAGACGTCCCCCCTGAGAACTATTTATTATGTAAGTTTTTCACAGTGCAAAAAATGTACCGTAAAAAAAATGTCTATGATATTTAATGTACCGGACTGGAAGTTTTTATGCAAAAACTGGTAAATCGAATTTCACGTACAATTGTGATGAAAAATGAATGTTCAGTGCATTAAAAACATTGTAAATACTTTATTTTTAATAATTTGCTTTAATTTTACTATAAAAACATTTTAATTATAATAATTTACTTTAATTTCCACGAAAAATTATATTAATTTTTCATCACTATTGTACATTAAATTCAATGTACAAGTTCTTGCATAAAAACTTCCAGTACGGTACATTAAATTTACAATTTTTTTTTTTTACACTGTGCGCGAAGCTATGACTACCAATTATTTCTCAAGTCATTCCTGTTGTTCTACCGTTGCATCGAAACCGCACTATCGCGAGACGAACTATATTACATGACCACGTAACATAGTGTGCGTTACATCGTCGCGCGAGCGAAAATCATTTAATTATTCAGACGGAACAGAGCTACCGATCGATTATTTTATATTTCCCTCCCAATATCAACGGTAGATGCACGACCGAGTTATAGTCGGAAGCGCGACATGTACACAACTGGTGCGGCCATTATACACTGGCGATGTTGATAGCAGCAGCCATCGGGTTCGAAACCACGTGCTCAGCGGTAACAGTTAACGCACGGAAACTAACGACTACTAAATGTCGTCGCGAGACCCGCTCTCCCGTGGAATTCACACCGCAACGTTCAACCCGCAATGAGGAACGGTGGGTGTGTTTTTTTTTTCGTTTTTTTTTAAGTTACATTTTTTGGCATTAATTAAAACGTTATAAATCAACATGACAGGAGAGAGTCTCCGATGGGAGGAGAAACAAAATCTCAAGAAGTCCTTTGCTCATTCGTTGCATAAATCGAGCTTAATGAATGAAAGAAAAAATGCCCAGCGGAGCCCAAGTTTACACGGAGCGGATTCTCCCTCGGCGTCTGACCGTGTACTGCCGTTACCACTACCGCGTTATCCGCGGAGTTCCGTTTCGCCTATGTAAACGGACTGATATAACATTGCTCGCCGGTTAAGGCGGGTTAAAAGCGATATGTATTCTTATCGCTGACATCCTATTTGATAGCAAATTTTGCCTATCTTTATTTTGTTATTTTATTATTTTATTTTATTTTTCTAACATTGTGTCAAGAGCGTGTATTTTTTTCTTTTTGTATAAAACACAATTCATGCGCGAATACTGACATTACAAAATTAAATGAATACGTAGCCCTCTTGAATAACAAGAACGAAAAGTCAATACCACTTCTTAAGGTCGCCGCTTGTTACGGCAATGAATTTGTTATATTGCATTACCGTGAGCTGAGTTGGTCCGACTGCAACAGCGACGGGGTCCTCGTAAGGACGAAGACGAAGCCCGTTGACAGGTTACACGGGTTTTCACACTGCACCAGTCACATGACACAAACGCGATTACGCGCACCTCGGCAATTCCTCATTCTCGGCTTAACTCTCGTCAAACGTTTTTCTTCCTTGTTCGGCAAGTTAGAGTTGTATCGGCCCAGCCCCTTCCCTGTCCTCCCTGACACGCCGCCGATAGTAGAGCAGTACATACGGCACCGCTCGTTGGCGCTCCTTTCGCCCGTGTACGCCGTGTATAGCCTCAAACGACCCCTCCCTACTTCGCGTGCGATACCTTGCTCTATGCCGCTATCGAAGGAAAATCCATAAGCCTCGCTTCTGCGCCCCTCGCTCAACGATTTTCCTCGCAGTTCATCCACCCCCTGCTGCCGCCGCTGCTGCCGCTCGCCGCTTCCACCTTGCGGGGCTTGTGGAGGACAAGGACAAGCGCTGTGCGACTCGCCGGTGCGCCGCTTCCCAACCGTTTGATCCGAGCCTCTTTGATATCCTCGCGCTCAAAGGGTATCTGCCCGAGACACAGACCAACGAAAATAACAACTGATTCGTTATCAACGAAACAATCTCCGAATAAGCTCGTACCGTCGTCTTGCTGGAATTCAATTGTTGTTATTAATTTATTATTGGTGTTTTATTGAAAATCTTAGCGATCGTACAGACAACACTGAGAAAAAGGATAGTATTTTGTACTATACCACTAGGTCCCAGGGGGAACGTCTATATAGATAGTATATATTCAATTGGTTAAATGAGAATTATAGTTACAACCATGATTTTTTGTCACTGGCGTAACTATAAAATGTAAACGTTCCCCTTGGGAACTATTCTGTATGGTAAAAAGTCAGTGTTGTTGCTTTTATTATTGTCAGTTTTTTTCTCAGTGAAGAGTTGAATTTTACAGGCACGCGAAATTCGGCGGCATTGTCTGTGAATTCGTTGCGGGGAAACGTCACTTCTGATTTGAGATTCATTTTTTTAGACCGGAAGTGATATTTTTCCCCCCTCCATGAATTCACAGGCAATGCCGCCGAATTTCGCGTGCCTGTAAAATTCAACCGTTGTCTGTACGATCGCTGAGATTTTCAATAAAACATCTATAATAGATTAATAACATTAATTGAATTTGGTCGAAAAATGGGAATTTCAAACCGGAAGTGACGTTTCTCTTAGATTACGTCACTGCAAAAAATTAGATCTTCAAACCGGAAGTGACGTTTCCCCTGGGCGCCGTCACTTCCCGTTGAAAAATGAGGTTTCCAAACCGAAAATTACGTTTTCCGTAGATGACGTAACTTTCAGTCACAAAATGAGATTTTCAAATCGGAAGTGGCATCATACCGAAGATACGTCACATCCGACCGGAAAATCAGTTTTTGTCACCGGAAGTGACGTATTTTCGATATTATCGTCACGTCCGGTCGAAAAATCACGGGAGCGGATGAATTTCGGAATGTCCACATTATACGTCTTAGAAACGATAGCGAGATTTTTTTAAAGTATGAAAAATAAGTGGCATAAAAACGGCCGAGGACTCGAGATACAGAGATTACCTATGATGACAGGCTTTAGTGCGCTTAACCACAAATTGCTTAACCACAAATTGCTTATCCAAAAAAAAATTTGCCTTTGCGGCTTATGTTCATTCGCAAGCTCGCAAACTATTCGATAAAAGCTAAATTCCGTCCAAAGCAGCCTTACAGCGCCATCTGTTGTATATAAGATTGGGATACACGGTGTTTCTCCAACCTAATTACTTTTTGGCGGTAATGAGTTTTGGCTGAAATTAATTTTGCTCAAATTATGCCCCACCTCGTGTTCATTCGTCACGGTGTCGACTTTTCCAGTGTTCCTTTGATATGCTGCCTTTTTCCGAGGCTGCGTTAATATTTCGATGAAAAGCAAATTGGTTTTCCATGTCTCCGCCGTACCAGCATAGATTACGGTAGAAATCTCTTTATACTGTCGACTTTACATACCCACTGCGACGCAGTTCCCTCGCATCGGCGCTCCGCTCGTCCTTCGAGGCTCTCTCTCGCGAGCCACCCGTCCATCGTATCGTAGCGCAGAAAAAAAAAAAAAATAACTCGTACACTGACTGCGAATCTCGTAGAGAGTGCCGGATATAGAGGTTATAAACGTCACTCATCCGGATGGCGGCGTTCTCCATGGTGTGGACGACGACCGCTGCAAAGCTCGCTGAAGCCTCGCTGTCAAATGTCTCGGAAAGGTGTGACGACGCTTTGCAAAACGAAGCAGATACCTCGAATATTTCAACGTCGAAATCAGTCGATCTGCGGGACCGGACGAGCGGTATGGGACGGCGGCGTTTCCCTCGTCGACGACAACAACATCGATAGCAACGATCAACGCTACGCCGTTAACAATTCGTCGTTGGATTCGTCCGAGAATCATCGTAAGCGATCGGACGATGACAAACGCTCCAGACAGCCGGAGAATGGTACGTGCGAGAGCGTCGATTACTCGACGAGAAATTGGAGCAACTGCTGTCAGGCGATCAGCGCCGTCGACGGTGCATCAGTGACGATCGACGGCGAGCCGATCGACAAGAGCGCCGTCGACGCCGCCGAGACCGTCGCCGACATCGAGAAATGGCTGAAAATTCGTACCGAGTCGGTTTCCAGCATGGATCTCGACGCCATGAAGTCGGAGGTCGAGGAGGAGGGCGGAGTGGCGGTGGATCGTTACCTGGCCGACGATCTGCCGCACGCCTTTCTGGGAAAGGACCACGACGCCCTCTCCATAGACATGGATCTCACGGACAAAAAACTGAGCATGGACTACGATCCGATACTCCAAGAGCTGAGGAGCGACAAACTGTTGGAGGCGTGCGAGAAGAACGACGACTTTGTACTGCCCGAGTTTCAACTGGATCATCTCGATCCGATGGCTCTGTCGCCGGTCGACATGATGGTCGCCGGAGAGATACTGCCTTCGACCAGCAACCAGCCGAGCCTGGTCGCCGGCGTCGGCACAGATGAGAATCCTGTTTCGCCCGATATTAATCACGATAAAGACGATCCTGCAGACTCAGAAGCGGCAGAACTCTCGGAGGAGTCCGCCGTCAAAGGGAGCGCTTACGAACTGAAGGAGGAAATAATTGAGGAGACCGACTTCGTCGAGGAGAATGGGAATTTTTTTGTCGGAGAGATAACGGGTTTCGTTCATCTCACAGACGCGACGGCGTCTGAGCCTGCGACTGAAGCTCGCTCGGGGTCGGGTCGCAAGTCGAAGAGTAAATTGGAGCCGAGAATAATGAAGAGGGGTCGCAGGATCGTCGATAAAGCGGATAACAACGGAATAATCAGAGTGACCGGGGAGGAACGACGTATAGAGGGGAAGGACGGTATAATGGCGGTGGTGGCGATATCCACCGATAAGATCTCGAACATGACGCAAATTGTGATAAACAACGGTAAGGAGGAGCAGATATATCAGGGAAAGACCTCGGAGCTCATCGAGGCGACGGGCAATTTTCCTAAACTCCCGAAGATCGATTCGACGGGTAACTGGAGCAACGGAACTGACTATGGTTCGGACGTTCCTTCGAGCACCCAGAACGAGACTGTTATATCCAACGCTCTCGAGGAATTAGGAATAACCGACGAATGTCTGCAGCCAACTACCGTCAACGATAATGGCAGAACTTGGCTCTGCCCCAGAGACGATTGCAGCAGAGAATTCACCAAGCTTCACGCTCTCAAGGGACACTTGCTGGCCCACTATGGTGTTAGACCTTTCAAGGTATAACACATTAAAATAACGCTGTAGTGTTGTCAACAGAAATATTATTATTATATTTTTTTTTTTTCAGATTCACATTCATAGTTTTTTCTTACAAAGTCCGAATTCCGTAGATTATCGTAGATGACCTGGCCTAAGCAATAGAAAAGGAAACGCAAAAATATATATACATACATCAAATAAAGTATTAACACTTTAGAAATATAAAAAAAGAAAAAATCCAACATAACATATAAAACTATATATCACTAACAGTTATGTTGGCTAGCATGAGGAAATCCATTCCATATGGAGTGGAATTTCGAACTCCATTTCATATGGTATGAGAACTGAATTTTTTTAAATATAGCACATGGAATGGATTTTCGGAAATTCGAAATCCATTCTATGTATGGTATGAAATTCGGTATGAAAGGAGGGCCAGCTGTGGGGAGGGAGGGGGAATAAACATCGAAACCAATAAGCAAATCCACAATTTTCCAAAATTGTATATAATATTTGTCTCGATGCTGTATTATTATATTTTTATAGAATTATTCCATTAGCAGAAAAAAAGTACGTATATATTCGCTTAACGAATTTTACGAAATGTTTGTTCCAGTGCGACTTCGAGGGTTGCGCGTGGGCCTTTCATTCGGAGTTCAAACTGAAGCGTCACAAGGAGACTCATCTGAAGCGCAAGGACTTCGTGTGCGAGGTGCCGGGCTGCAATCGTCGCTTCACGACCGTGTACAATCTTTGGAGTCACGAGAAGTTGCACACACGACCGAACAGAATAATTTGCCAGGTGCCTAATTGTCAAGAGAAATTTCAGACTAAACGCGCCCTCGAGTTGCACATGAAGACTCACGATCAGAGTCACGCTCCCTACGTGTGCAATCACGAAGGTTGCGGCAAGCGTTATTACAGCAGCAACGCTCTCACGTCGCACCAGCGGTGTCACAGCTACAAGGAGATCGACGTTAAATGCTCGTGGGCAGGTTGCGGCAAGGTGTTCGACAAGCCTTGCCGTCTGAAGGCGCACATTCGCTCGCACACCGGTTACAAGCCCTACTGCTGCACGTATCAGGACTGCCAGTGGGCCTTCTCGTCGTCGAGCAAGCTCAAGAGGCACGAGAAGAAGCACACGAACGAGAGAAAATTCATCTGCGACGTCGACGGTTGCGGCAAGGCTTTCATGCGCTCGGAGCATCTGAAGGAGCACAGCTTGACCCACAGGGAGGGAAGATACTTTCAGTGTTACATGTGCGACGCTCGTTTCTCGGCGAAGAGCAGTCTCTACGTTCACATAAAAAAGCACCAGGTGAAAGAGGCCGTCGACACGATAACGCGGGGTAGCTCGAAAGTCACCGCGAAACGACGAACCAACGAATCTCGAGTATCGAACGAAAAATTCCCGACGAAAGTCGCCAGCGGCGATGATCTCACGAGGATCGAGGAGCTCTACGATGAATCCGCGATTCAGAGCGCGTTCGTTGAAGTTCCGTCCGGCGAGGAGTCCCTCGTTACCGCGAGATGTTTCGTACAATCGACTGACGATATTCTGAACGAAATCGACACTCGACCGGATTACTACATCTGCGGTGTCGAGGACTGTTCGAAGTCGTACAAAACACAATCGACGTTGCGATCGCACATGCTAACGGTGCATGGAAATCCTATCGGGGACGGTGATAAATCTTCGATCGGAGCCGGCAACGTCGCGACGGTGTCGAATATGGATTATATTTTGTACACTACACCGGGCGCGATGCTCAAAGCGATGAACAACATGGTAATGATAGAGCCTTGCGACGCTATCGTGTCGGGCTCGTCGCCGGAAAACGTCGAGTGCCCGCCCGAGCCCGAACCTCCGCCGATCGATTCTACCTCGAGGCTTTCACAGAGTTCCTATCACGCGACCGTCGACGATCTGTCGTTCGATCAACGAGCCAAGAGATGCAATCAGGGCTCGGCGAGAACGGGCTTGACCCGGGCCGACGTTTGGAAATTAAAGACAAACGGTAACGCGACGGAAACTGCAGCGGTCGGCGCGACCGACGTCGTTCTGGGCACAGCTGACCTTACCGAGGGTCTTCTGTTGACCGAGGAACTACCCTCTATGTATTATCAGGACGACATGGTGGGAACCGAGTGTCAAATTCTCCTCCTCGATTCCGGCACGTCCGAGAACACGATACACTTGCGCGGCCTCGAGTGAGGCGATTGTGTACGTTTTCAGTTCGGTAAAACCGAGAAGAAAAAAAAAACAAGCCTGCGTGAGGTTGTTACAATTTTAACGGTAGTAGTAGTTTTTTAAAAATATAATCGTCGGTGATCTTGGCATCACCTGTCTCAGCCTAACATTAATTTGTACTCAGTCCATGATTACTTTAAATCGTTATTTTATTAATAAAAAAAAAACGTTGATATTTTTCCATAAAAAGGGCTTCTTATTCGATAAGTGTTCTTACAGTAATTTACTTACAAATTCTACCTATACGACGATGTTTTGGGCGCGGATATATCGAACGTTCGCCTCTTTGGAAGTGGATCTCCGTCGCATTGTAACAATGATTTTTTTCTTCCCCCAATAGGCGACACGGTGATTGAATACTTAGCTTAAGTGTGAAATATTTTACACGTTACTTTCCGCGTAGAACGATTTATACGTGTCTCCGATCGTAGCACGTTGGAACGAGATTTATTACATGCGTACTGGATAAACGATGGATTGGATTGCAATCACATGTTTAGCATAAAAAATTATCATATTTTCAATGGACGAAAAAAAAAATCACCATCATGCGAATACCCATTCAGTAACATAGTGATAAATCGCATCGGGTAATCGCTTTGGAAATACTTCTACGGCACTAGGTATCTTTCCCTACAATTCTAATTCGATTATCATACGGGACAGAATGTAATCACAAACGCTTTGTATCGCGACGACGCATACAAAATACATATCGATCGATAGGCCTTCCGGAAGAGAAAAAAAAAAAAAAAAAAAATCGCCGTAGAAACGTCGATGTACATTTGGAATTACCGATTGATCGATATTTAAATACACATACTAATATTTTTCTAGTACATAAATGAGCATGGAACTTATTACTGAGATAAATCCGCGCGGCTGTGCTTCATTGTCTCAAAAAAAAAAAAATACAAATCGATAGATACGTAAATTCATACGATCTCTATCTGTTTTACCGATTGTCGGGACTGTTCGCTCGTGGAATTGATCGTCGATTCTCTGACGTATCTGTCGACGTTTCTGGCGTAAAAACGTTCTCTCAGTCTCGTAGCGAGACACAACAGACAGTGAACTATTACGAGAAATATGAGACCGCCGAGGCACACTAGTAATGTTCTACCGGGCTTCTGCCAGTCGAGAACCTTGTAGATGTACGTAAGGTTCCGTTTGTCGAGACCCCCGGCCGAATAGTATATAAGGGAAAATAAAATGTAGGTAACAACTATAGTGAGGCACCACCAGAAGTGTCTCAGTCTGAGAGGTATGCTCATTAAGCACAGATCCGCTATCATCAGCAGGCTGTTGCATACATGCAGCATTATGTTCAGAGGATCGATCTGATGAATCTTTGGATCGTAGACGGCGCACCAGTAGGACACCGTAACGCCTATGGCTATCGTGCACGTGGACGTGTAGAGGAACCAGTACACCTTCTCCGTCTTTCCGAGCTCCATGTTGCTCGCGTCGAAGTCCAATGAAGTCTGCGACTTCCATCTCTTCCACACGAGCGCCAGTCCCAGACTGGCCTGAGCCGCTCCCAGTAGGAGATCCCAGTTGGTCAGATAGATAGGCCACTTGTGATTGTTACCTATCGGCTTTGAGCTTCCCAGCTCGAAGATGGAACAGACGATTATCGCCATCCACGCAGCCACGACGCAGCACCGATAGGTCAAGTACCAAGCGCCTATGTAATTCTGACATCTCGGCTCTGAGAATGCTCTCGGATGAGGGGGGTCCGGCTTCGCTTGCAGCCACGCTCTCGCCACCTTCCTGCACCAGATTTTGTTTACCATCGCACGACGACCTGCAAAACAAAAAGTCCGTCGGTAAGAATTATCTACGCTTTGACGAGGGTGAACATTTTTGAAAATTTCTTTACGAGGATTTTTTTCTATGAAAAAATTAATAAATTGAATTCATCGGTGGAGCGGCCTTTATCCGCGAAATCTTTCGCGGACTGTACGACTGTTCCGCGAATCGCCGTCAGCGGGGAAAACAGCCTAACCGGTTTTTTTTCCTCGAGAATCTCGCAATCATTGAGAAACAATTAACGCCTATATAGTTAGCTACGGCCTCGCAAGTACGTCAGGTTGTTTTTTTTTTTCCTTTTTGAGGTAAAGAGAAACACGCTTGCTGGCTCGATTACTCTGGACCGACAGTCGATCCTGAATTCTTACAGGTGCATGATTGTACGAGGATCGGCAGCAAGACTCCGAGGAACGGCGGTCCCTTCGAGGAGATCACCATCCTTCTTTGCGATGTCTATCAAACGGTCCTACGGTACGGAGAGATTTTTTTTTCCCCTTTTAACTTCATCGGCGCTTCGAGACTGAAGATTTTCCGCGATTTCTTTTTTTTCTTTTCATTTACGCGAGACAATTTTCCCCGAACTGTCAACGAACGACCGATCAGCTGATCGCGCCCGACTCTGGCGCTCGCCACCGATGATATACGCGTCGTCTGCTTTTACTACAGCAAACGTTTTGGTTTCCTTTTCGTAGCGTCGAAAGGCACGGTGAGTCAAATGGACACGATAATGGACGCCGAATGTACAATTCTTGAGGTTTCTCCGAGATGAGATTTTTTCCTTATTAATTCCCAGAATCGGCGCGAATTCACGGGGAACTTATCGTTTCGAATGCTGACCGCGTCATCTGCTTTTGCTACGGCAAACGTTTTGCTTTTCTTTTCGTAGCGTGGTACAAAAACGCACGGCGAGTGACGCGGACACAATAGCGTCTCAACATCTGATATACAATGATTGAGGGTTTTCCCGGAAGTTTTTCTCCGGATGACATTTTTTCCTAAGTCCCAGAATTCCCGCGAATTCACGGGGAACTTATCATTTCGGTTTGTGGCAGTTGCGTAAGTCTCCGGTTCGCGCGTTTCGACGCTACGTTAGTCAGATAAGGGAAGTACCGGTCGTGTGAACATAGAAAAAAAAAAAAACAAAGTATGGCGTGACGATACCGGAAGCATGCGAAGCGTCGACGTTGATCGGAGGTACATTGAATACGACACGTGCATGTATATACTGTATAGATAATATTTCCGTGTTTCCGAGGCGACGGCGACGGTGTAAACGTGCAGTTAATTTTCGAGTGTTGCGTGCGGTTGTTATGAAACTCGATAACCCTCTGGATCAATTGAGCATGATCAGGCCACCCATTATTATTGCACAGGCTTCGCTTTGCCCGGTATCCTCACGCCGCTCACTACCGATTCATGCCGATGAAAAAAAAAAAAAAAACAAAACAAAACAAAACAAAACGAAGACAAGTCATACGGCTGGCGCGTCATTCAATTCAAAGGATCGAGATTACGGACGGTATTTCTCGGAGAAATTACGTACATGTGTGTTCCGAGATGATAACGACGTTTTTAAATATTTCTTACTCGGCGTGAAATTTATATCGTTTCTATAGCTTTTCCACTCTACAATTTATCGTCCAATGAATAAGTGTGTCGTGGTGAAAGTAAATAAATCTGTGTGTACTCAAGATATAATGGACAAAATATAATAATGGACTCAAAATTATTTTTTTTTTTTTTTTGGAATCGAAACATAACGCATAATTTGCAGGGTCAAGTCTATCGGTGAATTATTCAGGACGGTCGAGGCGTGAATATCAGGAAACTCATTCCGAAAATATAATAATGGACTCAAAATTTACTTTTTTTTTAATTTGAAAAATCGAAAGATAAATCATAATGCAAAGGGACAAGCAAATATATCGGTGATTCATCGAGGACGGTCGAGGCGTTTCGAATACTAATTCCGAAAAATATAATACATAAATTTTACTTTTTTTTTTGAGATTCAAAAGATAATGCATAATTTGAAAGGACAAGCAAGTCTATCGGCGATTCATCGAGGACGGTTGAGGCGCGAATATATTCCAAATACTAATTCCGAAAAATATAATGATGGACTCACAATTTACTTTTTTTATTTGGAGAATCGATAGATAATGCAAAATTCGAAGGGACAAGCGAATCTATCGGTGAATCATCTAGGACGCTCGAGGCGCGAATATTCCGATTGACAAACTCGTTGGCGTCGTGCCACAGGTTATTGAAGGATGGCCTCAACTAATTAACCCCGATGGCCCACGGCTGAGGTTCACACGAGACAACGACGGATGTCTTACGCGAGGACACAGCCTCGCGCGGTAGCGGCGACTAGAGAGCCCCCGGTCGTCTATATCAGAGGTCGCGGTCGCGGCCGGTCAATCAGTCCAATATTAATTCAACGTTAAGTTATTACAATCTTGTCCTATTATTACCCTTCGGTAGGCGCGAGTCCAGGTAGCTCCGCCTTATATCGTCCTTAATTTCCCAATCGGAACTCGTCTCACGCCGAAATTAATTGACGCGACAAACTGGCACAGCGTTCCGTTCTGTGCGTTGGCGAAAGATTTTTTTTTTTTTTCAAATTCATCGTAACAGCTAATCTCTGGGAGATTCGTATCGATTCGAGTTTGCCTATCCACTATCATATCGCACTTGCGTTCTCGTAAAAGATCGACGTCACCGCGATAACGTCGGGAGTTCCAAGTCATTCGTGAAAATCGACAACTAAATAAATATTTACGTTCGGACAGTCGTCTATCATTGTTGGAGACCTCGATCGTATTTACGAGCAGTCTTCTTTTTAATTTTTTTTTTTTTTTTTATACAGATAAATCGTCCGGTACAGAGATGAAACGTACGAGTCTCCGCGTTAATCGTCGATCGACGATGAAATTAACGATTAAGAATGTCTTTATACCTTCACACCGTTCGTCGATCCTGGTGCACGTAGAAAGTTACGGAGACGCTCGGCGAGACGCAGAGAAAAAAAAAAAAGTGTTACCGAGTCTTCGTACAACCGCTATAATATCTACCGTAGACTAATTGAATAATACGCTAGACTCGTTCGAGTACGGGCGAGAGACTCTTAGCACCAGCGAGGAACGACCAGTAAGAAGCACTACAATATATATACGGTTTACCGTCTCCCCCTCGGTATATACCTATACGGTATTATACTATGTACCACTTATATATCGAGCCCACTCGTAATTATTTACGAATGGCGTTGTGTCTCACCGAGTCAAGTCAAACGGCACGATAGTTTACACGTATTATTCTCATTCTCCTTCCTCTCTAACCTTTCCTTCGGTGTTTCGTCGAAACGTTCGTGTTTTGTTTTGTTCTTTTTTCCCTTTCCTTTCTTTCGTTTTCGCTTCCTCTTTTTTTTCGCGACTGAGCTCGTTCCTTCGTCCTTCGAAGTTTCGGTTAATATCACCCGTTTTATAACTCTCACTCCTCGTCGATATTCGATGGAAATACAATCAACTACCGTGAAAGTTTACACCTCTTCTCATTCTCCTTTCCTCTCTAACCTTTCCTCCGGCGTTTCGTCGAAACGCTCGTGTTTTCTTTTTTTCGTTCTTTCGTTTATCGGCCCCCTCTCTTTCTCACGACAACAGAGCTCGTTCCTTTGTTGTGCGAACTTTCGGTTACACGCGTTTTATAACTCTCACTCATCGTCGCTTTTTGATGGACTAGAATCGACTACCGTGAAACAAAAAGTTGTCTCCGTCCCGTAACGCACACCGTAAACCTTCTTTCGGCCAAGTATCGTTGCGGCGAAAATAATAATACGCTTGGTTGTTAATAGGCAATGACTTAAAGAAAAAAATCACGTTTCACACACACCACAGACGGAAGACAGTGAGGTGTCCGGACAGAGGCTATCCTTTTTCCTTAGGAAGCCGGTGTGGGCAGTGCGCAAGCGCGGCGATCGTTCTGTATCGTCCAGGCAGGAGGCTTCCACGCTCTCAGGAGGCATCAGCTGCCTGCTGGACGGACACTTTATGACTGCCGGCCGGTGGTCCGAGCCCCGCACCGACGTAGTAAGCAGAAGCGTCGCATGCTCGACGCTAAAATCAATATCAATCCATATTACCCCCGGCAGCTCTCCGTCGAAACGCCGTGGGCCGATGAGTGTCGTACGGTTCGCACACTCCCTCGGACGACGTACCTACTCATCTTCTGCTCGTTCCTCCTCGCGATATGCAATACGTGGGCAGGTCGGGCGAGCGCTACGGCCATCCTCCGATGCATCTACTCCCCTCGGGCCCGTATGAGCCCATACTTTACGGATCACCGCCGCACCAACAACGAAACGGTATTACTATTTAAATTAACGATTCATTGCTCCATATTAAATTCGCTCGGGCACTGGTGAGAAGCGCGAGCGGCGGATCGGGCGTTCTCGCACTGGACGACACTACTTAAGGAACTGCACACGATGAGCTCTCAACGTTTTAGTGTAACACCAGTCGATAACCCGAGACACTAAGGCAAAGGCACCAATGCTCGGACGGTTAAGAGCTTCCACAGATTCCAGCCGTTATTAATTGATCGAGAATAGTTTTTTTTTTTGTGAAAATAACTGAAACCAATGCCAAGCTTATATAGTTTCTGAAACACGTCGATTAACTACGAAAAGGTTAACTTTTTCAATTACGAAAGAAAATAAGAAGGGAGCCCAAATGTTCCAGTCTACGGATGCGGTTTTTCGGCGCGTTCCTACATTCGCGACACTGTATGTCCCAATGTTTCGGACAATCATAGGTCTCGAGAATTCTGATGTACGAACTCAACTAGGTCATATTGAGGAGGTTGGAGCGTTTCACACTAGTCAAATGAGTGCTACATGTTTAAATTCGTTTGTACAAACTTTTACGTATCTATTGATTATGGTGGTTATTGATTATGGTTATTTGTAGTACAGCAGATGTCCTTAACTTACAATAAGATTAATTGCAATGGATGTGCAAAAATATTAACTGGTTTGTGCTAATTTTCGAAAAGGTACATTTTCGTTCAGTTTTGTCAAAGAATAATCCATACTTTTTGCTGTATTTTTTATGTATCATGGCTAGTTTTCTTCCTCGAAAGATGCTCTACGAATTCACCGTCCAGATATTCGATAGTATTTTCCGTTTAAAAATGACAGCCTTTTGTTTATCCATCGTCGAAAATCCTTAGTAAACAAACAGCTTTCAGTCTTAAACGGAAAATACTATCGAATGTCAAGATGGTGAATTCGTAGAGTATCTTTTAAGAACCAGAATGAACCGTAATACATCAAAATGGACTGAAAATTGCAGATTATTCTTTGAAAAAACTGAACGATTACGTACCTTTTAATTACGATTATGTACCTGTAATGTTAGCGAAAACCGGTTCATATTTTTGCAAATCCATTGCAATTAATGTTTTTGTAGGTTAAGAACGTCTGCCGCAATACAAATAACCATCCACTATAATTAATTAATGTTTTCACGTTTGTATAAACGACTTTAAAAATGTAGCACTTGACCAGTGTGAAGCGCTCGAACCTCCGTAACTAAATGGATTTCTTTGACATTTATTAATTAAATCAAGGAAAAAATTATATTTACGCGAAACTAAACTGAAGATAAGTGACGTAGAAATGACCGATTATGGGGTCGCGTATATAGCTTGTATTCATTTTTGGACACTATACTGTCTTTTAATAAAATGCAACAAGAGAAAACAATTTAGGCTTAAACCTTGTATAACTTTTTTTCTGTGTATCAAACAATGTTTGTAGATACGGTTACGGGTAGCAAAGTGGAGTTTCTAATACTTGAATACGGAATAAATCAAATCTACATAGAAGTGTCCGACGACTGTGACGTGTCCGAGCATTGGCACTGTACCTTATCGGACGCTATCTAAGGTGATGTGAAACACTATGGAGTGCGTGACACTCCATACACTAAAAGTGCGGAGACACTTTAAGTCTTTGTTTTAACATCGAACCTTTGCGGATATCCAATTTAACAAAAATTTCTTGCTCGTAAAGTTCCATGATATATATTTTTTTTAAAAGACGATTTTCGTTACGACGCAACGTATGTTCGAGAAGAAAAATCGCGGACGTTTCTGGACAAGAAATTTTGTCGAATGTACAAATGAAGTTTTGTCGAATGATTAATAATTCAATCGCTCTATATTAAATTCGCTCGGGCACTGGTGCGAAGCGCGAGCGGCAGATCGGCTGACCGGGCGTCTCGCACTGGACGACACTACTCGAGGAACTGCACACGATGAATTCTCAACGTTTTAGTGTGGCACCAGTCGATAACCCGAGACATTACCGGACGCCAATTAAACCGTTAAACCTCCGTGCATGTCACGCCACGCGAAACCATTAATATTATGCAAAATTGAATTTTTTTTTTTTTAACTTAACGACTGTCGGCGACGACTGTTCGTTGTTGGGCGTTCTGGACAAAGAATCGCGAAGCGTACGAGGTGAAAAATGATACATTTAACAAAAATGTCCACAATACATATATAATTTTTTATTGCACGATTTTTGTTTCGCCGAGACGTATTTTCGAGAATACAAATTGCGGACGTTTTTGGACAACACATTTTGTCGAATGTACAAACTTATTTTTTTACCGTGTGCGGGGTAAAAACGGGTTGATAAAGCGTGCTCTCGCATGCGGATCTGATACCATAGAGCACGAATCTCTTAATGATCAATAAAATATGTCCTTTTAGAGAGGTTTTTGCGACCTGAAAGAAGACGTCTTTTAAATGTCTCAGCTTCTCTTAAACTTGTCCGATACATTTAATCGTTAAGACATTTTTGAAAAGACCTCTTTTATTGAATAATGAGACGCTCTTGACCTTGAGCGCCATAAAGTTTGTATCAAAAAATTTTATGATATTAAGATCAGAAAAAAATTGAAAATTGAGATTTTCATATCGCTTCTTCATAAAAGTTGAAATTTCAAATTTTTATATCGATTTGTCATAATGTTCCTTTATTCGCGAAGCTTCTTCCAAGAGAAAGCATTTTCTATATTTTTGGCTTCCTTATCGAGAAAGCCAAAAATATAGAAACATTATGAGAATCGATATAAAAATTTCAAATTTAAACATTTATGAAGAAGCAATATGACAATCTCAATTTTCAAACTTTTATCTTATTTATTTATTTTCAATGCCTACGAAACAACATAATATGCGGTGATCTGTCATAGAGGTTTTTTGTGGTCACAAAAAGAAATTCCTTAAGATCTCAGTTTCAAGGCATCCAGAAGAAGTCGAAAATTTACGCATCAGACGTCTTTCGGAGGACTTTTAGATAACAAATTGCACAATTTGTCTGCACCTTTGTGTCATCTCAGTGCTATGTGGGATGTGAGCTGTACGATTGTAAGTAAATAAAAAAACGTTATTATGGAGAAACTAATAACATTTCTATCCCGTTCAATCAAGGGAGGAGACTCGTGCAACATTTCCGAAACTAAAATGAATTTCCGGAATGTTTTCCAAGAAAACTATGCATTCGATCCCTGTCAAGTTTTAAGGGTCCGTTATTGCGTGTTTAAATGGAAGGAAATTTCGGATGCCAAACAAGATCTTATGTAATTGTTTGTCGAGCGTATCGTCGTTCGCATTGTCCGACGGTAGGCAGTCCAAGCCCTGTTCGATTCGCCTAAATACAAAAAAAAAATACAGTTTTCCATCCTTTTCAACAATAATAATAGACCTGAAAATTTGGAAAGCGATCGCCACTGTAGTTTCTTCAGAAAAAAAAAAAAAAAAATCGTTTTATCTTTAGCAAAAAGTTACACAATTATCTCCTCCCCGGATTGATAATAAATAAATTAAATGATCCGCATAATATACGAGGATAACGGTGCTCCGATGTTGTTTGTCGAGCGCATCTTAGTTGACATATTCTGACGACATGCAATCCAACCCCTGTTGTATTCGTCTAAATACAAAAAAAAATATTAATTTTTCATCCTTTCCATCAACAAATCTATACCCTTGGTCGCTAATAGCCCTGGTAGCTGAAACGACTATAAATAAAATTAAAAAAAAAATCTATACCCAATTATACCTAAAAAATCGGAAACCGATCGGCACTATGGTTTCTCCAGAAAATAAAAAAGTCCCAAAAATTGCTTTGTCTTTAGCAGATAGTTACACGATTATCTCATCCCTAGATTGATAATAAATAAATAAAATGATCCTCATAATATACGGTAATAACGATGCTCCCTTGGTGTTTGTCGAGCAGATCGTCGTTGACATAGTCCGACGGCGTGCAATCCAACCCCTGTTGTATTCGTCTGAATACAAAAACAATATTTATTTTTTCATCCTCCCCAACAATTCTATACCTAATTATACCTAAAAAAAAAGAAAAAAAAAATTTGCAAAACGATCGCCACAATAGTTTCTCCAGAAATAAATATTCAAAAAAGACAAAAATCGTTCGACCTCTAGCAGAAACTTTACACGACTATCTCCTCCCTATATTAATAATTTTAAAAAAAGCCTCATAATATACGGCGATAACGGTGCTCCGATAGAATGTGCTTCATGCAGCTGCAGCGCACGGAAGCGCATGTAAATTTTCTCTCTCTCCTCTCTCTCTCTCTCTCGAGAGAGAGAGCGACGATAATCGTTATATCTATACGGTGGATGGACAGCGAGAGGGGTGAAGAAGGAGGGTGTTAGGCAGGGTAAGCGCCGGCGTGAGACTACGATTTTATAAATACAATCGTGCCACACGACGCATGTTACTATAGATATTCCAGTGTCTCCTCTCGCGGCCCCTAGAGCGGAGCGACTCGGTTCTCGTCGGTGCGTCGGGGCCACCCCGTGTGTACCAAAAATAATCAGATCCCTCGTTCGTCGAAGCCTCGCGACGTCGAGGTAGAGCGGCCAACACCGGCGACGTGCGGTTAACGCCGCTGCGTTAGCAGCAGCACACGCGAGAGGTTCACGCGCGATAAGCCGACCGAGCGGCGAGTTCATCATCTCGAACGCCATGTCTCTACTGGCCGTTCGATCTTGAAGGGAAAATATAAAAGCTCCGATACTCGACTCACGCATGTACACACGTGCTTACACGATATAGTAATACAAATCGAGGAGGCAAACATAATTCTATATATCGCATATAGAAGAGGCGTGGCGCGTTTCCAAAGTTATGTTGCGCGAGCAACTTACCAAATGTATCGTCTTAATAATAGCCGGCGCTTGCCTCGCTCGGGATGCCCAAATGTGAGTGAAAATACCGTAGAAGTTTGTGCCGTTCGAACACTCTACTTGCAATCGAACACTTCGACAGTAGGCTTGAGGGTGATAAAATATTGGATTTTTTTTTTCCTCTGTGTGTGTGTGTGTGTTTTTTTTTTTTTTCTTTCATCCTTATAATATTCTTATTCGTCGTCTCGCCGTATGTTTCATGAAGTGTCGAACGATGGGCGGACAGCATCGGTACGGAGCTTCAGGAACTGGCGAACGCGGTGGCCCGACCTGACGAGCTGAAGGAGGTTAGTTAAATTTTACTAATTAATAGTTATGTATGGTTTATATTGCAATTATATTTAACGGTTTGTATACAAGCTGGATTCCAAAGTGGACGTTTATACATTATTTTATATTCTTTAGTTTATTTTAATGAAAGAAGCGCACGGTCCACCGGCAACGTATGGAGACACGATATATTTTTAGTGTCAACAGATTTACATATAGTTTGGACTTGTCGGCATTTGAATCACGCGGAAATGCGTATGAGATATATAGAGTGTTGTGAAAATATTATCGTATATAAAATTTGTAGCCATCATTATAGTGTCTGTTCGCTAATGTTACATGTAATATATATATATATATATTAGGCATTCTATCGTTGTACGTCCACTTTAGTATGTAGCGTCTGTATGAAGCTTTATCGAGGAAAGCAGTAGGGTCGTTTACGGTAAAACGGGTCGTTTTTACAATTTATGTTTTTTACATAAAAAGATATGTCCTATGTCGAATGAAGTAGTTTACAAAACACGGATTCTTTTTGTACAATATATAAAACTTAACGAGCTATTAAATAAAAATCAGAACAATTAAATAGAAACAGAGCAATTAATGAATTTTGCTCGATTATCAAGAATGCATGGAGATTCTGTACGTCCAATTTCGCATATAACGTCTATATGAAGCTTTATAATTTTTAATAATTTTTATATACATTTTTTTTTTTGTGCGAAACATAAAAAGGAAATTCCTACGCCAAATGAAGGAGCCAGATCCATATTGCATTTATATCGTGTTGCAGACTATATAATCTTAACGAGCTATTGAAGAAAAATATATTTTCGCTCAATTATCCAGAATGCATGGAGATTCTGTAATTACAATTTTTGTATATAGCGTCTATATGAAGCTGCATCGACGAACGCGAGGCAAAACGGACATTTCAACAATTTTTTTTTTTTTTTTGGGGAAAAAAAATAGTCTCATTTCAAATGAAGGACTCGGCTCCGTTTTGCCAGTGTTCAATTTTGCCCCACTTACCTCTATACTTTTTAATGTAATCCTTACATAATATCTAAACTTTCACCTGGAACCGTTTATGCGGAAAAATTGTATTTCCGTACGACGCGCAAGAATAAGTATTTCCCGATGCACGAATGCAAGTAACGGCCTTTGACAAGAAATCCACATCCGCAGCGACGTCAATTGTCAACGACATGTTACGGTGCGCTTTACCGATGAGCCGATTTTCATGGTAATGGAAACGGCGCATGAAATTTCGTTTCTTTCGACATAAAAAAAAAGGCGTCGAACTAGAGACGACGAGAGGATTGATTTTAGAATTTTGGGCGTAAACGCAGTTGACGCTTCGTTGAACTGGCGACAGAGACCACCTGACGTTCGTTCGGAGCCGGAAATACCGTCGCGCTCACTGGCTCGCCTTCCAGCGGCCTTGAACGATAAATTGTTTTCTTCGTCGCGAAACTCGATTATCATCGTTGCGATGACTCTCTCAAACAGTGCTAGAGAGACACCGCGTCGATTAAGACGAAGCGGCAGAACCATCGAGAACGGGATTGTCTTTAAATTTAACCAATGCTAGAAACATTGCTTTCTTTCTGTTAACTCTTTAAGTATGAAGCCTTTTTCCGGTCGAAAAAGATAATATGCCTCAATTGCTCGTAACTTTTCTCGTCGCGAAAGTCTATTGTCATCGTTGCGATCACAGAACCGTTGAGAACGGGAATGTCTTTAAATTTCACCAATTCGATAAACATTGATTTTTTTTTTTCTGTCAACTCTTTAAGTCTGAAGTCTCTTTCCCGTCGAAAAACATAATATTCCGCAATTGCTCGTAAATTTTCTCGTCGCGAAACTCGATTATCATCGTTACGATGACTCTCTTAAAGAGTGCTGCAGAGACCCCGCGGCGGTGGAGATGAAGCAGCAGAATCGTTGAGAACGGGAATGGCTTTAAATTCAAACAATGCGATAAGCGTTGTTTTCTTTCTGTTAACTCCTTAAAGCTGAAGCCTCTTACCTGTCGAAAAACAGGCACATTTACATCTCTACCACTCGTAACTCTACCAGAAAACATTTCTCTCCAAACAGCTCTACCAAAATTTCTATCGGAAAGTAAACAAATTTTATCGGAATCAAAATAAAACTCTACAGGAATGGAAATGAAACTCTACCGGAATGGAAATGAAACTCTACCGGAATGGAAATGAAACTCTACCGGAATGGAAATGAAACTCTACCGGAATGGAAATGAAACTCTACCGGAATACAAGGCTACCGTCTAACCTTATATTCCGGTAGAGTTTTATTTCAAATTCGTTAGTTTTATTTCAAATTCGTTAGAGTTTTATTTCAAATTCGGTAGAGTTTTATTTCAAATTCGGTAGAGTTTTATTTCGAATTCGGTAGAGTTTTATTTCAAATTCGGTAGAGTTTTATTTCAAATTCGGTAGAGTTTTATTTTAACTTCGGTAGACTTTTACTTCAAATTCGGTAGAGTTTTATTTCAAATTCGGTAGAGTTTTATTTCAAATTCGGTAGAGTTTTATTTTAACTTCGGTAGAGTTTTATTTCAAATCCGGTAGAGTTTTATTTCAAATTCGGTAAAGTTTTATTTCAAATTCGGTAGAGTTTTATTTCAAATTCGGTAGAGTTTTATTTCAAATCCGGTAGAGTTTTATTTCAAATTCGGTAAAGTTTCATTTTGATTCTGGTGGAGTTTTTTACTTTCTGGTGGAGACTTTGGTAGAGTTCCAATACGATAGAGTTGTAATATGGTAGAAATGTTTTCTGGTAGAGTTGTGAGTGATAGAGATGTAAATGTGCCGAAAAATATAATATCCCTCAATTGCTCGTCACTTTTCTCATTGCGAAAATGCTTCTTTCAAAAAGTGTTAGAGAGGCTCTGCGGCTGTTAAGGTGATGTGGTATAACCCACCGCCCACATGCCGCGCGCTCGGTTAGTAACAAAAACTGTACTGGAGAATGCCGTATTGAATCCGCAGACCGCAGAGGAAAAATAAAATTGTCGTTCCCTGGGGAATCGGCAGACGCAGGGAAAGGCAACTTTCTTCTTCCTCGGTGGTCTGCGGTCTCAAAACGGCATTCAGTGCCGTTTTTGTTACCTACGGCGGTATTTCACATCACCTGAAGACGAAACGACAAGACCGTTGAGAACGGAAATGTCTTTAAATTCAACCAATGCGATAAACACTGCCTTTTTTTCTGTTAACTCTTGAAGTGTGAAGCCTCTTTCCCGTCGAAAAAGATATCTCTCAATTGCTCGTCACTTAAAGTGTCAAATATCGAATACAAATAATGTGAAAAATATTAATAATAAAAAAACTAAATAACCTTGCTGACAATGGCGACAATACGAGGCTAAACTATCTTCGAACACAGCATTAGCGGACCATCAATTTGACACTACTGCATAAACTACTTGAAACTAAAATAATAATAACGAACGAAATAATTATAATATAACTAACAATAACACGGCGTATATTTTTTTAATTTTATTTTTGATATCTTTTTTTTATTTCCTGTATTGAGAAATACAACAGCCAATGAAAAAAGGGATCCTTATATCTTAGTTTTTTCTCATTGGCTCATCGATATGACAACGCAAATTATTAACTTGTTTGTCAGAATGTTATTTAAATAATTAATTTTTTTGGCATATTGATTCTTTGTGTAATGATCTATATTTGTGACCATAAAAATATAGATCATTATACAAAGAATCAATATGCCAAATTTGGTTAAGTAATATATTGTCGGTTCGACAAACACTGGCGCCTTCGAAAAGACGCCAAAGTGGGTAATCGCAGAGAAACGCATAATTCCCGTCTTTTGCCCAAAGGCTAATCGGGAGTTAAATAAATAATACAAAAAAGAGGGCTGAAGAACTGAGGTCGATGGTCCATTGACGATATCTATGTGCATGTTTTAATTACTACATAGAGAGATGTACGCAGCTATAGGAAAAACTCCACGATATTGTCAATGAATGCACTTTTACTACTACTACAATTTTGAAAAATGTCGCTTTTAAGTCTATCAAAATTGTTCAATTTTTCGGACCCAAAATTACATTCGAAAAAATGTCTGATATATTTTTCGACTATATATATATATGTGTATATCGTTGATGCATTAATTCGCAGAAGTACAAAACAATGAATACCATAGTGGTGGACAAATCCGGTGAAGAGTTGATAAAAATAATAAGCGATAGCGTCGGCCGGATGCTGAGACGAAAAATGGATGCGGTTCGTTGCATACTTAAGGCCGCGGAGGCGGCGGCTGAGGAATACGAGCCGGAGGTCGGCGAGAACATCACTTACGTCTCCGGAAAGTATAGCAACTTCACGGGTTCGTCGGACGCACCGGAAATACCGGAAAATATGCAAGCAAACGCGAGCATTTACAGGTACTATAAACAATCTATCGACTTCCCGACGTAAAAATTCCGATCTCTGACCAAGCCGGGCTCAGTCGGTAACGAAGTTGAAATTCATTTTTTTTAAGGGTACTAAAGTATTCCAGGAAAGACGAATTTCTCAACGTCCGCTTAACTGTTCGATAAACAGCCTGATATTTTGCTTTTAGCCCAGGATGCTGGAGATCCTTGGAAAAAAAATCAATTACAGTTTTCATTACCTACGGAGCCCGCATCACTTTGCCCAAACACTGTCACGAAGAATATATAAGAAGCTTTGCGAATAAAGGAACATTATGAGAAAGCCATATGAAAATTTCCATTTTCAACTTTTGTAAGGAAGCGATATGAAAATTGAAATTTTCATCTTTCATGAGGAAGCGATATGATAATTTAAATTTCCAACTTTTTTTCAACGTCGACGTCATGTTTGACTTTTATGCAAAACGAATGGCCAATTCAGGTTCAGCGCGAAAAATACACCAACGTCTCGCTTCACTTCGTCGGATCTGTGATTGGCGCAAAAAAAAAATGGACTTATGCACTTTTATGCACATGACTTATTTCTTCATGACTTATGCACATGAATTATGCGCTCAAGCAATCTAGATCATACCTCTTTATCTAACTTTTTCAACTCTGTAATATACATCATCTTGAAACAATTTCTTGTCGTAGAACATGATCGATACCTTGGTTTTTCCGCGATGTTGTTTGAAAATACGCAAAATATTAATTTTCACAATATTGGATATAATAGTTCCTGAAAAAGTTTTTTCTGTAATCCTCGCTCAGAGACTATATTCAACCTATGTTTCCCACTGATCAAGAATCTGCCACTTATTTTACTTTTAACTCAATATTTGAACGGAAACTCGCGTCAGGAGAAAATACGAATTTTTCGTAAGATTCAAAGAATTCAAAATCTCATAAAATTTAAACTTTTCGACCGATCCTCGCAAAATTAAATACTCAGATAGACAGGCACGGCAAAATGGTAGCAGTTGGGCCCAATATTTGCGACACGCACGGCACATGTCGCAAATATTCCTCCAACTGCGTCCGTTCGTGGCGCTTGTCTATATAGCTCGGAATCATCGGTCGATAATAGTCCCTTTGTGTACAACTCTTTGGCTCGATAGCTCGAAAATTCTAAGAGCTAGCGTGCGCACAGAGATTTTTTTAGCAAACTTCAAAACTGCGTGAAATTTCCATGAGTGCAAGCATTTTGCTAAAAATGTAACCAAACATTGAGTATTCACCGCTCTACCTATCTTAGACATTTCAGCTTGATGGCTCAAGCCGTTCTCAAGTCATGAGAGTTTCAATTTTTCGGGTCCGACACACACACACACACACACACACATATCCAGACATTTTTTTTAAATATGATTTTCCAATGTTTTGGAACATTCTGAACACGTTTTCATAAAAATCTTAACATTTTTTTTATGAAAACATTTTTTGCTTCATAACAGAAGAACCAAAGTTAATAATTCATAATAATTTAACAATCATGAATTTAAGAATTATTATTTATTCATAATAAATTAATAATGCTTTATCGCAATTCTGAAATTTCCAGAGAAATGGACCTCATTCCCGACTCTCACTTCTACAACATACCGGTCAACACGAATCATTCCTCGGTCCACATACCGACGAACGTTTACGACCTGGGACCTTCCGTCGTCAAGGCGATAGACTGGTCCGAGGCCCTCGACGAAACGTTTCGCCAGAATTACAAGTCCGACCCGGCTCTCTCGTGGCAATACTTCGGTTCGGTAACGGGGATGCTCAGGCAGTATCCGGCGATGCAGTGGAGAACGGACAAGGGTGCGGACGGTTCGCCGGTCGTCGATCAGTACGATTGTCGTACACGCAGCTGGTTCATCGAGGCGGCCACCTGCAGCAAGGACATGGTCATACTCGTGGACTCGAGCGGCAGCATGGAAGGCATGGGCCGAACTATCGGTACGACAATTTATAGCCCTCATAAATTTTGCCACTGATTACTTTTCGCATCGTCACACGATATAATTGATAATGTGTCACCAATGACGAGCTCCGAACAGGCGAGCCAGTGTGTCACCGGTACGCCGGCGCTTCGCTCTTTCGATCGGCCGACACGATCATGATTTTGCTCGATCGCACGTGGAGAACGTCGGAAGGTTTCGACCGAGACGGGAGATACACCGAGAGAACGGAAAAAATAAATACACGTTATCGTTTCGTGAGAGCTTGCAATTACAACCGACGATAGGGATCATTGCTATCGAACGATTTCCGCGAGCATTCACGCTCGGGCGGTTCTCTTCAATAGGTCACGTTATGCTCTCGGCGCTGACACTAAACCGGCAAAAAATTTCATGTATCGTCTGATCTTGGCTTTTGTTATTTTTACCTCTTTTTATTTTTTTATTTTTTTGTTTTAATTGGTCTGTTTTGGTTTGTTTGTTTACTTTCGTAAAGCGATCGCAACGGTGGCAACGATTTTGGACACCCTGTCGAACAACGACTTCGTCACGATCCTGCAGTACAAGAACGAGACCGACGAGATCGTTCCGTGCTTCAAGGACAAACTCATTCAGGCGACACCGGAGAATGTGAAAATCTTTCAGAACATGACTTACAAAATTGATCCGGCGGAAGTGGCTAATCTGACCGACGCTTTCACGAGGGCGTTTACACTGCTCAAGACTTACAGCGATGCACGTGGCTGCAGTTCCAACACTCCGTGCAATCAGCTCATCATGCTCGTCACCGACGGCGTTGCCACCAACGTCTCCGAGGTTCTATCATGTTTTTACTACGAATTCAACACGATACGTCGCGAAGCTTATCGTCCGACTAATACTATCAACTGCGCGAACTGGGCGCAGTGAGCCAGTTAGCTTCGCGACATGTGTAGCCGTTCGCTTATGGTAGTCCTTGCGAATAGTGTACGGTTCGCATAAGTTTCAGAGAAATGGGAGGGAATTGCAGACACTTCTGGATGGTATAAAAATCTGAAAAAATCAAACACATTGAAGGTGCTGAAAAGACTTTTGCATAATAATAATTCCAAAATGTTATTAAAAAATTGATTAGAAATAAAAATGTTCAACAAATCTCCTGGAAGCCTAACTTTTTTTTAACGAAAGTGATTCGTTCACTTTTCTGAATGCGTATGAATATTTTCAGATTTTTAAATTCACTTTGAGTTTTTTCTTTTTAATATGGGAAAATGTGTTGAAAGTCACAAAATTCAGAGTGAATTTAAGAATCTGAAAAAATGCATGTGTATTCAGAAAAATGAACGAATCATAAAAAAATTTGGGTTTCCGGCAGATTTGTTGAACATTTTTATTTTTCATCAATTTGTTAATAACATTGTGGAATTATTATTGTGCGAAATGAATCTTTTAAGCATCTTTAATATGCTGGATTTTTTTCAGATTTTTATACCATAGCTTCAGATTTTATACCACTTCGCATAAGTGTCGATTTTTCTGAAACTTATGCTATTCGCAAGGACTACCTTGAGGTAACTGCTGCGTGGCATACTGGTAAAATGAGCGCTAAAGTTTTATAACTGTTTTTCCAAAATTCTATGCATTTATTGATAGTTAAGGAGGTTGATTTGTATTATTGCATGTGTCGTCAAGCAAGAAAAATATCAATCACGATGGTCTTGCGCGAACAACTGGTAAATGCAAATTCTCATTATAGTACGTTTTTGTTGGGCTTTTTCAAAGCAAAATCCGTATTTTTGAACCGATTTTAATGTACCGCGGCTCATACTGTTTCTTAAACTTTGCTCTACGGATTCACCGAGTACATTTTTTGTAGGTTCGACCATTTGACAAATACGGCCCATTGTTTAACCGGTGATTTTTTTCCCCCATAAACAAATTGCTGTTATTTTTAAACGACCAAAACTCTACAAAATCTAGTTGGTGAATTTGCAGAGCAACGTTCGAGGAACAAAATAAGCCGCAGTACATTAAAATTTGTTGAAAAATGAGGATTTTTCTTTGAAAAAACGCAACGAGAATGTATCATCAAGGAAATTTGAATTTATCAGTTTATGTATTTGCAAAAACATTGTTATCAACGATTTCCTTAATTGACGACCCATGCAGTGACACAAATCGACTTCCCTAACTGTTTATAAATGCACAATATTTTGGATAAACAATTGTGGAAATTTAGCCCTCGTTTGGCTAGTTTCTGTGCAGTGGCTACCTTAATAAGGGGCCAGCTCTGTCGGTATCGAGTCCATATGAGCGTATTCAATAATGAACTTCCACCAAAGTATTCCACAGAATTCTGATTGAGTTTGATGCACTATAAAGTACAGAATCGTTTTCCGCTAAAAAAAATAATAATAAAAAGATTGTTGATTTGGAAGAGTCAAATTCCCGAAAACGCTGATAGAAAAAAATGGGCCCTTTTCGTGCGGACGGCTACGTATAGTAGGATCCCTCTTATCTTAACTTTCCTTCAGGGCTTACGCCACAGTAAATAGGTAAAAACGCATGCATATTTCGTGATTTTTTTTCTCAGTAAATATACACTTTACTGATTCAATTTTTATAGAATGGATGGAGGATCATTGAAGAGCATTTAGGAATTTTTTCATGAAATTTTTTTGTTATGTATTTTTTTTTATCGTACACAGTGAACAATCAGTTTTGGAAGTTCCTTTGCTATGCCCCTGATTTCAACTTGACATTGTATCGGAAACAAAATTTGTTAATTGTTTCTTAACAAACGATATATAACGCGGTCCTTGACGAGGGGTAAAAAAATTGGCAAAATGGCGGCCATTTGAAAAAGTAAATTTTTACCCCTTTTTAACACCTCGAACAATCTCTGAAAAACATTTTTTATTATTTCTTTTTTAAATATGACACCATGAAGGATTAAAGAATCTCTTGAAGTTTATCGGTACAAGTTGTTATAAAAATCCATCAAGCCGTTGTTTGAGATATCAGGGACACCGATCTTGAAGATCACGTTTTAAGGAAAACGCCTTCAAAGTTCGGACGTGCCGCTGCTCGAGCGCTCCGCCACTTTCCGCATAACGTCTCTAACTTTCGTAATTCGTCAAATTTGGACATAACAATTTAACAGAATATTCTTGACACTATAAACTATTAGAAAAAAAAATCTAAATTTTACTGTGGCGTAAACCCTTAACTCAACCCCGCTCGCTTTTCTCGACTCGTTGCCGCGGCAAGCGTTTCGCCTTTTTTTTACATTTGATTCTCCCCACAGCAGAGTGGGAGTCCGTACGGGAAATTAAAAATAGCGAAAGTTCCCGGTCCCGGCGAGTTGAGAAAAGTGGACCTCCACTGTAGTATACCGACAATGAGTTATACGGTTTTTTCATTATCTGCCGTAGAGAGGGAGACTCGTCTCTCAAGTTTAACGATACAAGGCCACTCGAGAAGTGCCCGACGATTATATACGATTTTCTAAGTATGTACGATAATATAAACACGAGCAGGTCTTCGATGTGTGGAACAGACAGGAAAACGGTACCCGCATACCAGTACGAGTGTTCACGTATCTGTTGGGTCGAGAGGTGACGAACGTACGTGAAATTCAACTGATGGCCTGTCTCAACAGGGGTTATTACACGCACATAAAGACCCAGGAGGAAGCGAGGGAACAGGTGCTCAAATACATACCGGTGGTCGCGAGACCTCTGGTACTGCAGGGTGACGTTCACCCGGTTGTGTGGACTCACGCTTATGCCGATGTATCGGTAAGTAAAATCAATGCGAAGAAAAAAAAAAAAAAAATGCCTATCGAAAATGCTGCACGTGCACAAGATATAGGCTGTTTTACACATATAGTTTGCTAAATTGTACACTTTACGTTATCTGCAGAGCGTCGTTCGCACAGAGTCGTGTTTGAGGCGATCTCGAGACACGCTCACTCGATAACGAAGACAGTGATTCGTTTCCATTTTTATTTCCAATTCTCTTCAACATTTTGAGTTGAACAGAAATTATTAGTGCCTTCGTAACGTAGAATTTGAGCGAATGGTTAAAAAAAAATACTCTTGCACAGGAGAGGCTGGCACACTTGGGAGAAAATTCATTGCAGTTTTTTTTTTTATCTCCTGAGTACGTTTCACGTAGTTTTAATGAATCGAATGTTGTCGGTCGTTAGTGTAAGTAAAATTAGCTCGAACAAAAAAATAAACCTATCGAAAATGCCGCACGCACACGAGACATTGGCTGTTTTACATATATCGTTTGCCAAATTGAACTCTTTACGTTATCTGCAAAGCGTCGTTCGCATAGAATCGCGTTTAGGACGATTTCGAGACACACTCAGTCGATATCGTTATCGAACTAAAAATGGAAAGGAATTACCGCTTTCGTAAACGGAAATTCATTTTCATTTTTAGTTCGAACTGTCTTCAACGTTTCGAGCTGTACAGAAATTATTAGTGTCTTCGTATCATAACATTTGAGCGAAATAAATAAAATGAAATAAAATAACATTTGAGAATGGTAAAATTGTATATTATGCCACCAGGGAGGAAAGTGCGTTTTTTCATCGAGTGTGAATTTTGATTCGGAAATTCACACGAGGTGAAAATGCACTTCCTCCCTTGTGGCGTGCGATATTTTTTTCCGACATCGGTAAAATAACCACATTTCTTGCGTCTCAAAATCGTCATATTCGCCAATGACCATTACTGACCTAAGAGTAATAGACCTTCCAGAGGGAGTAATTCCTCCCTGTGGATTAATGAAATTGTACTGCGCATGCGCACAGGTTAATAATGATCATCGATCAATATTGGGTCCTGATAAGGCCTTGTCAGTGCCAGAGCTGGGCAAAATACTCGAAAGTACTTAAAATATAAAATACATTTATAAGTACTTTTTTAAATACTTCGTAAAATCAATACGGGTTGATGGACGGACAGGACGGACGGGGCGGATGGGATGTATGGGACAGTGTGGGGCAGGGTTGGGACAGGGTGGGACAGGGTGGGACAGGGTGGGACAGGGTGAGACAGGGTGGGACAGTGTGGGACAGGATGGATGGATTTTGGACGGCTAAGTCAGTTTGGTCGGCCAGATGGATGTTCCATTCGCCACCTTAACCAGCATAGTCGGCTTGGCCGGCCAACCCGTAAAGCCCTACTCCATATTCAAAACTCTTTTCCGCTCGTCCATCGATCTATCCATCCATCCATCCTCTCCACCCATCGATCTATCCATCCATACATCCTCTCCACCCATCGATCTATCCATCTATCCATCCATCCCGTCCGTTCATCGATCCATCCATCGATCCATCCATCCATCCATCACGTCCGTCCATCGATCCATCCATCTATTCCGTCTGGCCTAACCGTACAGCCTTAATATGGAGAAAACCAAAAGTATTTTGCATTTTGTTCTTAAAGACCCGAAAAGTACTTAATATACCAAAAAAGTATTTGAGTACTTAAAATATGTATTTAAAATACTTAAAATACATCAAGAATTTAAAATACTGCCCAGCTCTGGTCAGTGCCCGATGTAATGCTCGAAAATTTTCATTCGGGTAAGTACGTTTCACGGCGTTTTAGTGAATCGACTGTTATCGGTCGCTATTGGCTCGATGACGAGTGGAATAATTTGGAACTTTGTCGATAATCATCTACAGCGAGATTGTTCGGGCGTGTACGTTTAAATAAAAACTGCAACTACCGTTAGTCCAGAGACTGGCCGGAAGACCCCTTTGCAGACCGATGAGGCGCTCGCCGCGTTATGCATATTAAAGGCGTCGAGTGACCGCGGTGCGCACGGTCAGCAGAAAAAAGGATTGCAAGTATTTGCAGTTGCCTTGAAGTTTTCGCCGACACGTGGGCGCATACCGCACGCTGAGAGTGTAACAGAATGTACGGAGTTGATCGCACGACGCGGCGTGTCCGGTTACGAGATTGACGCCATGATACAATTGCGGAGGGAGGAATGAAGTAATACCGCGGCGCGCCTCTTACGTCTCAGTAATTAATTTGAACAATAGAAATTACCCTTTCGTGGGAATTACCGTGGGATTCTTTTTTTTTTTAGATTTTACAATTTATCGATGTTACTCGATATTAGTCTTGTACGAATAGTATAATAAGTTTTTCATTTTTCGAGAAGTAAACGACAATTGTAACTCCATTAGAATCCAGCACTTGCCACGTGGCTGTGGGTAGTGATGGAGCACCCTGGGCAAAAGTCACGTCTCGAGAAATACCTGAAAGGGAAACAGCAGGGTGTGCAAATTAACGAGGACGCCGTCTACATTAAGCAGGTTCTCTAAGATTTATCAAAGATCAAAAGCAGAGTTTTGAGTACGTTTTATCCCCCGCCCGACCCTTGTCACCCTCAGAAGTGCTTTCAGAAGAAGCATCCCGTAGCGGCGTATTTGTAATTTTTATTATTTCTGTTACTTAGGTATTGTTTTTACCCGCATGGCGAGTCGCAAACAGTTCTTTTTTTTTGGTTTCCCCCGTAGTGTAGTTGGTATATTTGTAATTTTATCCGTTTCCCATTAGCTATTTATTTTTCAGTGTGCACTTATCCGTCACTGTTGAGCGATACCCGCGCTGGCTTGGAAACAAACCGTACACAGACACAGTCCGGGAATAAATGATCGTATATGATTCATATATAATCATATGTGATTAAATGTGAATCATTGATTATATGAAATTAGTCTCTTCGTTGAATTAAAATTACATTACATTGAGCCGAAGTAGCTTAGCAAAATTGATTTATTTATATTTTATGTATCTTTTTTTTCAACAGCAATTACTGTGCATTATCAGCACCGCCTGAGCAGTGTATGCATGCATTGCCCACGCATACAGTTTGTCATTCAACCCCCACGAACTGTTCACATTTATACTACTTCGTTTTTTTTTTGTCAATTAGCGCGCAATGGATTGTGTAGATATAGTGCCAAACATATAAATGTCGTTGAACCCCGTAATTTTATATATCTACATAATAATAGAGTTCATGTCGATTGGACACTCATACGGATACTCGCCGCTACTCACAGATACTCACAGATACTCACAGATACTCACAGATACTTACAGTACTCAGGATACTCACAGTACTCAGGATACTCACAGTACTCAGGATACTCACAGTACTCGGGATACTCACAGTACTCGGGATACTCACAGTACTCAGGATACTCACAGTACTCAGGATACTCACAGTACTCAGGATACTCACAGTACTCAGGATACTCACAGTACTCAGGATACTCACAGTACTCAGGATACTCACAGTACTCAGGATACTCACAGTAGGGGAGAGCGGGGCAAAATGGCACACCGGGGCAAAACGGGATGATGGGACAAAACGCAATTCTCCAATAACTTTGAGATGGTGGCGATGGTGGTACGTGGGACAAAACGGGTTTAAAAATCCGGATGTATCGTTGGGACAAAATGGGGCATGCAAAAATGATTGGAAAATTGAGTTTTGCCCTCACAGTCCCGTTTTGCCCCGCTGTGCCATTTTGCCCCGGTCTCCCCTACTCGCAGATACTCGCAGATACTCGCAGATATTCACAGATACTCACAGGCCCTCACACAGGTATCCACAAATAAATCACAGATGCGCACAGATAATCACAGGAAATGCATAGATACTCACCGATACTTATACGATACTCACAGAGACTTATAGATACTTACAGATACTCACAGTTCCTCACTAACACTCACACAGATACTGCGAGCACGCGAGCCAACATAACCGCTAGTACATTATATATATATATATATATATATATATATATATATATATATTTAATTTTTTTACGTTATCCATTATGCATCTCTATCGATATGATTTTTTTTTGCAATCCCGAATGGTATATTTTCCGCTACATTTTCGTGACTTCGGCGTACTCGAATTGTCTCACGAATAATGTTTGTTCTCTCGATCGTCAATTCGCAGCTTCACAAGGACGAGAACGTCCGTCTAGATCCGGCGAAGGTGAACACGACCGCTTGGCAGGAATACAGACTCCTGACTTCGGTCAGCATTCCGGCTTTCGATCGCAAGGCAAATCGGGACAACAGGACGAGGCGAGCCAATCTCCTGGGGGTTGCCGGAACGGACGTTCCCATAGACGATATTCGAAAGCTCACGTTGCCCTACAAGCTCGGTGTAAACGGTTACGCCTTTATCGTGTCGAACAACGGATACATAATACTTCATCCGGATCTTCGTCCGGTCTACCAAGGGCATCTCAAGCTGAATTACAACAGCATCGATCTCACGGAAGTCGAGATTCTCGACGACGGCAGAGGACCGAGGTAGTAGTTACTATCGAAGGATGAATTTATATAAAAAAAAAAAAAATTGTTTTGTCAAAACTATGCAATCCTGGAGACTCGAAAAACTAAATGTGCATATTTTTTTCTTTTTTTTTTCTAATGAATTATTTCGCAGAGATCCTGGACCGGAAATACTCGCTCTTCGGGCAGCTCTCGTCGATCACAAAAACGACAGTATGTTGAACGTTCCGGTGAAACTTCACTACGATGACAATAGACGGGTTACCCTTGAGAAACGAGACTATTATTACGCACCGCTGCCCGGTACTCCATTTGGCATTGCCGTCGCTATACCACACTACGGAAAAACATGGATAAAGGTAAACATAACATTTTTTTAAAGTTGAGAATTGAAATTTTTATATCGCTTCCTCATAAAAGTTGAGAATCGAAATTTTCATATCGCTTCCTCATAAAAGGCGAAAATTAAAATTTTCACATCGCTTCCTCATACAACTTGAAAATTAAAATGTTCATATCGCTTCCTCATAAAAGTTGAAAATTGACATTTTCCCATCGCTTCCACATAAAAGTTGAAAATTGAAATTTTCATATCACTTGTTCATAATAGTTGAAAAATGAAATTTTTACATCGCTTCCTCATAAAAATTGAATATAAAAATTTTCATATCGCTTCCTCATAAGGTTGCAGTTTAAAATTTTCATATAATTTATTTATGTTGTTTATTTTCATTTGAGAGGTTTTAATTATTATTGTTATAGTTATTATTATTATCGAAACGACGAAACTTGATATTCGATCGTGTTCTGCAGGTGGAAGATGAAATCCTAAAGACCCAAAAAATGAACATCGACGTATCGGATTTGTTCGTGGGCGATCGTTGGCGAGTCCATCCGGGCTGGGTATACTGCAGATTTCATTATTTGGAGGGTCACGAGTTTGAGGATTCGGAAGCGGAGGTAAAGCACTTTGTGCGTCTTATGGGCGAAGACAGTTGGAAATGGTCGGACCAATACGAGGCTTACGCGAACGACGCGAATGAGAATCCGGAAGATCCGGACTGCACCCATCGAGCCTTGCAGGATGACGATTACTACTGCAATCGGGAGTTGATGGAACTTTTGGTGTTCGATGCGAAAGCCACCAACAAGAGTTACGCCGGTGAGTTCGTCCATCGCAACAAAGCTACAAAGAAGCTGGCCGACACGTGGGGAATATTTTTGAGATTCGTTGCTACCCAGAGCGGCCTCACGAGATGGCAAGATCTAAATCTCGACCAGGCACCGGGCGGAAAGGAGAGAACGAAATTCGGCGATCTTTACAGAAGGGCCGTAAATGAGCCATGGTACAAAGGAGCCATTTTTCAACATCAGGTCGATCACAACAGTATTTCAATAACAGGTACAAAAATTTACAAGACATATTACGGCTAATGATAATTTAACAGAGCTGCGGGCCAAGTACCAACAATGTTTCAAGTGGAAAGTACTTGAAGTATCAAGTACTTTTTCCAAGTACTTTTGCCAAGTACTTTTTCCAAGTACCTTTTCCAAGTACTGTTACGTTCTGACCTGCGAATTGTGAGTTCGCTCGGTGAGAACCATAAAAGTAGAATAGTCTCACTTTTGAGTCAAGGCGTAAGCTCTTTACTCGGGGACGGAGACCTCGCCGTACTGCCATGGATTTAATAAAGGAAAATGACGGTAGAGGTATTGAGCCTCCTGAGAGATTATCAAAAAGGCCAGAGTGCATGCAAATAAATGTTCGAAATAATTCGTTGATTGGAATACTCACAATGCGTATATATTGAATAGTGTTGTCGAAAATACAGCGTTAGAAAAGATCCAACATGCTCAACTATTATTTTAATCGGAGAACTCTGCCTCGCAGGGTCAGAGGTTTTAACAAGAGCTTTGCGCGCTCTGCGTAGATTCGTTGAAGATGCAGCAGGTTCGTTGGTCGAAGAATAACTGATTTAGTCCGGAAAATCGTTGCCTATTTATACTAGGTCTACTCCTACGCTTATTAATGTTAGAAAAGGCTAACAGTATAAAGCTGGACAAAAGATAGGTTCTAAACGTGAGGAAGGAAGAAAGAGTGTTTGAATTGGAGTAGGGATTGGATGACAGAGAAGTTGACAATCGGATTTAGAGGATGAGAAATGTATAATACCGGTAGAATTAATAGATGTGAGAAAAGAGACGTTGTCATCATAATGTAGAACGATTCGGAAACGTGAAAATATATTGAAATCTTGAGTGTGACGTATTTAATGGTTGACATTAATTAGTGTTTAGGAGGCTCGAGTGGAAGGGCGAGACAGATAGAAGAACGAATGTTTAGGCTTTAGTCGAAGAAAATATCTTCGGGTGAAGTTATCGCCTTTTAGAGCGGAGTGTGAAAGATTTTTATGTGAGAGCGGTGGCAGAAAAGGGAAAATGACCTGATTCGAAAGAAGTCGTAAATTCTTAAAGGCACGGGCTGGTACGGCAGAGCGCTGTAGCGAAAGAGTGGGAGTAACAGTGAGACGGATACATGAGGCGTAAGCCTATGCTTTTAATGCCTGTCGTTGAGGCCTAAATTAGGTTAATTATTAATTCAATTAATAGTATGGTTAACAATCTTATTGAAAATATGTTTTTAAGAATTACGGAGAACGTAACAGTACGTTTTCCAAGTACTGTTCCAAATATGTTTCCAAGTACTTTCCAAGTACTTTCCCAAGTGTTTTTCCAAGTGTTAAGCGTTATTTAGGCTTCAAAAAAACAACAGACAATTCTAAAATGATGACTCAACCAGAAAAAGAGCATAGCGTAGTATTATGATTTCCGTTCTGTTGTGTTTTCTGCTTCACGGCTGATTTTTCGGTGTGTTTACATGTCGTTGATATAGATATATAGTTAACACCGCACACGAGGCGTCAATCACCGCATCAAGTGCGTACAGTCGTCTGTATAACACGACTATGTTCCGCAAAGAAAACAACAAAATGATTCTTATTGAAAAGTTTAGACAGATAATTATAATTTTGCTTTAATTTATTGTTCATGATATGCCGACGTCTTTCTTTTATCAATAATAATACAAGAAAACAGAAAAATAAACGAAAATTGGAAACAATTTTTTTATTGTTGTATCTAATCGGTAGCGCAGAAATCGCATGTGTAGTTCAAGGATATATCCATGTGTGAGTGTAAAGAATCATTTCCACCGTCGAAACCACCTTTTAATACGCGTATCATGGAGCGGTGGTTTGCCTAGTGGTTTCGACAAAATGCTTCGTACTTAAACTTTTTGCACAAAACCACCATGGTGATTTCGAAGGTGATTTCGAAGGTGATTCGGTCGGTGTCCGAGTCTGCTCGGGTACTAGTACATGGTTGCGACGAAATTCTCCCACTGAAATTCCCTGATTTTTCCCGGTTTTCCAGAGCAAAAATTTAATTTTTCCAGTCAATCGATCAGGGTAGGAAAGAACAATTAAAAATAATGTAAAATGTAATATATAATGATTATAAATATATTAAACTCAGTTCACAATATTAAAAGTTCCCAACGAAATTCATATCATGACACATATAATATCATATATATGGTGTATATAATCGACAAGTTTGCTGAAACGAAAAACATCAGAATCAAAAAAATGCCAGGGTTTAAAAAAAATTCCATGACTTTTCCCTGACTTTTCCAGGTCCCAACAAATCACCTGACTTTTCCCAGCTTTCCAGGTCCGTGGCAACCATGTACTACTACTGGTTTCTCAATATAGAAGAGAACGAAGCTTAGAATATCAACAAAGTTCATAAAAGTGCGAAAACTTTGATAAATTCAGAGGACTTTTCAGAGAAATTTCTGATAAATTTTTCAACATATTCAGAGAAATATTTTTACCAGGGTAACAAGTACTTGTGTACTTCGAGTACGTACTTGAAGTACCAAACAAGTACCCGATACTGCAAGTACTGGCTAGCTTTGTAATATAACAATAATTTAATAATAATTATTATAAATATTCGTTGTCATTATTGTTATTATTATTATATACTATGATCGTTTGATGTTAAATTTCATGCGTATGGAATCGAATGTTTCAGTTCCATGGGAGGGCGGTCCGCACGCAGTTGTTACAGCCTCGATGGCGATAGTTGTCAAAGACGGACCCAGAAACGCCTCGGCAGCGGTCGTGGGCTTTCAAATGCCGATGAAGAAGTTTTATCAGAGATTCATCGACATAACGTCGACGACGCCGAGCTCGTTCATGAATTGCTCGAATATATTTATCGATTGTTATCTGATCGATCAAAACGGTTTCGTCGTAATATCGGAGGCGCACGACGACACCGGAAAGTTCCTCGGTGTCGTCGAGGCCGCAGTCATGAAGTCGATGCTCGTCCAGAACTACTTCGTGGCCGTTGAGATTTATGACTATCAAGCTCTGTGTCCATATCCGGTGAGTATGGAGAGATTGCTGTCCGGAATGTTGAAAAACATTTCTTCGTCTTTGCTATTTTTCCGAGAAGGTCAGAATTTATCTGGCCGGAAAGTCGCAAAAATGAAGACATTTTTTCCTTAATTAAATAATGAAGTAATTAAGTAATTATTTAAGTAATTATTCAAGTAATTATTTAAGTAATTATTTAAGTAATTATTTAAGTAATTATTTAAGTAGTTATTTAAGTAATTATTTAAGTAATTATTTAAGTAATTATTTAAGTAATTATTTAAGTAATTATTTAAGTAATTATTTAAGTAATTACTTAAGTAATTATTTAAGTAATTATTTAAGTAATTATTTAAGTAATTATTTAAGTAATTATTTAGGTAATTATTTAAGTAATGTTTTAAGTAATTTTTTATCAATCAATATCAATGTTTGTAGGGCAAGGAAACCGGCGGCGCCGGTTATCTAGGAAATCCACTGCGATACGTGGGAAAATTATTGCTCTGGATACTCGGTCGGTTGATATGGATAACTACGAAATTTGTAAGTTTGCCTGGGATCTTTGCGAAAGGCCCATCGGAGGACGATCTGCCCGAGCCCGGACCGAAACCGCGCGAGGTCATGTTCTGGTACGCGTGCGATATGAAGAGAACACTCTACATATTGAATCACACGATGCTCGACAAACGTATCACGAATTCTTCCATCCAATGCTCGAGACCCTTCTACGCTCAACGAGTCAGTATACAACTTTGCGAAAAATTTCTTCACCATCAAAATTTATAAAAAAAAAAAAAAAATTATAAATCGGTGTATTACGACAACTGAACTATTGCAGGTCCCTGCAACGAATCTCTTGCTGGTCGTCATCGACACGACTCCGTGGACGTGCCAGGAGACCCTCGGCATCCTCCCGGAAATAATAAATCCCTCGGACTACGTGAACGGCACCGAGGAGCCACCCTGCCACAAGAAGCATCTCAACGACCTGCCGCGCCGACGACTCGAGAATTGTTACACCGAGCATCCCCTCGAGGAGGAGATAGACGCATGCGGACGCGCAACCAGACTTCACCGTTCATACGTTATATCGTCGTTATTTATTTTATTTATCATTAAAACACTCGTGTAAGAGATCCGAGAATTTTCACCGAATAGATAGCTTTTTAAACCCCCCCCCCCCCCCCCCCCCCCCTCGATATCGAGAATGAAAAATAATTCTTTATAATCCTCGCAATTTCTGAGGGCCAGTTCAGGCCGAGCGCGGCCAGAACCGAGTCAGCTGTGCGGGCGAATCGATCGCCGAGAGCGAGAAAACTTAGCGAGCCGACGACTCATCGGAGACTATGATAGCCGTGTAGCGGTTCTCGGTTTTGTACGTCCTATCTGCCCGTCGCTTTTTCGTCGTGCATCAACTCGCGATGGAAGAGTCTCTCGCAGGCCGGCGCCTTGCGCAAGCTCCGAAACGACCCCCGTGATCGATAACGGTGCAAGGGGAGGCCGGGAGGGCGCACAGCGCGCACACACCGTACGACTACACCCTCCCTACACAACTGGCTACGTCCAACACCACCACGAAACCGAGCCGCTCCGTAGTAGTAACGTCGCGATCCGTTCGAGCCCAACGTCGAAGAGGAGAAAATCACTCAACGATTCCGTTCTCGCCTCGTTTCGTACTCCTGTTTACCGTTTCGTTCGTGTAAACAGCTATATTTTATTTTACCAATAAAATTCGGGTGATATTCGTTTTTTTTACCGTTATCCTCGTAACAATTATAATGAGAAACTTATCGCTATCAATAATCGTCGTGCTAGTGATTTTCTCGACTCCTGGACAACCCGACAGCATATCGTACAACACGTAAGTTCATCGCCGCATTACGCTCGGCCTTGCTCGCTGGGGCCACCGACACAGAGGTGCATGTGTGACTTTCGGTCTACTGGGAAGTGAATTTTTATTTACATTTTTTTTTTTTATATCAGTCGTTTTGATTGATGGGAAAAAAATATGAAAAAATAAAGGCTATTGGTTGCTAGGAGTAGAATTGGTATGGAAGTGTTTCATCTGGTTAACTGAGAGGTGATCTGTTGTGACAGTCAACTACTGGAACACGAGGGCGGTGCAATATTTCTTGTCGCTCGAAGAAATTAAGGATTAATTTTTTATTTAATTTTTTTTTTTTCTTCAATAAAATGAAACTCGTTCACTGTTGGGGCGTATTTACGAATGGCTTTGACAGCGATAGGGAGCTTGTTTTTGTTTCTTTGGTTTTATCGTGTTTATCTTTTCATTCGTCAGAGTCAAATCATGGGCGCACAAGCTCGGTTTCGAGCTCTCCCAGCTCGGCAAGTACGTGACGAACGTCGAGAAGTTTGACGACAGTTACAAACTGGCGAAGCTCTTGCCGCACGACGGCAGCGATCTCGTTCGTGAAATTACCAAGGGAATCAAGGCAATGATGGAATCCAAGATATCGGCTATAAAGGTAAAATAATTAAATATGTGAATAAAGAAAAAATCGGCGAATCTATAAAACGATATTTTCAATGAGTTTCTTCTTCGTTCTCGTTAATCGTTTGTATTGCATCGACGATACAGAGGATAATGGACATAGCCGAGTCGACTGCAGAGTCGCCGAAGGATTTCGACAAACCCGAGGAATATTACTACGTAAACGCCAAGAACAACACGATTAACATGTCGTTCAGTGCGCATTTCGGTGGCGAAGTTAATCTGAGCATGTCGGCCGTTCACGTGCCGACCAATGTTTACTACAAGGCTCACGAGGTCATGACGGCGATAAAATGGTCCAAAGATTTGGATCACACGTTCAAGGACAACTTCGAGCGCGATCCGTCACTGTCGTGGCAGTATTTCGGCAGCGCGACGGGTTTCATGAGACAATATCCGGCGACGAGGTGGAACCCGAAACCCGTCGACCTCTTCGACTGCCGGACACGGGGATGGTACATTGAGGCCGCGACGAGTCCGAAGGACGTTCTTATTCTCGTCGACACGTCGGGAAGCATGATGGGGATGAGAAAGGAGATCGCCAAACACGTTGTAAACAATATTCTCGACACTCTCGGTAACAACGATTTCGTCAATATCATCACTTTCTCGAACGTTACGCTGGAGGTAAAAATCTTCGAGGGAATTACCTCGTAAACATTTGCTTCAAAATAGTTTTGTTAAGTTATGTTTTATGTTTTTATAATTTGAAAACAAATTTTTTTTCATCGGAGCCACATAATTCAGCCGATCGTCGTATGGACGCAAATCGGCCGAATCGTCGTATGGCCGAAAACCATGGGTCCGAACGCAGTTCATCCGAATGGTCGGACTTCCGAAACTTTATTTTTCCGTATGGTAAACTGCCGAATCTTAATTTTTCCGAATCGTGAAATTTACGTAACTGTGTTATTCCGAATTTTCATTTCAGCGAACGTTACTCTTCGGAAATAGTATTTAACCGAACGTTATGCCTTCGAATCGTCATTTGACCAAACGTCAAGTCGCCGAATCGTTATTCGTCCAAATAGTATTTATCCGAATCGATTCGTACTGCATCTCTGGAATTCATATACGCTAGACTAGTCTTGACTGGAATGGTTATATTATTTAGTTTCGTCATTCGGTTGATTGGCGATTTGTACTAATGACGATTCGGTGATTTGATGTTTGGAAGTTTAACGATTCTGGGAAATGAAGTTCGGGGAAAATATTATTCGGAGAAATGACGATTCGGAGGAATAACCTTCGGCCAGTTGCTATTTCCGAAGAGTAACGTTCGCTGAAGTGACGATTCGGAAAAATTAAGTTTCGAAAATTTGACAATCCGGAGAAATTAAGTTTCAGAAGTTTGACCATTCGGATGAAGTGCGTTCGGACCCATGACTTTCGGCCATATGACGATTCGGCCAATTGCAATTGCGGTGAAATGATGTGGCTCTATTTGCTTCCGCATAGAGGAAGTTTTGTTACGTTGAAAAAAAATGTCGAGATTTCAATGAAACCTTTGTTCAGAATGTTCGAAAACATCGAAAAATCACACTTAGAAAAAATGTCCGAATGTATGTGTGGATGTACGTATGTATGTATGACTCAGACGCGAAAAATTCAATCGCTATAACAGGACCGAGTATGCTGAAATTTCACACATGGCAAGGGTACTTAATAGTCAATATAAACAAAAATTTTCAATTGTTTTTTTATTTGTACGCGATTCTTAATTTCTTCAAAAATATCTGTGCGCACTGTAGCTCTTACAATTTTTTAGCTATCGCGGCAAAAGTTGTACAGAAATGCAATGTGATCGTCCGATGATCCCTATTGAATTTTGGGGAGAATCGAGCGAACCATTTAAATTTTATGTAATTTTGAATTTCTTTCAATTTCACCAAAAATTAGAACTTTATTTTAAACGCAATTTTCTGTATTTTTTTTAAGGTGGTACCATGCTTCAACGACACACTCGTTCAGGCTACTCTGGCTAACGTGAGGGAGCTCAAGGAGGCTATATTGGAAATGCCATCGGAACAAATAGCAAATTTTTCTCAAGTGCTTAACTACGCTTTCGAGCGTTTGGAGCAATTTCGAGAGGAGCGGGAAGGAGCTATGTGCAATCAGGCGATAATGCTCGTCACGGATGGTGTGCCGTTCAATTACAAGGAAATTTTTCAACGGTACAACTGGGGAGAGAGCCGGGACGAGCCCGACAAGGCCGATATGCCCGTGAGGGTTTTCACTTATCTGATAGGCCGGGAAGTCGCCGATGTCAGGGAGGTCAAGTGGATGGCTTGCGCGAACCGGGGATACTACGTTCACCTATCCACCTTCGCGGAAGTTCGAGAACAGGTATAAGTTTAAAAAGAAACCCCATCCTCGTCGAGCCAAATCAAATCGACACTTAAAAAAAATTAGATTGTTCCCTTGAACAAAACTTGGAATTTCTAACTTGAACGAAACGCGAAATTGCTCACTTGACCAAAAATTGAAATTGTTCATTTGAACAAACATTGAAATCGAGCGTACGAATAAAAATTGAAAATTTTCACTTGAACAGGAATTGAAAATATTTACTTGAATAAAAATTCAAATTCTGCACTTGAACAAAAGTTTAAACTGTTCACTCGAACGAAATCTGAAATTGTTCATTTGAAAAAAATTGGAGATTGTTCACTTGAACGAAATCTGAAATTATTCCTTTGAACAAAATTGGAGATTGTTCACTTGAGCGAGATCCGTAATTGTTCACTTGAAAAAAATTAATTGTTCACTTGAAAAAAATTAATTGTTCACTTGAAAAAAAATTTAATTGTTCACTTGAAAAAAAAATTAATTGTTCACTTGAAAAAAAATTTAATTGTTCACTTGAAAAAAAAATGTTAATTGTTCAGTTCTGCCAAAAAAGAAATTGTAACTATCGAACGATTGTTGAGTAATATGTTTTTTTTCTAGGTTCTAAACTACATACCCGTAATGGCGAGGCCATTGGTACTCGGTAAAACGGATCATCCGACAATCTGGACACCGGTTTACGCCGACATAACCGATCCGAAGATGACCGATTGGCTTTGGGAGCAGCGGGAATGCGAGGAGCAGAAAGAGCGCTTCTTTCGTTACCGCAGGGACAAAAAATTCTTTATATCCGATCACCGCGACCGTCGTTTCATTCACAAGAAAAAACATCACGGCTCCCACGAAGACGAACAGGAGTATCAATTGATGACCTCTGTCAGCATACCCGTCTTCGACAGACGGGAGAACGCGGTGAGCCGACGTGTTAAAACGCACAATTTTAATTACTCTTCTTTTAACCGGGAAAACACTTGGACACATGGAACGGTCGAATACTTCGTTATGTCTATATACTCGCCATTATTATCGATGTTTTTATATACTCGTAACAAAAAGAAAAAGAAAATAGACGGAAGTCGAATATTTCAGGTTCATGAAGGCCATTTATCAATCGATAACATAAAATTTACAGTAAAAAAACTATCCGAAGAGCAGACGATAACTGTATGTATTGTGTTTGTATATAGATAACGTTCGATCGGACCTTTGTTCCGATGGAGCGCATCACCGACGAAGAATTTATTCAGCGAATCAGTTTCCTTCGTTTTAAGTTCGTATTTGTCCACAGAACATCACTGAGCAGGTGCTGATTAAGGAGGCCTACTGGGTTACACAGACAAGAGAGGTTGGCAGCAAAAAAAAAAAAACAAACAAACAAACGAACAATAAAACTACCAAAAACGAAAACAATAATTCTCACACACAAACACACAACTTAGAAACACACAGAACAATGAGAAAAAGCACCTTTGTTTCGATGCATATAGAACCCCCGATTATCGAATACCTTGATTGACTTGTGAAAATTTTGAGTAACTGTGCGGTAATCGATCGGATCTCTCGTTATAAAAATAATTCTAGGACGATCCATCTGTCTAATAGTAGAGCTATATCGTTTAATTTTAACGAGAGATCAGTGACACACCGCGTGGCAATAGATACACACTTGAAATTTTCAACATAGGGTGCCTCCGACAGATAGTTTATCTTAACGCAGCCGACGGCCCTGTCGAGTCCTCGAAATAGTTTCGGAGAATAAACTCGTCCTCTGTTCGCTGTTGATCGGAGCTATATAATTTCAAACGTTTCACGACCCCAGCGCAACGATAATATTTTGTCAGCTGTTGATTCTCGGTTAAAAATAGACACTTCCGAAGTCTATGCCGAAGTCGTTAAAAGAGCGTAAACCTTTCACTCGCATTGGCGTCGCTGTTCGTCCATTTTTTTCTTTTCCTTTCTCTCGTGAATCTTCGCGAGCGCAGTGACCTCTGCATTCGTCGTCGATGAACGGAACTCGGTCGTCGGCTGCTTTAATTTCCTTCCTTGTTTTTTTTAGGTCTACGCTCGTTCTTCTGGTATCTTTATGAATTATCATTAGTTCGATTTACTTAGGCATACATTTTTTGAATTAGTCACCCTGTCGACGAAGTAGAAAAAGGTCCTGCCCGCCTGTTGGATTGTGTGCGATACGCAGCGAAAGTCCTCGTAACGTGTAATGATTATTATTATATTGAACGTTCGGACGAGTTGCGGCCGCTCGTTTTTTTTTTTTAATTTATTTATTTATTCACAGCAATAAATCCGAGAGTTTTGATATTCCTAGAACTGTGCGTTACAGTTCTGTGATTTATGAAGAGTATATTATACGAGATTTATTAAAGTTTTGTTATGGTTGCTAGAATATTACGTTAGACATGTAGTGATTTAATGAGAACGTCATCGTTCCACAAAACGTTATTAATGCGATAAACTCGGATCTGCGTTGTTAATCGGACGCTCTATTAAAAATCACAGTCGATGCTAGTCGCGAGACAATCGCACAGATGACGTTTTTTGAAACGCACAAACGACGAGATTATTCGATGAGTTGATTAAACATCTAGGATAGTCGATGCCAATATATACGTTACATAATATTTCTGAGATCGTAGTGCGTTAGTAATTAAACAATATACGTAAGAGAGTGAATACCATTAATGATTATTATTATTATTTTTATGGTAATTGGTACAATTTATAATTTGTTTAACGCTAGATCGTGAGTTTTAGACGGAGTCATTTTGTGATAGTAATTTTCATGAGAAGGTAGTTACGCTTTGGGTTATGCGACTTGAAAAAAAAAAACAAAAACAATAAAAATCTATAATTTTTTTTTGTTTATTCGCATCCGAAAATAATCTGTCATACAGATTTTTTATTTTTTATAAACTCGGCTGATGTATTTTGCAGACGAAGATTGCCGATTTGCTCGGAGTCGCTGGGACCGACGTACCTGTGCAGGAAATACAGAAACTCATGATGCCGCATAAGGTACGAATATCGCTCGTTTCGCTTTCCGATGAGCGGACAAATTTGGACATTTATCATTTTTACAGCTCGGCGTCAATGGATACGCCTTCATCGTGACCAATAATGGTTACGTTCTCATTCATCCCGACCTCAGGCCAGTGGTGAGTGGAGCGAACAATGTTTCGATCCTTTTCACTATTACCCCGACGTCTTCCTATAAATGATATCGATTTGTCACTTGCAGTTTCAAGGGATCTTGAAACCATCGTACAACAGCGTCGATATGGCCGAGGTCGAACTAATGGATCTGGGCAGAGGTCCGAGAGAATTCGAGGAAGGTATCCTCGCGGTACGCATAATTTCTTTATAACAGTCCTGTAAATGTCCTTGAGCAGTCCTTGAAAAGTTCTGGAAATGTCCTTGACGAATTCTAGAAATGTCCTTGACGAATTCTAGAAATGTCCTTGACGAATTCTAGAAATGTCCTTGAAGAGTTCTGGAAAGGTCCTTGAAAAAATCTGAAAACATCCTTGAAAACATTCTGGAAATGTCCTTGAAAAAAATCTGGAAACGTTCATTGAGAAGTTCTGGAAATGTCCATTGAGAAGTTCTGGAAATGTCCTTGAGAAGTTCTGGAAATGTCCATTGAGAAGTTCTGGAAATGTCCTTGAGAAGTTCTGGAAATTTCATTTAAAAGTTCCGGGCATTTCCTTGAAAAATTCTGGAAATTTCTTTGAAAAATTCTGGAAATTTCTTTGAAAAATTCTGGAAATTTCTTTGAAAAGTTCTGGAAATTTCATTTAAAAGTTCTGGAAATTTCATTGAAAAGTTCTGGAAATTTCCTTGAAAAGTTTTGGAAATTTCTTTGAAAAGTTCTGGAAATTTGCTTGAAAAATTCTGGAAATTTGCTTGAAAAATTCTGGAAATTTGCTTGAAAAATTCTGGAAATTTGCTTGAAAAATTCTGGAAATTTCCTTGAAAAATTCTGGAAATTTCCTTGAAAAATTCTGGAAATTTCCTTGACGAGTGCCAGAAATCTCCTTGACGAGTGCCAGAAATCTCCTTGAAAAGCTCTGGAAATGTCCTTGAAATCTATTGGAAATTTAATTGCAAACTCCTATAAATGAATTAAATGATGGATCGTTTGACTTTCAGCTTCGCGATGACGTGATTAATCAGACAATCGGTAGTGCTACCCTCCACACGAAGTATCACTACGACGACATGGTGAGCCGCTGAGACCCTTCTTAACGATAACGTCAACGCGACGTGTGATTTATCAATCATCATCGCTTCTTTCAGAAACGCGTCGGCAGGGTGAAAAGAAAATACGATTACAGGGGTATCGAGAATACGCCTTTCACCGTCGTGGTCAGCCTTCCCGAGCACGGCCACTTCGGAAGTTACCGGGTACAAGCCGAAGAAGAAATTCACCGCTCTCACGCCAGCGGTATGCAAATTTAATTCCTCTACATTCTTTCATGATTATTTCAGCCGATCTTTCACTAACATTCAATCACACTGCATAAAAGTTCAATATGTACGCGATCAGAATAATTTCGTATGACGATTCGTCGAGAGTTCGCCCGATCGATCGTGCCGATGAAAAGCACAACTTAAACTTTCGCAAGGTTATTATTATTTCTCGCTGCCTGCAAAGTAATACAGAAGTCAGTATACGAATAATTCAATAATCCCAAAGGCACGGGCGACGCTTGACCCCGGAAAGTTGGATATATTGCGCGGTGGAAACTTGTTTTTGTTTTCCTCTTCTACATTCCAAAAAAGCGTTGTTATTTTTTTTCCACCGAGCATCGAGTATCTCCGCAACGTCTCGTTCGCAAAGCTTTCATACATCCATTCAGCGTCTCTTAATTTCGAACGAATCGAATTATCGCAGGTAAAATTGTGACAGACTACTTCGCGGACAGTAACTGGCGGGTACATCCGGACTGGGACTACTGCAAGTGAGTGTATTCATTTCGGTCGATTTAACCCTAGAACTCATGTATAATTTTTTGTACCTTCTAACTCATGACTGGGGTACATATGTACCCCATGAGTTTCTTCAACGTATACAAGGGTCCTATGAGTAAATGGTTTTGCCGCACATAAATCTCTTCGTTTTTTCATGAGGAAGAGAATGGTATGCGGGGACTTTGATTTTATTAAAGTTTAGGGGATGGAAATCACCCCTAAAGCCCAAAATGTAACGAAAATTGGCAAAATCCGCACTTTTTGTGAAAAAAAATTGTATTTTTTTTAATGGTCCGATTTACACATCTCAAAGGCCATTTTACAAGGGACACACCAGGCATTAGCAAAAAAAAAATAGTCCCATTGTATTCGGTTCAAAAAGTCTATTTATTTGGACATCTGAAAATAGGGAAAAATCGAAAACTTGTAACATGGAAAAAATCAATTAAAACGTAAGCAAAATTGGTTTTGCATGGCTTTTAACATTTTTTTTCTTGAAACGTTGCAGGTAATAAAAGATAATGATAATTATTGTAAAAACTATAAAATTATAAAATTTTTAAAAATTATTAAAAAAACAAAATGCCGACTATGTACGTGCAAATTAAGTAATAGTAACTTACATTCGATATTTTAAAAAAATCACTTACACAAAACACTAACGGCAACTCCCGACTGGGGTATTTCGGTACCCCAAGCGCGCTGCGTTAGCATCCTGCCCGGCTACTACACCGGCCTCTGCACATCGCCAGATCATGGAACTAAATTATCGTGGAGGTCCCAAATCGGTAATGGCAATTTCTACTTCAGGAGCGCAGTTTGAATATCGTCTGGGGTACTTTTGTACCCCATACATGAGTTCTAGGGTTAAAAAAAAAGTTCACCGAAAAAAAGGGCCTGGCTACCTCCAGTCACACTAAGAAGTTGGTGCTGCCAAGCCTTTTCTTCGGGTGATCTTCAATCGATGACAAAGTAATTCCAAACGCTTGAACGTCACGTCAATATTTCCCAGATACCATTACGACGGCGAGCACAAGTTCGACTCGCCCGAGAAGCAGCTCCTGCACTTTTTGAATCGAACCCGCCAGCCAGGCTGGAAATGGATCGATAGTAGGCAGCGATCCCAGCCTCCGGAGCAATCTGCCTCGAACGCGTCCAACTCCGATCACGGTAGTCAAAAATAAAAAATAATCCATTTTCTCGACAACTTTCCAACAACAACATAAATTCGATTTTCTTATTCTTTCAGCTTATCCAGCGCCCGACAAGAACTCTTATTTCTGCGATCGAAGCTTACTACAGAGTTTGGTTTTCGATGCTAAGGTAACCGAGTGGTTTGCGAACATGAACACCACCCGCGAGGAAAAGGGGTGAGCATATATCGTTACTCGTGCGAATAACCGAGGGACGATCGACGATCTATCTCGGTATAAATTAACTTAAAAAAAAAAACGAAAAAACAAAATTCAGCATCACTGTTGTCTATGATACACGCATTACGGATAGCTCGTTCCGTTCATGCGCATATATGATACTATATATATACAATCGACGTCACTATTTAGCCCACTTTCGTCACACGCACGATCGATATTGCTTCTTTTGTACTATATATCGTTTCTCTTTCTTGTTGTCACATTATCATTATTATTATTATCGTTAATTATTGTCGTTGTTTTTTTGTTAAAATTGTCTTGTGTTATCGTTTTTGCGTTTGTCGCACAGTTAAAAAAAAAAAGAAAAAAAACGGTGATAGTCGTGATACACCTGTTTCCTTTTTACTAATATATTTACCACTTTAACGCCATGCAGACCTTTAGCTAGGCTGATGAACCTCCTGCCCAGGTAAACGCCATCACATCGCACCTTATACGTTCTTAGTGATAATTTGTTATATCGATCATCCGACGTTATCGATACCGTGTCTGTCTTTAACCCCAACCACACATTTTTTTATTAAAATTTTTTTTTTTAAATAATCCACACCAAAAAAAATACTCCACAAAACGACTTCCCTCTGTGTCTCTCATCCACATGTTCGATATCACTTCCCTCCTCTAAGCTCTATCATTGTCTCTCTGATTCCTTCTGTCAATCGTTTTAAATCTTCGGCACACATGGTTTGGCACTTAGCTTTTTTATGTATTCACATACGGCGTTACATGTTTGTCGGCCCTGTTGTATGGGACGGAGAATGAAACTTTTTGCAGGCCCGAGGAAGAAACGAAGCTATTCCGATAATCTTTGCGTTATCGATGAAGAGGAAACCTCCCACAATATATCTCGAGAGAGATGATTTTTTTTTTTCTATAAGGAGCCATTCACACGGACAGATGAACAATTTTTTCGGCTCGTTAAAGAAATATTTTTGAGATAATCTATTTATGGATAGTCTGGATTCATGTCGATCGAATATTAAATTATATTTGGTGTGGTACGTTCTTACGTGTGATTTCTATTCAGGAAAGAGTTTCAACAACGTTTCGGCTTCACACTCGCTTTCATGGCGACCCACAGCGGTCTAACGAGATGGCAAAATTTCACCGTCGACGACGAGGTAACACCGACCGAGCATCAATTCAGCAAGATGGATCAGCGGGCCATCGATGAGATTTGGTACAAACGGGCCGTCGAGCAAAATTACGCGCAACCGGATAGCTTCGTTTTTTCGGTGCCGATCGACGATGAAGGGGCCGACAATACGACACTCGTCACTGCGAGTCGTGCGATATTCATAAGTAATTATTATTTCATAATAATATTTAATATCACTAATATAATAATATTGTTGTCGATATTATTGTATTGATATTAATACATATCAATACTAGGTAGATTGTTGTGACTTGGGCGCTCTCGCTATGGATTATGCGATATAGAGGAACCGAAAATTGTTAATTTCCGGAGATTTACTCAAAATACGTCACTTTTGGTTTAAACATTTTATTTCTCGACCGGAAGTGACTTCCTACCTGAAATACGTAACGTCCGATCGAGGAATCAGATTTTTAAACCGAAAGTGAAAGATTTCCGGTAGAAAAATGAGATTTTAAAACCGAAAGTGACGGATTTCTGGATTAAAAAATGAGATTTTTAAACCGGAAGTGACGGATTTCCGGTAAAAAATGAGATTCTTAAACCGGAAGTGACGAATTTTCGGTAGAAAAATGAGATTTTTAAACCGGAAGTGACGGATTTTCGGTAGAAAGGTGAGATTTTTAAACCGGAAGTGACGAATTTCCGGTAGAAAAAATAGATTTTCAAACCGCCAATGACGGATTTCCGGTAGAAATATGAGATTTTCAAACGGGGGGTGAATTATTTCCGGTATGAATGGTCCCCTGGGAGAACTTAGAATAATCAGAGCCTAGAAGGCCCCTAGGAGGGAGCCCTGGATTCTTAACAATCGGGACAAGCAAATAAACGACTTTTCAAAATATATAGGGAAGAGCGGGGCAGAACGGGACGGTGGGGCGAAATGGGGCAGTGGGGCAAAACGCCATATTCCAATCATTTTTGGATGGGAAAATGGGGCAAAACGGGACAGACAATCCGGATGTATCAACAGGGCAAAATGGGACATCGAAAAATGATTGGAAACTTGCGATGTGCTTTGTCCCATTTTGACCCGCTTAACCCTACAAGATAAATAATATTAATATTCAACCGTGAAGCCTTACCGAAACATCTTTTGATACGTGATATCATTTGGTAATTTTCATACAGGCAATGAAAAAGGCAACAAGGCACCGGTCGCGGTTGTGGGTTTCCAGTTCCAGCATACAGCTCTTCAAGGCCTATTCCAGAACATAACGTACAGTTGCGAACAATTGGGCAACTGTCAGAAGGACTGTAGCGACGAATCGTTGGCCTGCTATCTCGTCGATAACAACGGTTACATCGTCGTTGCCGAGGACGAAGCAGACACTGGGAAATTTCTCGGTGAGGTCAGAGGTCCGATAATGACGAGTATGGTCGACGAAGGTATATTCGACAAAATCCGTATATTCGATTATCAGGCTGTGTGCTTCAAGAATAAACCGACGACGAACGTTGCTGGTATACTCTTCACAGTAAGTATCGACCAAAAGTTCATCACCGCGGGTTTTTAAAATATATTATATTAATTAATATATCATATTAATTAATAAATTTATTAATTTAATCAGCCATGGAAGAGTATTCGAAGGGCTTTCACGTGGATGGTCAGTCAGGCTCTTCTGACCTGGGCGAAATTGGGCCTCTGGGACAGCGATCTGGCTCACGTTTACGCATCCCCGAACGAGGACGAAGAGTTTCACGACGATTATCCGGAGAACAGTGAAAAGTCGGATCCAAGCAAGGGAGGAGAGAAAGCGTATATACAGAAAGTTATTATAAATAGAACTAAACCTCAGCCGTGTGATCAGGAGGTGAGTTATTAGAATCAAATTATTTATTATGTGGTGCTTTAAGGAACTTTAACGTGATGTGAAACAGACTCGGTCGGTAACAGAAACTGCAATCCATTTTTTTTTCTCGGGTCTTCAATTTTTTGGGGTTTTTCTTTTGGCTTTTCGCCAAAAATTTTTGGGAAAAAATGGATTACAATTTTTGTCACTGACTAAGCCGGGCTGGGGTGGAGCGAACAAAAAGGTTTCCTATCGCCTTGAGGGATTAATAACCCATATAGCACGAAATATTGTGAAATCGTTTTAGAAATATTTTGAATCTCTCAAATCTTACGAAATATTTCTAAAATATATGAAAATGATATTTTGAAATATTCTATTAAAATACTCCAATGAAACGTTTCTTAAGTATTTCAATGTGAGAATTATGAGCGAACGAAGAAATATTTCCAAAGTGTTTTACATAACATTTCACAAATATTTGTTATTATTGATAAAATATTTTCAATACTTCAAAGAAATGTTATAGAAACCTTTCAAAAATATTTCCGCGCTATGTGGTAAATGATGTAACAATTTTTTGTTCTCCTCCGCAGACTTATCTCTATCTCCTGCGAAACGCCACTGCGAGAGAGTACGACGTGGATTTCGATTCTAACAAGGGTTGCAAGAGGCCGTACGTCGTGCAACCAGTGGATTTCAGCAACATGTTGCTACTGGTAGTTTACACGAATTGCATTAACACGGTAGAGCCGGCGTTGAGCGTCGAGCCCGAGGAAGTAATATACACGAACGCGTCGCTCGCTTGCCAAAAAGTAATGAACGAGCTGAGACGCCAAAGACCCCGATCGTGCATAAGAAGTCATCCGAGGGAGAGCGAGATCAAAGATCGTTGCGGACTCGCCTCGAACGTCGGACCAAATTTAAATCTTGTCGCGGTATTGCTTGTCGCTCTGGCGTTCACGATCCCGAGGATAGGACGCGATTGAGGGTACGAAGAAAAAATAAATAAAAACAAACTACGCTTTTCATTTTAGAAAATCGCTAAACCGTGGAAATAAATTATACCTCTGGAGCGTCAGAATCGGCCGTGAAGGTCGATGCTATAAATCGTTCAGAGCCAAAGTCAAACTCTACCATAGTCCAAAATTTTTACTGCCCCCTGCCTTTAACGAAGATGGGATCTTTTCGCGTGCGAAGAAAAAAAAAAAACATAACGTGCACCTCTCGACATTCTCATCCGTTACGCAGCCGTTCAACATAAAATACCATTAACGTACGCTACATCATTCGTGATACAAGAATCGGATAGCCGAAAAAATGCTCTTCCGTTATCTCACGGCTCTGAAAAAAAAAAGTACACTTGTAGAAAATTGAAAAACATAATCACGTCGATAGCAATTAACAGTTGCATGAATATAGAAAAGGGTAAAGAGAAACCGGATGTCCGTGCTACCGTCACTGCGACGATGCGAATGCGTTTCAACGAACAAAAATGAATTTTGCCCGGCGATCGGGGACTCGAGCATAATTATATCCCTCTCTCGCTAGATAGATACTGTACAGTGCGCCAATACAATTGTAGTTATAATTCCTGATGATATATAACAACCCCTACAATGTAATACGCGATTTGATCCACAAACACAGGCGCGAAATATCGAAGAATGCTGTGAAGTGCTGTTTCACTTGTTTATTTTAATACAAGATTATATATATATATATATATACTAGCGGGTTATTGTGGCTCGCGCGCTTCGCGCGCTCGCACCCATTTCTGGACGAAAACCCTTATAATTCCAAATACTTCAAAAGACGGGTTCAATACTTGGATGGGTGATCGCGGTCACCCATCCAAGTACTGCCCCCCCCCCCCCCCCCCCCCCGATTCTTGACACGGCGGCGGCGGCGAAATCTTTTTATATTATAGAGATACATATATATATATATATATATATACACCGCGCCAATAAAAGGGTGCGTTATCGCGTGGCAAATATAATATCCTCCGGGCTTCGATTCGTCGAACGAGCTCCCGAAGCCCGGTGGACGTAAGAGTCATTGAGGGTATAACACACAATGTCGAGTTAGTGTCGATGCTTGGATGGTTTCATACAATTCGCATATAGAGAAAGTAAACCTTCGGAATTTTATTAAATCGTTTGTGAGTGAGATAATTTATGAATGGGATTGTACAAAAGTCGAATGATGAAGAAGAAAAAAAAAATTAAGATACATGGCAGATGAAATGTACTTGTTTTGGTATGCCTCCTTATGTACCGTTGTATCATCTACTCACGTACGTGTACAATAGGGTAGCCAATATTTCGTTAGAATTTCGATAAAGCTCGTTTAATGAAGAAAAACAAAAACGTAGATAGGATTTTATAATAGTGAAAATATCGGAGCAGGAGTACACCATTACCTATAAATACGATTATTATAGTATGCGTAAGCAAACATTCGATATATATATATATACGTTTTCATGTTCTCACACCTCACGGTAAATATTAAGCGCGACACAAAGACCACGTCGTCGTTCGAAAATTTGCAAATCTATTAAGATTAATTTTGTAAATTAATGTAATATACAGGACATATATATAATTGTGTGCCTTCCGTTAACGCATGCGGCACGCGGTTGAACGAAATCTTGTTGTATGTTTTTCAATAAATTATTAAATCCTACTGTTTAAGATTGGCTCGTTTAATGAAGCGATCGCTGTTCAGTGCAAATGATCAACGGCTCAATTAATTAACTCCCGACTGTCCAAAGGGCAAAAAACGAGAGTTATGCGTTTCACGGCGATCACGTGACTTTGCGTGTTTTATCCGTATCCAGTGTTTTCCGAACCGACAAAAAATCTCTTGACAAAATTTGACAAACAGTTTCTTTGCATCATCCACCTGTCTTCTTTCAGGTTTCGTTATATATACACGAGTTTTGTTAACCCTTTAACGTCAAGTGTACAATAATTGTCACGCTGGTGAAAAACCAGTTTCAAAAAATATCTTTTTCAACTTTAATCTGAAGAATTTGACAAATAGATTCAGACTATGCGTCTCAAGGACAGTTTTTTCGAACATATATTTTTGCTTCCTCTCAGAGGAAGCTGTGTTTTCTTGAACATTTTTTTCGAGATTTTGATGAAAACGTGTTCAAAATATTCTAAAAGATCGGAAACTAACCTGCAGAACATTCGGGATGGTTGATTTTGCGGTCGTTTTTTAGGTCAAGAACAACAAAACGACCGAGCTCTAGCAACGGATGGTCGATTTCATGGTCGTTGCGTCGGTCGAAAAGAGAGTTCCAACGATCTCAGAGTGGAAGATTCTATGGTCGTTTTGTCGGTCGAAAATAAAGAAACCATCAAACTATTTCAGAGTTGCAGATCCTGTGCGTATTGAGGGTTCTTGGTCGTTTCCGTGGTCAAAATGGCCGCTTTTGAATGGTCGAAAAAGTACAACCCCACGACTATCGACCCAAGTAGCAAAAAGACATCTGGTACGAAAAAGTCATCCAAATGGGTTACATATGTCCGCCCGAATAGTAACTGTAAGCTATCCTACCTCCAAAAGTTAACGTTTAGACATAGAATAGCTTATAGTTACCATTCGGGCGGAAATACGTGTCCCATTAGGATGACTTTTTCGTACCAGGCGTGGGATCCCCGTCATATCTTTCGCTAATGGTACGCTCACGTGACGATAACGTTACGCTAACGGTAATCTTACGGCAACGCGAATGTCAATCCGATGTCAGTGATAGACTGAAGAAAATACATTTTGCTGGCTTGCGCTTCGCAAGCAACTCCAAAATGTATTTTCTTCTGTGCTTTACTGAAGAAAATACATTTCGGAGTTGCTTGCGAAGCGCAAGCCAGCAAAATGTATTTTCTTTAGTCTGTCACTGACATCGGATTGACATTTACGATGCCGTTAGCGTAAGTTATCGTAGCGTGAGCATACCATTAGCAAAAGTTATGACGGGCATCCCACCCCTGATGTCTTTGCTACTTGGGGTATCTTCTGTCGAAACGACAGTCGTGCAACGTGCTAGGCTATTCGCGTCAACTAACTATTAATGGTAGATGGAACTAATGCTAGGTCGTTATTCTAACGATACACATCGTTATGGGCCTAGATCCCCGTCACATCTTTCGCTAATGATACGCTTCTGCTGTGATAAAGATACGCGGCCGGTAACCTTACGGCAACGCGAATATCAATCCGATGTCAGTGACAGACTAAAGAAAATACATTTTGCTCGCTTGCGCTGCGCAAGCAACTTAGAAATGTATTTTCTTTAGTCTATCAGTGACATCCGATCGACATTCGCGTTGCCGTGAGATTACCGTTAGCGTAACTTTATCGTATCATTAGCGAAAGATGTGACGGGGATCTGGCCATGATAACCAATTTATACCCAACTAATAAACAGATAGTTGACCGAACCAATCATTTTTTTCCATCATCATACACGATTCCTCATTCCGGACAGTCATTGAAAGGACTGTCAAAGTATTGACGATGACGACACGAGAACGAAGAATAGAGCCAACCACTGTGCTACATAAGCCTCACGTTGAGGCCAATGTAAATTCCTTGAGGGAGATTCTCAGGGAAATCGACGCGCAACTACGCGTAGAAAACTAATAAATTGATAAGCGTATCGCCGGAGTAGCCGAATCGTTCAAACGAAGATTCGACAACGTACAAAAGTACACCGAAGGTTCGACGAAAATCATCGAACGAGACTTACTTAATCTCTCGCAGTTGTTGGCGGGGAATCAGTATCAAGTGTCCGGGAACATGCATACGCGAAGTAACGAAGATCGAAGCCGAATAGACAATTCGACAGAAGATCGCCTAGCTCGAGAGTATAGGCAGGAAATTCTAATATAGTCGGGAACCATGACCAAAGCGTCCGATATCCGTGAACACGCGGAAGAAATGCAGGGACCGTGATTACAGTGGAGCGATGTAAAATGGCTCCTGTACGAACACGACGCAGAGATCCAATGGGATTGTCAGTGCCGCGGGCGCGAGAAGGGGGAAAGTGCCTGTATGGCTGTAGCCCCGAGACGTATGTACGTTCTGCTATTGTACGGCTCACCGTACGGTACGTTGAACGGACGAAGTCAGTGGTTTTTATTCGAGAGAATGGCTTGGTGATAAAAGGTGATTGTAGTGTTATCGCAGTGTGAGATTAGCCACTCGGATAGGTGAGTTCGTTATCTGTGACGTTTAATTGTCATTCAAAATTCGTTATCTCAGTGCCGGGAAAACGTTGAAGCGGGACATAACGGATGATAGCGTTAGCGAATCAATGCTGGCTCACGCCAATTCAATTGTTGGTGACAATTGTTGTTGTCAATTGTTGGTGACAATTGCTGTTGTCAATTGTTGGTGACAATTGTTGTTGTCAATTGCTGGTGACAATTGTTGTTGTCAATTGTTGGTGACAATTGTTGTTGTCAATTGTTGGTGACAATTGTTGTTGTCAATTGTTGATGACAATTGTTGTTGTCAATTGTTGGTGACAATTGTTCTTGTCAATTGCTGGTGACAATTGTTGTTGTCAATTGTTGGTGACAATTGTTCTTGTCAATTGTTGGTGACAATTGTAAAATCGGTGAGACGAATGAAAATCCGATTGTTCCATTGTCGAATATCGCCGATCCGAGAATAACCGAATAACTTCTATTTTCGACCGATGTTGTCGTTCATGCGACGAGGCAATGAAGTTCGGTGAGATCATCCACGTTCATGCCTACCTGTTTCAATGATTGCGTGTGCCCACTTACCGAGCGCGTCGTTTATAGGCTACTGTATACACGCCGTGTAAAAAAAATGCCCGCGGACAAACGGGGCAGCCTGTCGTATAAAATTGATATTAATGAGCTCCATCGTATTGCTCGACCAACAGATGATCGCGCGCGCGTTTACTCTCTCCGAGTGAGAAGTGCACGCCCATTATTTCCGTATCCACTGGCAACCGCTATTCCAAAACAATTTAAAAAAAATGAAACATGATTTAAAAATAGTATATAAATGCTAAATCGAATCGCGCGAACCGGTATCGAACGCCGAGAAATACATAGCGGCGAGGAAGCATATATATATGTATTATATATTATATATATGTATAGAGTCCTGATACTGTTTCACAGTACAGTTCGATGGCGATGTCGCGTCCGCAGTGAGGTTTCCGCGCTAACGATCCAAGCTCTTCCGGTATAATACCGGTGTAATTCTTCATTGATAACAATCTCGTTTCTCGTTTATGTTTTTTTTTTTTTTTTTTAGAGACCCTTAGACGGCAACCATGAGGTGTTCAGTGTTTATCGTTGCGGCGTTCGCGCTGCACGCATCAGCTTCGAGTGAGTACGCACATCCGACTATCGGTTCACCTGTATTATTTGAAAAATTTGAAAACTGAAAAATATGGAGACATTTTTTTATTAAACACATTGTTACACATGAAATGGAAAAATAATTGATGATTTTCGCATTATAGTTCGAATACCGGATATTATAGAAGGTGAAAGGTTATTGCAAAAACTAATGAGAGACGTGTAGTTATGGTTTTTTTTCTAATCGACATTACATCTATCGACGTACTAATCTCACGCTCATTTACCATTTGTCATAAAAAAAAGCCTTGTAACAAATCACTTACAGTCATTAAACAATTGTTGTCCTATATAGTTGATGGCTCGCACTTAGAAATAATAATAGACGGCCTGCACCCGAATACCTAGTTCGAGTGTAACGCTGTGAGAAAAATTGTCGTTCATTAGCTGTGTAAATTTTCATCGCCCGACATTCATTCGCCATCGGCGACAAGCTTGTTTTCTATTTGGAGAGTAGATCACGCCTAATGTTTTATGTGACCCCCTTAATCCATAGAGTGGATTGTTTTCCTGATTTTTTTTTATTAATTAAACAACTCTTAAATTTTCATGTGTTATCCGTGACTTATTTCAGTCCAATCGCCGCCACGAATATTGAAGCAACCGCCGACCGACGAGCTGCTCTTTCAAGTAGCTCAGCAGAGTCTCAACGAAAACGACAAGCCGTTTCTCATAGAGTGCGAAGCGGAAGGCGAACCAGTTCCGGAGTGAGTAAAAGAAAATTGCTCCTATTTACTTGTCTGCAGTATGAATTTAGCGAATATTCATCGACTCGTGACGCAACAGTTGATGAAAGGAATTTGCGAGTTCACGCGTTTCTAAAGTATACAATAAAACCAGAAGCTAAGCTTTAACGATGCATCAAGGAAGCGCCGTGTCAAGGAATTTCATTCGCAAGGACAGCTTTCCCTCCAGAGTCTCGATTCACAGTTGACTTTCTTGCACTGCAGTCCCCGAGTAGTAACTGGTCTTAATTATCTCAATGACCTCATAGCCTTAGGAAGATAAAATTACCACCGTCGTCGGATGTAGTCGTAGCTCTAATGTGAGACCAGCTACAAGTGAAATTGATCCGCCCGTTTGATCTCCGGACGATTATAAAATTCGCAATTTCTATTTCTGTGATGAAGAAAACAAAAAAACAAGAATAATAATAATAATTGACCCAAAAAAAGTGATTAAAATTAACGTCTAGTTTTGAAATGTTTTTCTTTTAATGAGATAAAATTACCACTATCGTAGGATGGACATGTGGCTCTAACGTGAGTCGCGCGAGAAGTGAGATTGATCCTCCTCTTTGATCTCCCGACTCTTATAAAATTCGTAATTTCTGTTTCTGTGACGAAAAAAAACGAGAATAATAATAATAATTGACCCAAATAAAAAGTGATAAAAATTAACGTTTAGTTTCGAGATTTTTTTCTTTTAATAAGATAAAATTACCACCATCGTCGGATGTACTTGTGGCTCTAACGTGAGACGAGCCACAAGTGAGATTGATCCTCCCGTTTGATCTCCCGACTCTTATAAAATTTGCAATTTCTCTTTCTATGATTTTGTAATTTTTTTGTAATTTATTTATTGATGGAGTAACTCCTTTACACAAAACTCGAGTTGTGAATCGAGAACACGAGACATATAAATTTTGAATGCATAACATTACTGTAGAATTTGAATATACAGTACTACATAATACATAATACATAATCCCTAGTAACATTTTTGGTTAACGATTATCAATATAACAACAGATACGTATGACTATAAATATAAGTGATAATTAATAATAATAATAATAATAATAATAATAATAATAATAATAATAATAATAATAATAATAATAATAATAATAATAATAATAATAATAATTGAACCAAAAAAAAGTTGATAAAAATTAACGTTTACATTCGAAATTTATATTTTTGTCTTTTTTTTTACAAAAAAAAACAGATATAAATGGATAAAGAACGGCAAGAAATTCGAATGGCCGGCGTACGACGATCGAATCTCCCAGCAGCCGGATCGCGGTACGCTGGTAATATCCCGTGCCCGCGACGAGGACCTCGGCCAGTACCAGTGTTTCGCGAAGAACGAATGGGGCACAGCGACTTCCAACTCCGTATTCGTCAGGAAAGCCGAGCTCAATTCGTTCAAAGACGAGGATCCAATTACGCTAAACGCGAACGAGGGAGAGCCGTTCAAGATGGCCTGCCAGCCACCGGAGGGTATGCCAAAGCCGAACGTTAACTGGTTAATTCAGGACACAACGGGTGTAATAAAGTCGATCAATAATTCCCGTATGACCCTCGATCCTGAGGGAAACCTGTGGTTCAGCAACGTGACGAGAAACGACGCGTCGGACAATTTTTACTATGCCTGCGCGGCGACGTCGCTGTACAGAAAGGAATACAAAGTCGGCAACAGATTTCTCCTCAACGTAATATCGACAGGTTCGTCGGCGAATCAGAACAAGCACGAGCCGGAGAAGCAGTACGTGAGCCGAAAGAACGAGGTCGCTCTGAGAGGAAAGAAGATCGAGTTGTACTGTATATTCGGTGGTACGCCCTTGCCTCAGACGGTTTGGCTAAAGAACGGGGTCCGATTGAAGCCGACTGATCGGGTGACGCAGGGCAATTACGGCAAGTCGCTGATAATAAAAACCGTCAACTTCGACGACAACGGGACTTACACGTGCGAGGCATCGAACGGCGTCGGCACAGCTAAATCTCATTCCATAGATCTCAAGGTCCAAGCGGTTCCGTACTTCACCGTCGAGCCGGAAATAATAAACGCCGCGGAGGACGAGACTGTGACGTTCCGATGCGAGGCGAGCGGTGTGCCTGAGCCGCAGATCAAATGGATCCACAACGGCAAGCCAATCGCCGAGGCACCGCCGAATCCGAGGCGAAAGGTCACGGAGAACAAGATCGTCATCGAGAGACTGACGAAGACGGATACGGGAAATTACGGATGTAACGCGACGAACGCTCTCGGTTACGTTTTCAAAGATGTTTACGTAAATGTATTGGCGTTGGAGCCGGAGATCAGCGAACCACCGGTCGACACGTACACCGTCGACGGTAAAAACGTTATCATGACCTGTCGCGTTTTTGGAGCTCCGAAACCGGCGGTTAAATGGATCAGAAACGGTCAAGAGCTCACCGGGGGACGTTACACGATTCGGGAGTCCGGAGATTTGTACATAAGCAACGTATTTTTTTTTGACGCTGGTCCTTACACTTGTCACGCGTCTAACAAATTGGGCGAGGATCAGGCCAGCGCTAAATTGGTGGTAAAGGAACGCACGATGATAACGCGCGAGCCGGCGGATGACGAAGTATCGGTCGGAACGACCGCGACATTCAGGTAAGGCTCGCCTCTCCGTTCGACAGGATTATGCGTGTCGAGTTGCGTGACTAATAGGGTGGTTCCTATAAATTGAACATTTTTTAATGTTTTGGGATCCACCCCGTATTATTGTGAGGTATAAAATAAAAAATGTGATATGCGAAGGGTCCCCGAAATGAATGCCCTTTTAGAGGTTGCTACCGGGTATTTAAAAAAATAAAAACTTCGGAACATATAAATTTAAAATGAAAATGGAAAATTCGACATTTCCTTGGAGCCACCTCGCACTGCCAAAGTATAGCGTAAAAGAAAAAACTCTGTGCAATCTCTATGAAATCGAAGCATTTTTAGGGGTCGTTACTGAGGGTTAAAAAAACAAAGTTTTCGATAATTAAAGCTCATAGTTGTTAAATGTTGTTAAAGACGAAAATCCACAGCGGAAAAATTACTGAATATTTCATTCGAAAAGATATGTTTGTTGTGACAAAAGTTAAATAAAGAAAACCGAAGATTTGCCGTTTCTGGTGAAAGGAGTCGACAAATTCCTGGAATGGTCAAAAAGTATAAAATATCTCAATCGATGAACGAACGAAACATCTTATTTACCTAATTCTCTTCAACAGCTGATAGAAGAATACTCTCGTTTCAGTTGTTGAAGAGAATTAGATAAATACGATGTTTCCTTCGTTCGTCGACAGAAATATTTTATACTTTTTGACTATTTCAGGAATTTATCGACTCTCTTTACCAGAAACGACAAATCTTCGGTTCTTTTATTTAACTTTTGTTACAAAAAACATATATTTTCAAATGAAATATTCGGTTATTTTTTCGCGGCAGATTTTCACCTTCTACAACATTTTGTAAGTATAAGCTATAATTGTCGAAAACTTTGTTTTTTTAACCCTTGGTAGCGACCTCTAAAAGTGCTTTGATTTTATAGAGATTTCGCAGTTTTTTTATTCGTTATACTTTGGAAGTGCGACGTGGCTCCGAGGAAATCTCGAATTTTTCATTTTGACTTTAAATTTAGATGTTCCGAAGTTTTTTTATTTTTTAAATAGCCGGTAGCCATCTCTAAAAATACATTAATTTCCGGGACCCTTTGTACATCGCATTTTTATTTTATACCTCACGATAATACGGGTTGGCCCCCTGAAAATTCTAAAATGTTCAATTTAAGGACCCCCCTAGTGACTAATCGGTTGTTATTATTATTTATTTATTTTTTTCGACGATTCTCAGATGCAACGCAGTAGCGGATTCGACCTTGTCGCTGGAGATCCATTGGTTGAGCAACGGTGAGCCCATCGACACAAAGGCAGAGCCGCGTTACGTGCTGGCGACTGACGATCACTCCCTCTCGATCACGAAGACGACGGAACTGGATTCCGGCATCTACACTTGTCTGGCGCGGACCGATCTAGACGAGGTGAGGGCACAGGCGACTCTGACCGTTCAGGATGTACCAAACGCTCCGGTTCTTCTTGAAACGAAGTGTTACGAGAAGGAGGCGCGAATCCGCTGGTCTCCGATGGGTGACAACAGATCGCCGATCCGGCGATACTCCGTTCATCACAACACGAGCTTCACTCCCGACACCTGGGAAGTCTCGCACCCTTATATTCTAGCCACCGAACATACCTATATGGTCCAGATGTCACCGTGGGCCAATTATACCTTCCGCGTGTTGGCGTGGAACAAAATAGGTAATGTGTTAGTCGCATGAGTACTGACGGTAGTTTTTTTGCACTCGGATTAAAAAAAAATTATGGTGAAATTATGATCCAAAAATTGTATGATGGAGATCACTGTTCGTCAAGTTTTTCAAGAATTTTTGAATTAAATATGAAAAAGATCTGTAAAAATAGCTGTATAACGTACGTAGAAAATATGGTACAGCGAGGAATCGAAGGGTTTACTGAATTGTTTATTCGTCACAGGTCCTTCCATTCCGTCGTCTCACGGCACGGTGTGCACGACGCGGCCCGACGTGCCGTACAAAAATCCCGACAACGTTATGGGCAACGGCACCGATCCTCAGAACATCGTAATCAGTTGGACGGTCATGCCCCAGATCGAGCACAACGCCCCGAAATTCATATACCGATTGATGTACAGACGCGATATTCCCGGTGAGAATTGGATCCAAACGGACATCCACAATTGGAAGACGAACCGGCTCTTGGTGGACAATCAACCGACTTACCAGAGATACCAGATCAAAGTCGTTGCGATAAACGAGAAAGGAGAGTCGTCCGTCGCCCCACAAATTGTCATCGGCTATTCCGGCGAGGATCAACCGCAGCAAGCGCCCTCGAACCTTACAGTGATAAAAGTGGAATCGAGCACCAGCGCCGAGTTATCGTGGGCTCCAGTTCTCGAAAGCTCGGTGAGGGGCGAATTTCGGGGCTACAAAATTCAGACCTGGACGGAGAGAGACGGCGAGGAGGGAATGCGAGAGATAAATATCGGCAACAGAACGAAAGCGATGGTCGACAAGTTCGTTCCTTACAGCAAGAATTACGTGAGAGTTCTCGCTTTCAACGGCCGTTACAACGGTCCACCATCCGAGGTTTTGAGCTTCAACACACCGGAAGGCAAACCGGGAACTATCCTAAGCTTGGACGCTTATCCCATTGGATCCAGCGCTCTCGAGCTCAAATGGACGAGACCAGCCGAAACGAATGGCGTTCTGACGGGATACAGGATATACTATCAGGTCGTCAATAGAACCGCTGTCGGGCCTCTGCTCGAGAGGCAACCTCGCGTTCTCGATCCTGAAGCTACCAGTGCTAAATTAGTCAGTTTGGCGGCAAACACCAAGTACCGTGTTCACGTTAAAGCAACGACGAAAGTCGGCGAGGGAGACAAGTAAGAACTAGACCTCACGAAATCATTATTCCATCAGTGTTTAGTTTCCGCTAGTCATGCTCATTGCTTTCTCCAATCTCTTTCAGCTTCTACATCGAGGAGCGCACGAGACATTCGGAGACACCGGATGTGCCGCAATTTACGTTGGAAACGTTCCCGAAGGAGAACGGATTCTCTAACATAAACGTCACTTGGATCCCGAACCTGAACGGCTATCCCGGCAGCCACTTCTATGCCAAGTACAAGCTCAGGGGGGAAACGATTTTCTTGAAAACGAAACCAGAGTTTCACTCCAACACCCTGGAGGTTCGTAAAATCGATTCGTTTTTGTCCGTTCCACGACCAAGCAGTCACCACTTTTATTATTATTATCAGCAATGTGGGATCGGTCAGAAAAATGCACAGTGTAATATAAACGTATTTATTTAACGGGTCACTAATAATTACGTACACTCTCGCATACAGGTTTTTTCTAAATACGAGATCGTCAAGGAATAAAGACTCTGTTGAAGTATATTACTAACTTTCGTAATTTGTTGAATGTCGGCATCAAAATGAACCACAATACTCGTGACACTATAGACCATTAGAAGAAAAAAAAAATTTAATTTGACTGTGGTGTAAGCCCTTAATACACAGGTAGTGTTCTAATATTTACTTATTTATTTATTTACGGGACACGCCCTTTTACAATGAAAATAGTACAGATTTAAAGAGAAAAGTACCAATAGTATTCCGTATCGTATAGTGTATCCACGTTCGGGAAATTAAAATATCACAGTAGGATGAGATCAGGTTACGAGTATCAATGGAAACAGTAATATTACGGTAATAATTAGGCCACCCAGCTTTAATTTCGGCTGCCGACTTTCTAGCTCCTTTCGCACTACAACGGCAATCTTATTATATTCATTATTATTTATTATTATTAGATACGCTGACTGCAGAGCGGCGAGACTTACGTCGTGAGTGTGGTCGCCGTTGATGGAAATTACTTTACCGAGGGCGAGCCCCAAGAGATTGAGGCCAGTAGCGAAGGGCCGATTATTCAACCCAAGGAAAACGTCGCCACTGCCGGATGGTTTATAGGTAATTCAGTTAATTTTAATCGACTTCATGTTTGGCACGGACATGGAAAACCTGGAATACCGGAAAACTCAAGGAAATTGCTGGAACCTGGAAAAGTCGGGGAAAAGTCGTGGATTTTTTTTTAACCCTGGAAGTTTTTTGAATCTGGTATTTTTCTTTTTATTGAAATTGGAACATAGTTACGATTTGCGTTAAGTGAGCTATCGATCATGTTCTTATTCACTTGTTTTACTATTGTACTTCTACTGTCTAAGAGGCTTTTTTTAATCTCCTAGACAACAGATCAATAAAGAACGTGCCATTAACGAGTCCTTTTTTTATTGCACGCTGCGGTTATAAATTATAACACGTTTAATGCCATGCTGCACGACGTGTACATTTTTCGTATCAACAAACGTGTCGACTATATACGGCATATATATATATGACTATGTCGTGATATTATTTTCGTTGGGATCTTTTTTATATTGCGAACTGAGTTTAATATATTAATTGATTGATTGATTGATTGATTGATTGATTGATTAATTGATTGATTTTATTTCTGAACGGATTGCTCCTCTACAAAAAATACACAAGTTTGTTTCAACAGCTTAATATCTAGTCGCATGTATAAACTTTTGGCTTTAACGAATCTTCTTACATCAATCTTAGAACTCTAAACATACATTAACAATGATACTTGACTGTAGCTATGCCCGTGATCCGACCCCTCCCCTTTGTAAGCTCACTATTGAAATTTCAATATACATTTCTTTGCTGCTCTGATAAATATCTCATATGGCTGCCCTGTGAGCCTGAGTGCCGAATATCTATTTCCCGTGCTCATTAAACGGGCTATCGTGGAATTTGCGGCATTATTTGTCGAGTGCACTTCCTCTCTGAAGAAACTCGTCGGCACGTTCCTCAGTACCCGATTGGGGACTCTTATATTAATAAGAGTGAGCAGCTCTTATTAATATATTAATAATCATTATATATTATATTTTACGTTATTTTGTAACTATCATTTCCTGTCATGATCGATAGACTGGAAAAATTAATTTTTGATCTGGAAAACCGGGAATTCCAGTTGGAGAATTTCGTAGCAAACATGTTCAGATAATTCGATCTTTGCATCAACTATAAACGATTCCGCGGACTGTTTCTTAGGAATGATGCTGGCAATCGCGTTCCTTCTGCTTCTCTTGATAATCGTTTGCGTGGTAAAACGTAATCGCGGCGGGAAATACGCCGTTCACGAATGAGAGCTCGCTGCGGGTCGCGGTGACTATCCCGACGAAGGTGGCTTCCACGAATATTCTCAACCGTTGGATACGAAATCCGAGGGAGGCCGTATTTCCCTCGCGTCGTCGTCGCATCAGGACGGCAAGCATCCCGAATCGGACACAGACTCTATGGCTGAATATGGCGAGGGCGATACCGGTGAGACGACCCTTCAACATCCCTGTTCACAATATTCAATCGTTTTTTTGTACTCTAGAGAGTATTTTCGTACTCGCTTGTCTGTACATTGTTAAGTTCAGTCGTAGTGGAATACCCCGTCCAAACACATTGGTTCTTTTTTTTTACACAAACTTCTTGAGCTGTTTTTTTATGTTTGTTTTTCGACACCACGTGCTCGATACTCGTCAATATTTCTTTTTCATCTCGACTTTTTACTTTTAATTCCTTTAGTTACCCATCAATTAGTTTTTTTTTTCCTCACAATACGAATCAGTCACTCTAGCTTCAGACAACTAATGGTTAACACCAATGGTATATGTTTATGTTTTGTGATGATACACTTTTTTTATCGGCTATTTGTTTTTGAATTGCATGCCTAAAAAAAAAAAAAAAAAAAAAAAAAAAAAAAAAAAAAAAAAAAAAAAAAAACAGAGGGTATGAACGAGGACGGGTCTTTCATCGGTCAGTACGGCCGACAACGGAAACCGGAGCCCAACTCTCAGGCATTCGCAACACTAGTCTAAGGTAAGGTAAGGTTTTGGTTTGCAATTAAATTCTGACTGTGATTGTCTTAATCTAGACTTAGAGAAACAGCCATGCTTGCCTCGCAGATCGAACTATAGCCTCGAGATCTATAGATCGCCCCCCTTCGCCTCTTCTCTTGCTTCGCTCACGATATTCGAACGATCGTTGACACTTTTTTATGGCGTATTTACAGGTCGATTCACCGAGGACGGGTCTGTCATCGGGCAATACGGTCCTAAAGGACGACCGGAGAAAACACCGACGATTCCAACTGGTACGATGGCAACGTACGTGTAATTCGCTGTAACTATTATTCAACTATTACACGCCGCGTTTGGGTTAAAACTCTCGTCAATGTCAAGGAGCGTCCGAGTTCCCTTGCCCTGCCACAGCAGCCGCTCTATTCTCACCTTGCGCCTGTGCAACGTCCACTCTTTACTGCCAGTTAGAATTGTTTGCCTTTTGGGTTTTATAGATTAATATTTGAGAAACTGACTGGATTTTGGATTCACCACCTGACTAACACATTCACGTAACTTCCCGTCCCCGAAAAAAAAAATGGAAAACCGAGTCACTGTGTCTGTTGCGCGCAAACATTTTTTTAATTTTTTACTCGAATAATGCATGGCCCGGTATTAGTAACAATGGCAGGTAGATATTCTGTCATACAGATTTTTTATTTTTTATAAATATAATCTGTCATACAGATTTTTTTTTTTTTATAAACTCGGCTGATATATTTTGCAGACGAAGATGGCCGATTTGCTCGGAGTCGCTGGGACCGATGTACCTGTGCAGGAAATACAGAAACTCATGATGCCGCATAAGGTACGAATATCGCTCGTTTCGCTTTCCGATGAGCGGACAACTTTGGATGATTTTCACAGCTCGGCGTCAATGGATACGCCTTCATGGTGACCAATAATGGTTACGTTCTCATTCATCCCGACCTCAGGCCAGTGGTGAGTCGAGCGAATAATGTTTCGATCCTTTTCGCTATTACATCGACATTTTCCTATAATTGATTTCGATTTGTCACTTGCAGTTTCAAGGGATCTTGAAACCATCGTACAACAGCATCGGACGAGCGGACCGGTAACATAACAACTCATGAGCTCACCGTTACCAGCTCACGATTCGACTATGAGATTACCAAATACGCAAGCGAACTTTGAACATGATAACGGCACAGATGCAAATATATCGGAAGCATCGAGGCTCGCGATGCTGATATTTAAGGAAAATGCGTCGGAGTGTCCCATACGCTTTTTGCAGGAATTCAAGCGTTTCTGCGACACCCACGGAGACCAATGCAGCTTCAAAGGTCTGGTCGAGCAGGGCCTGGTGCGCCTCGCATAAGAGTGCTGGACGCTCGTCGAGGACGACTTCAACACCTGGGAGGATTTTTACTATTACTTCACCCGTTGTTTTTAGAATAAAAAAGTTGTACACAGTTGGAGTATGATCGTCCGATGATCCCTATTGAATTTGCGAAGAATTGATCAAAACATTTAAATTTTATCCATTTTGAATTTTTTGAATTTCATTACAAATTTATACTTTATAGTAGACGCAATTCCCCGTATTAAATATTCATTATGAATAAAATAAATGGTAGATGCGTGAACAGCGTTAAAAAATTCATTAAAGATAGTCCCGGAGCGACGACTAACGAAAAAAGTTTATCGGGAATTTGTATAGCCAATATTGCAAAATAAGTGGTTTTGCGTATTTTCAAACAGCAATGTCTTTGCCTCCCGATAGCATCGCGGAAAAACCCGAATGCCTATCATGTTCTAAGGCAAGAAATACACAAGAAATACAGATGATGAATATGACGACGGGGTTGAAAGAGCTGGGTAAAAAAAGTATCATTTGAATTTGTTGAGTTATAATGTATAAAAATGTTCTCATAAATGTTTCTTTATCCGCTTCGCGAATAAAGGGACATTTTCGTTTATTTACATTTACTTATATTTCCATTTAATTGTGTTTATTACTTCCTCTATGAGGAAGTACATGTTTTCTTCTACACATATTTTTTTTGTATGTACATCGAGGGCGATCCTTAGGCTAAGCTTAAAATATACCATTCGCTACTTGACTATCTTCTCTATCGCCTCTCGAAACATTTTAATCTGCATGCGCCTCTGTAACTTCCTCTGAAGGTCGCCAAGGTCTTCTCCACCTTCGAGAAAGACCTTCAAATTGTGGGTCGTGCCATCGGGAATTCTGTGATCGGTTATGCGATCCTGATTGAAATTGTAAGTTCTGACTTTCTCGTTTCTCGTACCGAGACCCAGCTGTTTCTTGCGCATCTCGCCGGAGGTCGTGCGTTGCTCGTTCAGCTGCATGTCGTAGATTTTCGTCCGCAATCTGAGCATCGCGATTCGTCGGTTCTTCATCTGCGATCTGTCCTCCTGCGATTCCACCGATATACCGGTCGGCAGATGCGTTATTCTGACCGCCGAATCGGTTGTATTCACGTGCTGTCCGCCCGCCCCCGAGGCGTTCTTCGTCTCGATCCTCAGATCCTTCTCCTTCAGGTTCACCTCGATGTCGCTCGGCTGCGGCAGAACGGCTACCGACACCGTGCTCGTGTGTATACGACCCGATTTCTCGGTAGCCGGTACTCTCTGCACCCTGTGAACTCCCCCCTCGTGCCTGAATATTTCCATAGCTCTGTCGCCCGTTATCGCGATACACGCGTGTCTGAGGCCTCCCGTTCCCGCTATCGAGTCCTCCTGTATCACTTCGTGATTGTAGCGGAGATACTGCAAATATCCCAGATACATCTCGAAGAGATCTCTCGCGAAGAGCATGGATTCCTGACCTCCGACACCGGTAGTTATCTCCAAAATGATCTCCCTGCAACCCTCTCTACCGGTGTACTCCAGTATAGCTTCCAGCAAGTCGTCGTTAGCCCTGTCGAGCTCCTCTTTGTAAATGGTGTATTCCTCTTCCCCGAGTTTCTTCATCTCCGCGTCCTGTTTGACTGACAAAAATATTATTATTTATTTATTTATCTGTATTGTCCCGCTCTTCTTAAAGCTACTTATGAGTGTCTTATAACGGGTCTGCTCGGTTGACGCGTAATTACCAGCCCTCTCTTATTTTTTGTCCATTTCTGTTTTTGTGCTTACGCACCGAGCCAGTCCCGCCCATTTTTGCGGCTGCAGCCAACTTCCCACCTGTATCGCATTCGTCTTAGTTTTACGACTAAAGGCATAGGGAAACTACAGAAAACCTATGCCGATACAGTCTATCTCAGATTCACTTCACGGCACCAAAACTACGTCGTGTTTCGCCGAGAATGTAAACATGGACTACAGGTATATACCTGACACACGCACGTATAATTACACTTGTGAATCATGTATATTATTATTATTAATATTAATATTCACAGAAAGATAGTTTTAAGCGGAAGTTAAATATCATGGTCGGTAATGAACTTTTCTCAAGGGTGCTAATTTTTTTCAGGCAAATTTGAGAAACGCAAATTCGAGCCGGATGCGCACGGTAATTTTGCATCCGACCCAAATTCATATTGTTAAAAAAAGAAAATTAGCACCATTGAATAAAGTTAATTTGAAAATTGCAACTATCTCTCTCGCACTTAGAGCAGTTTCACTTCCCCTTGAATATATATATATATATATATTTATATCTAATATTACATTGACATCACATATGCGAGTCGAGTCGGTTTTTAAACTGATTCACTGTTTCAGCGGCAACAACTGCCCATGGTAGCACATTCCATGCGTCCACTACTCTATTAGGCATCTTTCAATGGGTTTTTCCTAAATTGGCTCTTCGCCAGTTTGGCTCTGTGTCCGGTATATATCTGAAACTATGTCGCCTGCATATTTTTATTCTCTACGAAACAACCGCACCAGGACTCAAACCCTCGACCTGCCGGCGCTTCGATTCAGAAGCAAGCACGCTAACCACTGGACCAGCGCTCCGGTTTGCATGACTCAAGTATTATGTCTGGGGCTACGCCCACCCATAATTTTATTTCTCGACGAAACGACGGCGCCGGTCAACTAATCCTTGACTTGCCGGTATTCCGGTTTAGAGGCGAGTACGCTAACCGCCAGACCAACGCAGCGCTACGATAAAAATATTATTAACACGCCTGGTGTAAAAATCGTAGCTGGCTACTCGCAAACGGTAGAAAATTGTTCACAGGCTATTTACCGAGTTCCTCCAAGCTCCGAATGTTCTCCCCTATAGCAGATCTGCTCCTCAGCAGCGCGGAGACCTGGCCGCGTCCCCGCTCGATGCTCAATTCCGCATGAATCTTGTTGGTCCTCTCGAAATCGTCGACCAGTCTTTTGATAAACTTGTCGATAACATCGTCCGACAAGGAGAGTCCCGAGCGTGCATCGCCGCTGCACCTCGCGATTATCAGAGACGAATTGTCTTTGAGGTTAGGCGACGAACGAGCCAGTCGTCCGCCAAGTTCGAGGCATCGGCGAAGCCGATTGACACCGGGTTGCAAACAGCGAACGAGCAAAGCCATGGCGAACGCGTCGGGCAGTCGCACCGCGATTATTTCATACAGAAAAACAATGTGCGCGACAGTTTTCCCATCGAGAGTTCGACATTATTTTTCGACAATCCGGCATAGTCGGACTAACCGTGCGAAAAGCGCCCGTGAGGACGCACGTGGCTCGCTGTCGGCTGATCGCAGCGCTTTTAAAGATCATCACCGTTTACAATTTACGAAACAATATAGATTATACATGGTTGGATGATACAGTTGAATAGGCTCGTAGCTGAAATACTACATCGAATTAAGCGCGGACGAGAGAAACTACTTTTTGCTCTCGATTAATTTATCATAATAAAGTACTTGCGTGATATTTTTCTTGCGAAACAGCCTGTCGATTCAATGGACAATGCAACTGCATTTTTAGTCCTACGGAACTGCACAGCTTGCATCGCCTCCGTGTGTCTCTCGTGTCTCTCTCTCTTTCTCTCTCTCCCTCGCCTCGAGTCATGCGAGATTCAATCGAGAGTTTCGCACCGTGTTCCTTTTCGGGCTTTCATTCTATCGAGGGGCGCGCGAAGACTCGCCGCAGTCGCCGGACACGTTCGAGCGAATGGAAATATATAAAATTTGTCGCTGCTCGTGCGCGCTGTGTGTTCGTGCCTCGTGCGTGAAATAAACATAAGATTATTTTGTTGCGAAGCGATATTGAATTTTACTTACACCGTGACGCTTTATTATTAGACTTGTGAAATTTCTTGCCGATCGCATAAGACTGCATAATGTTTTGCTCGCGCAATAATTAACGGTAAATGGATTTTTCTTTTTTGGTCTCGCTATACATGAATAACGTTCGGACGTATTAGTGTAAATATTAGACTGGTGGTCTCGCACTATACGCGTAAGCGCAGTACAAATGCGCTGGGCATTTGGTATAAGGCAGTATACCGAAATACCGAAGAGAGATAGAAAGTGCGTGGAGAGCGACTGAAACAACGTTTGTACAGAGTGTCGGGGGGAGACAATTTAGCGGAAATTATTACGGATCGAGACGATCGGTGTCGCGTCTCGTTCTACAAAATTACAAACTCCCACGAAACAAACGGAAAATATTTTAGATCGCAGTACGAGGTAAGTCATCGTTGATTGTACGGTTTGATGTGTGGACTGCGTTTGTGACAAAGCAAACGATGATTTAACGATCGAGGAGATTGTATTATACACTAGTGTATATATTTCATCCACGCTTCGTGCACAGGTCCGGTACACAGCGAAATTATGGAAGCGAGTGCATATCAAACGCTGGAAAGGATCAACGACGGTGGTAAGTTTTTTTTTTAGTTTCTTTTTACTAAAATATAAAAATTCTTCGACACTCCGGATTCGTTTGACACTAATGCAATATTATATAACGCTACGGTCGAGAGGGACGAATAAATTTAATGACAAAATTTGAAAAAAAAAAAAATTACATAAAAATTTCGGTAACCTTAGGTTTAACAAACGCCGTGTGTCCGAGGTGTCCGATTGAACATGCTTTTTCTTTATCGCGACAAAACCGTCGATGCGATTGATCGAAAGTTCAATAAAGTTTGTCAACATCTTAAGGATACAATGATTGGCATGAAATTTAACGATGTTTCATTTACATTTTTTCTTATAATTATGCTCTGATAGAAATTGAACAAAGCATATTACACTATACATATATATACAGGGTGTAGCTGTGTGAAAATATCAATGAGTTGCAGGCCATGATGAAAATTCAATATGAAATCCTTTGTGCTATATTCTATTTATAATTGCCATTTAGCGCAGAGATACACTTTTTTGCCCCAACCCAATTTTATGCTAGATCAACATTTGTCTTAAATTCATTATCTAATTATTTCATCGATAATTAAACAGAACTTAATAGAACTTAAATATAATTATTTTCTCGTGGTAAAAAATTATAATTGTGTGCAATAAAATTAACAATTTGTGCCATCCAGTATCGTCGTAAGTCTAGATATTCAATTAATGTATGCATGGAATCTCAAACGCAACTTTGCAATAATTTTGTACTTTATTAATTTTTTTTTTTTTTTTTTTCAGACAATGGATTTGTCTGGCAGGACTATCTGGACGCCAGCGAGAGCTTCGAAGTTCCTCAAATTATGTTTCCGCACGTCGAGCAAACACTGCAGAGCGGCATCGAAATTGGAATGTCCCTGGAGGTTCCGACGTCGAAGGACGTCGAGGGAGACGTTTCATACTGGGTGGCCACGATAGTGATGGCCTGCGGACCTCTTCTGAGACTGCGTTACTTCGGAGGTGACGACAGGTCGCTCGAATTTTGGTTCAATCTGACCAAGGAGGCGGCTCACGAGTTGGGATGGTGCGTGAGAAACGACAAAAAATTGGAGCCACCCGAAGCTGTGCTGGAGAGATCGGCGGACTGTCTAGACAAGTTGCCAGAATATCTCATGTCCGCGATCTCCGTGCCCCAAGAAATGTTGTCCGGGGTAAGCAGTTCTCTGACAATTACCTGAATAATTTCATTGTATCATTATTTATTTATTTTTTATCCACAGGATAAACCCTTTTGAAAAAGATAAAATATAGCCTGTTTGATTTAACGAGGATAATGCATAAATTATATAATTAGCATTTTTTGGTATCACTCGTACACCGCACCGTACAAATAGCATATCACATGTAAATCACATAATGGATCATATGAGTAAACTATTGTGCTGGACTACCAATTACTATATTATTGGTAGACCAGCCCAATTCGGCTTGTCGTCCTTTTAAACTCCCCCATAGAGCCTCCAAAGAGCCCCCTTATATCATTATATCATTATATCATTATATCATTATGTCATTATATCATTATATCATTATATCATTATATCATTATATCATTATATCATTATATCATTATATCATTATATCATTATATCATTATATCATTATATCATTATATCATTATATCATTATATCATTATATCATTATATCATTATTATTTTTCATTTTTACAATTTTTAATTTTATTGTAGGAAGGGCTCAGTATGACGGACAGAATCAACCAAGGGATGAAAGTCGAAGTCAGCGATCACCAGCATCCCTACAAATTGTGGGTCGCCACCGTGAGTGATTTTGTTTCGATTGCGAGCCCGGCTCATAGCGCTGTTCCGAACGGCCAAGACCGTCCGGAAATCGCGACGAAACCGTTTTGAAATTACCATAAAAACCCGTTGCACTCGGATTACTCAGAATCGTACAAGATTTTCTTCGTTTTAATTTCCAGATAATCGAGAACGTCGGCGGGAGGCTTTTGTTGCGATACGATACACCGGGCGCCCGCGTGAGAGACTTCTGGATGTTCTGCACGTCGGAGCACCTCCATCATTACGGCTTCGCTTCGGAATCCGATCCGAAATGGTTTCTCGAGCCACCGAGCTCGATAGTCGAGAATCACACATACGAGGAGTGGAAAGAACTGACCGAGGCCGGTCCGAAGAGGGACGAGATTGCCGGCAAGGTCTTCGATCAGGACGTCGAGCATCCCCGACACAAATTCAAAGTCGGTATGAAACTCGAGGCTATCGTGCCGTCCCACAGAACTCGCTTCGCTCCCGCGACGATCGTCAAGGTGTTCGACGACGTGTACTTTCTCGTGCACATCGACAACCACGACGATTACAAAAATTCCAAGAACGACAGGGAGCCGCGTTCATACGCCTCGTCGGAAAAAAACACGTGGCTCTGCGTCGCGGGGCATCCTTACATATTTCCGATCGGTTGGACGAAGAGGCACGGTCTCAGATTGACGAAACCTCGGGGATGGACGGCCGAGAACGATCAGTTCGATTGGGAAACATATCTGCGCGAAACGGAATCCGAACCGGCGCCGGAGGATTCTTTTCCGGAGAGGGAATCGGCCGTCGACGCCGGCTACGAGATAGGAATGAGACTCGAGGCCGTCGATCCAAGGGACGAGAACATAATATGCGCGGCTCACATAACTAAAGTAATGGAGAATCTTCTGTGGATTAAATTGGACAACTTCGACGACAGACGTGACCACATAGTGCACACGAGTTCCATGCAAATATTTCCGGTCGGTTGGTGCGAGTCCAATCACTATCCGTTGAAGCCACCGCGCGACTACGTCGAGGTGTGCAAGAAACTGGAGAAACCGATCAAGGGTGACGACAAGAAGATTCCACTCGACATACCGATTTCGGAGCCGCGCTCGTCGCTCTGGTGTCCGAAGATATATTTCAATTATCGATGCTTCACCGGGCCGATGATATCGAAAGGAAAACTGGCCACTCTGCCGAAGGCCGTGGGACCCGGACCGGTGATACTCGTAATGAGAGAAGTTCTATCGATGATCGTCTCGGTGGGCTACAGAAGCGCGAGGATACTGAAGGTCCTTCAGTGCGACTCCAAGCCCGATCCGGGCTATCACTTGGAGATACTGAAAGCGAAGCACAAGAACAATACTTATCGGGCGAGCGTCGCAGTCATTACGTCCGGAGACATGGTAGCGGAGTTCTGCAAGGATATATGCAGAAAATTGATGGTCTGCCCGAATCTGTTCGGACCGCTGCACGTACCGGAGGACGACTGCCCGGATCGATGTCACAAAACGTCGAAGAACAAATTCGTCTGTGAGTAGAAATATATTATAAATCGTACAATTTTTATACATTTTTGTTACAAATTTATAAATAATTTTTATACCTTTATATTTTTATACATGTATTTATTTATACATAAAAAAATAAGTTATAGATTTTTGCAAATAGGTTTCGTCCCGTGAATTTAATAAATAAATATATAAATTTCAGCGACTGCGATCGGCGCGGCGAAGCGCGGGAAGCCAAAGGGTTACACGAGTATAATGGTACAAAAGCCGAAGGTTTGGGGAAGCCGGCGTAGGCGAAGACGCGGTCGTTGGGCCAACAGGGAGAAGGACACCGTCAATACATTCGAACGTGCGGATGAAATACCGTTTCTGTCGTTGGATCTTGCGAAACACGTTACCGAGGGTTTGGATGAGACGTTGGACGATAGACCGCCGCTCTCCGAGATCGATATCATGATACAGAAGGACATGGACAAGCCGGAGAAGACCGAAGAGCTCAAACCCGAAGTGCCGTCGAGCAACGCCTCCGAGGATTCGCGGAGTTCGTTCAACGATCGTAAAAGCAAGGACAGCAATGTAGGAAGTCCCGGAAGTATGAACTCGAAAGCTAACTCAGCATCGAAGTACATCCAGAACGGTTCCGCCGCGAGAGCTGCGAAGAGGGATCGGGAATGGGACACCAGCATCGAGTCCGACTGCTCCGAAGCCGACGCGGCTTACGTTCAACTCCAGAAAAAACAGAGACGTCCGAAAACGAGAAAATTGGACTCGAATCCGCTGTTCTGGAGCGTCGACGATGTGTTCAGATATCTCCGTAAAACGAACGATTGCAAGGACATCGCTTACAGAGTCAAGCAGGAGGTATGACATTTTAATTTTTAATTTTTAATTTTTAATTTTTAATTTTTAATTTTTAATTTTTAATTTTTAATTTTTAATTTTTAATTTTTAATTTTTAATTTTTAATTTTTAATTTTTAATTTTTAATTTTTAATTTTTAATTTTTAATTTTTAATTTTTAATTTTTAATTTTTAATTTTTAATTTTTAATTTTTAATTTTTAATTTTTAATTTTTAATTTTTAATTTTTAATTTTTAATTCTTAATTTTTAATTTTTAATTTTTAATTTTTAATTTTTAATTTTTAATTTTTAATTTTTAATTTTTAATTTTTAATTTTTAATTTTTAATTTTTAATTTTTAATTTTTAATTTTTAATTTTTCTGTCGTTTGCAGGAGATCGACGGTCTGGCCTTTCTGTTGCTGAATTTGCCGTCGCTGACGGAGCACATGAAGATGCGAACGAGCTTGGCGATGAAACTCTGCCGGCACGTGGAGCAGGTCAAAGTAACGTTCTTCCTGAGGCACATCAACGAAGTCGAACCTGAACAGTATCAAATTGTTTGATAAATCGTAGATCATCAAATCATACCGAAATCGGTATACGCGCAGAGAAATTTGCACGCCTGAAGCAATATACGTAAAAAAAAAAAAAAATGTAAAATATTAACGATTATCACGATATCGTGTGCTAACGATTGTTCGATTATTTGGCCTTGCGAGAGACTCTTCGTGCCGAACCGAACCATGATCGGATGTATGATATACGAATAGGCAATTTCATTAAAAAATTATTATTTATTGGTTACACAAATCCAAAGCCTATCGCCGATACGTTAACTTTACCTTCCATCGACGTTATCGTAGCGTCTCTAATTAATGTTTAGGATTTTCCATTATTTATATAATTTTTTTCGATTCGAACGCAGCGGGAGACTCTGCGAGTTTATTGTTATTTTTTTCTTTTCTGAACCTTGTAAAAAAGCTGTATAAATATCGGGTATTGTATTATAAATTTTTATTTATCGATTCAATGAAAACATCTGTGTTGAATTGTACTCGATGCGGAAGAATTTTCGTCCACCTCATTCCCACTGTTCCCCCACACCTATCGTCCCATTCTACGGTCGTTCCGCCGATATGAGCTCGGACCGAGTTTCTTAATATAGAGTCACCTACGCTGCAATCACTCGTGGCCGCAATCTATCACAGTTCATTTCCATCCTACATATGGTTCTCGCTCATAACCATAACGATGCAGTAATCGTTAGAAGAGTCCGAATGATTCAGTCACGTTTTGCGGATAAAGCGTGTGAGTCACGTAGAGCATAGTAGCGGAAGTGTGAAAAAGTTACGAAGCTCGCGTCGTGTAGACAGTTAGCGGTGCACCGTGGAGTACCGGTGGGTGGGGCTGTTGACCTGCCCACTCGAATGCAGATCTTTGGTCCCGATGCATTTCCCCACTCGAGTTTACAGCCCGACGAATTCTAAATCTGCGACAATGCGCTTTCTGGCCTAAATACCCTTTGCACTTTTCAGCCGAGCTTTGCCAAAAAGTGCACGATAAATACTCCTCTCCGGACACGTTCGCCGCCCGTTTGACCTAGAATCCTAGAATAAATTATGGTTACATTGCGGCGAAGCCGCTCGTGAGGCATCGATCCATTCCCGCAGCTGCAACGTCCGATCGTTAATCAATAGCGCCGACGTGTATTATCCCGCCAAAACTGTCGACACAGTGCCGGAGACGATGTTTTTGAAACAACATTTTCTCAGCGTTACATCGATTATTTTGAATCAACTTTTTTTCTTCTTTTTCACGTTTCCAACGCAAGATGTTTCTCGCGTTTAAAATAACAACTACGCTGTAAAAAAAATTCGTATGAAATTTAATGTACCGGACTCGAAGTTTTTATGCAAAAACTGGTATGTCAAATTTTATGTACAATTTTGATGAAAAATGAATGTTCAGTGGATTAAAAACATTGTAAATACTCTATTTTAAATTATGTACTTTAATTTTTATGAAAAAGTATATTCATTTTTCATCACTATTGTACATTAAATTTAATGTACCAGTTTGTGCATAAAAACCTCCAGTCCAGTACATCAAACTAACAATGTTTCTTTTATAGTAAAATACGCGTGCCCAAAGAATTATTGTTTTCAATAGCCAGTTTGATTGCAGTGGCGCGAAGTAAAATGGCTCCTGTACGAACACGACGCAGAGATCCAATGGGATTGTCAGTGCCGCGGGCGCGAGGAGGGGGAAAGCGCCTGTATGGCTGTAGCCCCGAGACGTGTGTACGTACTGCTATAGTACGGCTCACCGTACGGTACGTTGAACGGCCGAAGTCAGTGGTTTTTATTCGAGAGAATGGCTTGGTGATAAAAGCTGATTGTAGTGTTATCGCAGTGTGAGATTAGCCACTCGGATAGGTGAGTTCGTTATCTGTGACGTTTAATTGTCATTCAAAATTCGTTATCTCAGTGCCGGGAAAACATTGAAACGGGACATAACGGATGACAGCGTTAGCGGATCAATGCTGGCTCACGGGTGTGCCCCGTTCGTCGAGCCTGTCTATCGGTCCTTCTCCGCGTTCCTGAGTCACCTCGATGTACTTCTACCGTCTCTATGATTATTTATATACACGAATATCCTCGTGACAATTGTTAAATTGGTGAGACGAATGAAAATCCGATTGTTCCATTGTCGAATATCGCCGATCCGAGAATAACCGAATAACTTCTATTTTCGACCGATGTTGTCATTCATGCGACGAGGCAATCAAGTTCGGTGAGATCATCCACGTTCATGCCTACCTGTTTCAATGATTGCGTGTGCCGACTTACCGAGCGCGTCGCTTATAGGCGACTGTATACACGCCGTGTAAAAAAAATGCCCGCGGACAAACGGGGCAGCCTGTCGTATAAAATTGATATTAATGAGCTCCGTCGTATTGCTCAACCAACAGATGATCGCGCGCGCGTTTACTCTCTCCGAGTGAGAAGTGCACGCCCATTATTTCCGTATCCACTGGCAACCGTTATTCCAAAACAATAAAAAAAAAATGAAACATGATTTACAAAAAGTATATAAATGTTAAATCGAATCGCGCGAACCGGTATCGAACGCCAAGAAATACATAGCGGCGAGGAAGCATATATATATCTATTATATATGATATACATGTATAGAGTCCTGATACTGTTTCACAGTACAGTTCGATGGCGATGTCGCGTCCGCAGTGAGGTTTCCGCGCTAACGATCCAAGCTCTTCCGGTATAATACCGGTGTAATTCTTCATTGATAACAATCTCGTTTCTCGTTCATGTTGTTTTTTTTTTTTTTTTAGAGACCCTTAGACGGCAACCATGAGGTGTTCAGTGTTTATCGTTGCGGCGTTCGCGCTGCACGCATCAGCCTCGAGTGAGTACGCACATCCGACTATTGGTTCACCTGTATTATTTGAAAAATTTGAAAACTGAAAAATATGGAGACATTTTTTTTTTTAAACACATTGTTACACATGAAATGGAAAAATAATTGGTGATTTTCGCATTATAGTTCGAATACCGGATATTATAGAAGGTGAAAGGTTATTGCAAAAACTAATGAGAGACGTGTAGTTATGGTTTTTTTCCTAATCGACATTACATCTATCGACGTACTAATCTCACGCTCATTTACCATTTGTCATAAAAAAAAAAAAAAAAAAAATCGCCTTGTAACAAATCACTTACAGTCATTAAACAATTGTTGTCCTATATAGTTGATGGCTCGCACTTAGAAATAATAATAGACGGCCTGCACCCGAATACCTAGTTCGAGTGTAACGCTGTGAGAAAAATTGTCGTTTATTCGCTGTGTAAATTTTCATCGCCCGACATTCATTCGCCATCGGCGACAAGCTTGTTTTCTTTGGAGAGTAGATCACGCCTAATGTTTTATGTGACCCCCTTAATCCATAGAGTGAATTGTTTTCCTGATTTTTTTTTTTTTTAAATTATTTAAACCACTCTTAAATTTTCATGTGTTATCCGTGACTTATTTCAGTCCAATCGCCGCCACGAATATTGAAGCAACCCCCGACCGACGAGCTGCTCTTTCAAGTAGCTCAGCAGAGTCTCAACGAAAACGACAAGCCGTTTCTCATAGAGTGCGAAGCGGAGGGCGAACCAGTTCCGGAGTGAGTAAAAAAATTGCTCCTATTTACTTGTCTGTAGTATGAATTTAGCGAATATTCATCGACTCGTGACGCAACAGTTGATGAAAGGAATTTGCGAGTTCACGCGTTTCTAAAGTATACAATAAAACCAGAAGCTAAGCTTTAACGATGCATCAAGGAAGCGCCGTATCAAGGAATTTCATTCGCGAGGACAGCTTTCCCTCCAGAGTCTCGATTCACAGTTGACTTTCTTGCACTGCAGTCCCCGAGTAGTAACTGGTCTTAATTATCTCGATGACCTCATAGCCTTAGGGAGATAAAATTACCACCGTCGTCGGATGTACTCGTGGCTCTAATGTGAGACCAGCTACAAGTGAGATTGATCCACCCGTTTGATCTCCGGACGATTATAAAATTTGCAATTTCTCTTTCTGTGATGTAGAAACCAAAAACACAAGAATTATAATGATAATCGACCCAAAAAAAAGTGATTAAAATTAACGTTTAGTTTCGAAATGTTTTTCTTTTAATGAGATAAAATTATCACCATTGTCCGATGTACTCGTGGACCTAACGTGAGACGCGTCACAAGTGAGATTGATCCGCCCGTTTGATCTCCCGATTCTGACAACATTCGCAATTTCTATGATTTTGTAATTTCTATGATTTCTATGATTTTGTAATTTCTATGATTTCTATGATTTTGTAATTTTTTTGTAATTTATTTATTGACGGAGTAACTCCTTTACACAAAACTCAAGTTGTGAATCGAGAACACGAGACATATAAAATTTGAATGCATACCACTACTGTAGAATTTGAATATACAGTACTACATAATACATAATACATAATCCCTAGTAACATTTTTCGTTAACGATTATCAATATAACAACAGATACGTATGACTATAAATCGATATAAATATGATATAAAAATAAAAAAATATAAAAAGTGATGATTAAATAATAATAATGATCATAATAATAATAATTGAACCAAAAAAGTTGATAAAAATTAACGTTTACATTCGAAATTTTTTTTTTTAGTAAGATAAAATTACCACCATCGTCGGATGTACTTGTGGCTCTAACGTGAGACGAGCCACAGGTGTGATTGATCCGCTCGTTTGATCTCCAGACGATTATAAAATTCGCAATTCTCTTTCTGTGATAAAACAATAGAAACAAAAAATAATAATAATAATAATTGACCAAAAAAAAATGATAAAAATTAACGTTTAGTTTCGAGATTTTTTTTTTTATAAGGTAAAATTACCACCTTAATCGGATCCACTCGTGGGCCTAACGTGAGACGAGCCACAAGTGAAATTGATCCTCCCGTTTGATCTCCGTACGATTATAAAATTAGCAATTTCTCTTTCTGTGATTAAAAAAAACAAAAAAGAATAATAATAATAATAACAGAACCAAAAAAAGTTGATAAAAATTAACTCTTAGTTTCAAAATTTATATTTTGTCTTTTTTTTTACAAAAAAAAACAGGTATAAATGGATAAAGAACGGCAAGAAATTCGAATGGCCGGCGTACGACGATCGAATCTCCCAGCAGCCGGGTCGCGGTACGCTGGTGATATCCCGTGCCCGCGACGAGGACCTCGGCCAGTACCAGTGTTTCGCGAAGAACGAATGGGGCACAGCGACTTCCAACTCCGTATTCGTCAGGAAAGCCGAGCTCAATTCGTTCAAAGACGAGGATCCAATTACGCTAAACGCGAACGAGGGAGAGCCGTTCAAGATGACCTGCCAGCCACCGGACGGTTGGCCGAAGCCGAACGTTTACTGGCTAATTCAGGACACAACGGGTGTAATAAAGTCGATCAATAATTCCCGTATGACCCTCGATCCCGAGGGAAACCTGTGGTTCAGCAACGTGACGAGAAACGACGCGTCGGACAATTTTTACTATGCCTGCGCGGCGACGTCGCTGTACAGAAAGGAATACAAAGTCGGCAACAGATTTCTCCTCAACGTAATATCGACAGGTTCGTCGGCGAATCAGAACAAGCACGAGCCGGAGAAGCAGTACGTGAGCCGAAAGAACGAGGTCGCTCTGAGAGGAAAGAAGATCGAGTTGTACTGTATATTCGGTGGTACGCCCTTGCCTCAGACGGTTTGGCTAAAGAACGGGGTCCGATTGAAGCCGACTGATCGGGTGACGCAGGGCAATTACGGCAAGTCGCTGATAATAAAAACCGTCAACTTCGACGACAACGGGACTTACACGTGCGAGGCATCGAACGGCGTCGGCACAGCTAAATCTCATTCCATAGATCTCAAGGTCCAAGCGGTTCCGTACTTCACCGTCGAGCCGGAAATAATAAACGCCGCGGAGGACGAGACTGTGACGTTCCGATGCGAGGCGAGCGGTGTGCCTGAGCCGCAGATCAAATGGATCCACAACGGCAAGCCAATCGCCGAAGCACCGCCGAATCCGAGGCGAAAGGTCACGGAAAACAAGATCGTCATCGAGAGACTGACGAAGACGGATACGGGAAATTACGGATGTAACGCGACAAACGCTCTCGGTTACGTTTACAAAGATGTTTACGTAAATGTATTGGCGTTGGAGCCGGAGATCAGCGAACCACCGGTCGACACGTACACCGTCGACGGTAAAAACGTTATCATGACCTGTCGCGTTTTTGGAGCTCCGAAACCGGCGGTTAAATGGATCAGAAACGGTCAAGAGCTCACCGGGGGACGTTACACAATTCGGGAGTCCGGAGATTTGTACATAAGCAACGTAATATTTCTGGACGCTGGTCCTTACACTTGTCACGCGTCCAACAAATTGGGCGAGGATCAGGCCAGCGCTGAATTGGTGGTAAAGGAACGCACGAGGATAACGCACGAGCCGGAGGATTACGAAGTGTCGGCCGGAACGACCGCGACATTCAGGTAAGGCTCGCCTCTCCGTTCGACAGGATTATGCGTGTCGAGTTGCGTGACTAATAGGGTGGTTCCTATAAATTGAACATTTTTTAATTTTTTGGGATCCACCCCGTATTATTGTGAGGAAATGAATGCCCTTCTAGAGGTTGCTACCGGGTATTTAAAAAAATAAAAACTTCGGAATATGCAAATTTAAAATGTAAATGAAAAATTCGACATTTCCTTGGAGCCTCACACTGCCAAAGTATAGCGTAAAAGAAAAAACTCTGTGAAATCTCTATGAAATCGAAGAATTCTTAGGGGTCGTTGCTGAGGGTTAAAAAAACAAAGTTTTCGATAATTATAGCTAATAGTTATGCAATGTTGTAAAAGGTGAAAATCCACAGCGGAAAAATTACTGAATATTTCATTTGAAAAGATAGGTTTGTTGTAACAAAAGTTAAATAAAGGAAACCGAAGATTTGCCGTTTCTGGTGAAAGGAGTCGACAAATTCCTGGAATGGTCAAAAAGTATAAAATATCTCAATCGATGAACGAACGAAACACCTTATTTACCTAATTCTCTTCAACATCTGATAGAAGAATACTCTTGTTTCAGTTGTTGAAGAGAATTAGATAAATAAAGTGTTTCCTTCGTTCGTCGACAGAAATATTTTATACTTTTTGACTATTTCAGGAATTTATCGACTCCCTTTACCAGAAACGACAAATCTTCGGTTCTTTTATTTAACTTTTGTTACAACAAACATATCTTTTCAAATGAAATATTCGGTTATTTTTTCGCGGCAGATTTTCACCTTCTACAACATTTTGTAAGTATTAGCTATAATTGTAGAAAACTTTGTTTTTTTAACCCTTGGTAGCGACCTGTAAAAGTGCTTGGATTTTATAGAGATTTCGCAGTTTTTTTTATTCGTTATACTTTGGAAGTGCGAGGTGGCTGCAAGGAAATCTCGAATTTTTCATTTTGACTTTAAATTTAGATGTTCCGAAGTTTTTTTTATTTTTTAAATAGCCGGTAGCCATCTCCAAAAATGCATTCATTTCAGGGACCCTTCGTACATCGCATTTTTATTTTATACCTCACGATAATACGGGCTGGCCCCCTGAGAATTCTAAAATGTTCAATTTAAGGACCCCCCTAGTGAGTAATCTGTTGTTATTATTATTTATTTATTTTTTTCGACGATTCTCAGATGCAACGCAGTAGCGGACTCGACCTTGTCGCTGGAGATCCATTGGTTGAGCAACGGTGAGCCCATCGACATAAAGGCAGAGCCGCGTTACGTGCTGGCGACCGACGATCACTCCCTCTCCATAACGAAGACGACGGAACTGGATTCCGGCATCTACACTTGTCTGGCGCGGACCGATCTAGACGAGGTGAGGGCACAGGCGACTCTGACCGTTCAGGATGTACCAAACGCTCCGGTTCTTCTTGAAACGAAGTGTTACGAGAAGGAGGCGCGAGTCCGCTGGTCTCCGATGGGTGACAACAGATCGCCGATCTTGCGATACTCCGTTCATCACAACACGAGCTTCACTCCCGACACCTGGGAAGTCTCGGCCTCTCATATTCCAGCCACCGAACAGACCTACATGGTCCAGATGTCACCGTGGGCCAATTATACCTTCCGCGTGTTGGCGTGGAACAAAATAGGTAATGTGTTAGTCGCATGAGTACTGGCGGTAGTTTTTTTTGCACTCGAATTTAAAAAAAATTATAGTGAAATTATGATCCAAAAATGTTATCATGGAGATCACTGTTCGTCAAGTTTTTCAAGAATTTTTGAATTAAATATGAAATAAAAGAAACAACAAACAAAAATTCCGCGTGTTGGCATAGAACAATGTAGATAATGTATTCGTCGCACGGATACTAGAAGGTAGTTTTTTTACACTCGAATAACAAAAAAAATAATCTTAAAATCATGTTCCAAAAATGTTATCATGAATATGACTGTTTGCAAATTTTGTCAACAATTTTTTAATTAAATATGAAAAAGATATATAAAAATAGCTGTATAACGTACGTAGAAAATATGGTACAGCGAGGAATCGAAGGGTTTACTGAATTGTTTATTCGTCACAGGTCCTTCCATTCCGTCGTCTCACGGCACGGTGTGCACGACGCAGCCCGACGTGCCGTACAAAAATCCCGGCAACGTTATGGGCAACGGCACCGATCCTCAGAACATCGTAATCAGTTGGACGGTCATGCCCCAGATCGAGCACAACGCCCCGAAATTCATATACCGAGTGATGTACAGACGCGACATTCCCGGTGAGAATTGGATCCAAACGGACATCCACAATTGGAAGACGAACAGGCTCTTGGTGGACAATCAACCGACTTACCAGAGATACCAAATCAAAGTCGTTGCGATAAACGAGAAAGGAGAGTCGTCCGTTTCTCCACAAATTGTCATCGGCTATTCCGGCGAGGATCAACCGCAGCAAGCGCCCTCGAACTTTACTGTGATAAAAGTGGAATCGAGCACCAGCGCCGAGTTATCGTGGGCTCCAGTTCCCGAAAGCTCCGTGAGGGGCGAACTTCGGGGCTACAGAATTCAGACCTGGACGGAGAGAGACGGCGAGGAGGGAATGCGAGAGATAAATGTCGGCAACAGAACGAAAGCGATGGTCGACAAGTTCGTTCCTTACAGCAAGAATTACGTGAGAGTTCTTGCTTTCAACGGTCGTTACAACGGTCCACCATCCGAGGTTTTGAGCTTCAACACACCGGAAGGCAAACCGGGAACTATCCTGAGCTTGGACGCTTATCCCATTGGATCCAGCGCTCTCGAGCTCAAATGGACGAGACCGGCGGAAACGAATGGCGTCCTGACGGGATACAGGATATACTATCAGATGGTCAATGGAACCGCTGTCGGGCCTCTGCTCGAGAGGCAACCTCACGTTCTCGATCCTGAAGCTACCAGTGCCAAATTAGCCAGTTTGGCGGCAAACACCAAGTACCGTGTTCACGTTAAAGCAACGACGAAAGTCGGCGAGGGAGACAAGTAAGAACTAGACCTCACAAAATCACTATTCTATCAGTGTTTAGTTTCCGCTAGTCATGCTCATTGCTTTCTCCAATCTCTTTCAGCTTCTACATCGAGGAGCGCACGAGACATTCGGAGACACCGGATGTGCCGCAATTTATGTTGGAAACGTTCCCGAAGGAGAACGGATTCTCTAACATAAACGTCACTTGGATCCCGAACCTGAACGGCTATCCCGGCAGCCACTTCTATGCCAAGTACAAGCTCAGGGGGGAAACGATTTTCTTGAATACGAAACCAGAGTTTCACTCCAACAGCCTGGAGGTTCGTAAAATCGATTCGTTTTTGTCAGTTCCACGACCAAGCAGTGACCACTTTATTATTATTATTATTAATAATTACAGAAAGGAAGTATAAACTCATATAATTTGCTTAGAAAAATATATATATCGGATATCACATAAACATGTCGCATCCCTAGAACAACAGTGTAACATCTCTTATGAGATTACTATATAAGATGTTACACTGTTGTTCTGAGGGTGCGATATGATAGTCGAGTACGACAGTATTTTTTAACATTATAATAAATAAATAATTGCGTTTATTATTGTTCCCGGGACGTCGTCTCCTAAGAACAAGTAGCATTTGTAAATACAGGCAGTGCTGGATAGTCTAAATATAATTCATACAGGCAAAAACTATAAGCGGAGTAGAAGATAGGTTGATAGTTACAGTTACAGGCAATCTTAAGGGCTTACGCACAGTAAATGGGTAACAACGCATGCATATTTCACGATTTTTTTTTCTCGGTTAATATACGCTTTTTCGATTCAATTGTTTTAGAGTGGAAGAAGGGTATATTAAAGAACATTTCCGGATTTTTTTCATTTAATGTTATTCTTATTATGTATGTTTATTATCGGTCGGTGTAAAAAAATTTTTTGAAAGGTCCCTTGAGGTGCCCCGATTTCCGCTTGTCATTTTATCAGAAACCGAAAATTTTAATTGTTTCTTCATAAATTATATGTAACGCGGTCCCTGACAAGGGGAAGCAATTGGCTAAATGGCTGTTATTTGAGAAACAAACGGTCGAGTTTAACCCGTATTTCAACATAGCATAATTTTTTTTTAATACGAGATCGTCAAGGAATAAAGACTCTGTTGAAGTATATTACTAACTTTCATAATTTGTTGAATGTCGGCATCAAAATGAACCACAATACTCGTAACACTAGAGACCATTAGAAAAAAAAATCTAAATTTGACTGTGGTGTAAGCCCTTAATGCACAGGTAGTGTTCTAATATTTACTTATTTATTTATTAACGGGACACGCCCTTTTACAATGAAAATAGTACAGATTTAAAGACAAAAGTAACAATAGTATTTCGTATCGTATAGTGTATCCACGTTGGTGAAATCAAAATATCACAGTAGGATGAGATCAGGTTACGAGTATCAATGGAAACAGTAATATTACGGTAATAATTAGGCCGACCAGCTTTGATTTCGGCTGCCGACTTTCTAGCTCCTTTCGCACTACACCGGCAATCTTATTATATTCATTATTATTTATTGTTATTAGATACGCGGACTGCAGAGTGGCGAGACTTACGTCGTGAGTGTGGTCGCCGTTGATGGAAATTACTTTACCGAGGGCGAGCCCCAAGAGATTGAGACCAGTAGCGAAGGGCCGATTATTCAACCCAAGGAAAACGTCGCCACTGCCGGATGGTTCATAGGTAATTCAGTTAATTTCAATTGACTTCATGGTTGCCACGGACATGGAAAACCTGGAATACCGGGAAACTCGAGGAAATTGGTGGAACCTGGAAAAGTCGGGGGAATGTCATGGATTTTTTTTTTTGAACCCTGGAAGTTTTTTGAATCTGGTATTTTTCTTTTTATTGAAATTGGAACATAGTTGCGATTTGCGTTAAGTGAGCTATCGATCATGTTCTAATTTACTTGTTTCACTAATGTACTTCTACTGACTAAGAGGCTTTTTTTAATCTCCTAGACAACAGATCAATGAAGAGCGTGCCATTGACGAGTCCTTTTTTTATTGCAAGCTGCGGTTATAAATTATAACACGTTTAATGCCATGCTGCACGACGTCTACATTTTTCGTATCAACAAACTTGTCGCCTATATACGACTATGTACGATATATAGAAAAAAGATCCCAACGAAAATAATATCACGACATATGACTATGTCGTGAAATTATTTTCGTTGGGATTTTTTTTATATTGCGAACTGAGTTTAATATATTAATTGATTGATTGATTGATTGATTGATCGATTGATCGATTGATCGATTGATCGATTGATCGATTGATCGATTGATCGATTGATCGATTGATCGATTGATCGATTGATCGATTGATCGATTGATCGATTGATCGATTGATTGATTTTATTTCTGAACGGATTGCTCCTCTACAAAAAATACACAAGTTTGTTTTAACAGCTTAATATCTAGTCGCATGTATAAACTTTTGGCTTTAACGAATCTTATTTACATCAATCTTAGAACTCTAAACATACACTAACAATGATACTTGACTAGAGCTATGCCCGTGATCCGACCCCTCCCCTTTGTAAGCTCACTATTGAAATTTCAATATACATTTCTTTGCTGCTCTGATAAATATCTCATATGGCTGCCCCGTGAGCCCGAGTGCCAAATATCTATTTCCCGTGCTCATCAAACGGGCTATCGTCAAATTTGCGGCATTATTTGTCGAGTGCACTTCCTCTCTGAAGAAACTCGTCGGCACGTTCCTCAGTACCCGATTGGGGACTCTTATATTAATAAGAGTGAGCAGCTCTTATTAATATATTAATAATCATTGTATATTATATTTTACGTTATTTTTAACTATCATTTCCTGTCATGATCAATAGACTGGATAAATTAATTTTTGTTCTGGAAAACCGGGAATTCCAGTTGGAGAATTTCGTAGCAACCATGTTTTCTTCGAATTCAGATGATTCGATCTTTGCATAAACTATAAACGATTCCACGGACTGTTTCTTAGGTATGATGCTGGCAATCGCGTTCCTTCTGCTTCTCTTGATAATCGTTTGCGTGGTGAAACGTAATCGCGGCGGCAAATACGCCGTTCACGAACGAGAGCTCGCTGCCGGTCGCGGTGACTATCCCGACGAAGGTGGCTTCCACGAATATTCTCAACCGTTGGATACGAAATCCGCGGGAGGCCGTGCTTCCCTCGCGTCGTCGTCGCATCAGGACGGCAAGCATCCCGAATCGGACACAGACTCTATGGCTGAATACGGCGAGGGCGATACCGGTGAGACGACCTTTCAACATCCCCGTTCACAATATTCAATCGTTTTTTCGTACTCTAGAGAGTAGTTTCGCACTCGCTTGTGTGTACATTGTTAAGTTCAGTCGTAGTAGTAATACCCCGTCCAACACATTGGTTTTTTTTTTTTTTTACACAAGCTTCTTGAGTTGTTTTTTTATGTTTGTTTTTCGACACCACGTGCTCGATACTCGTCAATATTTCTTTTTCATCTCGACTTTTTACTTTTAATTCCTTCAGTTACTCATCAATTAGTTTTTTTTTTCCTCACAATACGAATCAGTCACTCTAGCTTCAGACAACCAATGGTTAACAACAATGGTATATGTTTATGTTTTGTGATGATACACTTTTTTTTATCGGCTATTTTGTTTTTTCGTTGCATTCCTAAAAAAAAAAAAAAAAATGAAAAAAAAACAGAGGGTATGAACGAGGACGGGTCTTTCATCGGTCAGTACGGCCGACAACGGAAACCGGAGCCCAACTCTCAGGCATTCGCAACACTAGTCTAAGGTAAGGTAAGGTTTTGGTTTGCAATTAAATTCTGACTGTGATTGTCTTAATCTAGACTTAGAGAAACAGCCATGCTTGCCTCGCAGATCGAACTATAGCCTCGAGATCTATAGATCGCCCCCCCTTCGCCTCTTCTCTCGCTTCGCTCACGATATTCGAACGATCGTTGACACTTTTTTATGGCGTATTTACAGGTCGATTCACCGAGGACGGGTCTTTCATCGGGCAATACGGTCCGAAAGGACGACCGGAGGAAACACCGACGATTCCAACTGGTACGATGGCAACGTACGTGTAATTCGCTGTAACTATTATCCAACTATTACACGCCGCGTTTGAGTTAAAACTCTCGTCAATGTCAAGGAGCGTCCGAGTTCCCTTGCCCTGCCACAGCAGCCGCTCTATTCTCACCTTGCGCCGTGCGCAACGTCCACTCTTTACTGCCAGTTAGAATTTTTTGCCTTTTGGGTTTTATAGATTAATATTCGAGAAACTGACTGAATTTTGGATTCACCACCTGACTAACACATTCACGTACCTTCCCGTCCCCGAAAAAAAAAAAAAAAAAAAAATGGAAAACAGAGTCACTGTGTCTGCTGCGCGCAAACATTTTTTTAATTTTTTACTCGAATAATGCATGGCCCAGTATTAATAACAATGGCAGGTTGATATTATCTGACAAATCGATCAACTTCTCGGGCGTACGATGTAGTGATTATACGACGCCAAGTATATTGACAGTATGCGTTAATTTTTTTCTCGAATCTCGCGTATCGATTAATTATCTCTCGTTTTAATTATAAAACCCAAAGACGATAGCTGTTCCGTAGTCGGCAAGCTATTTACGGAATCGTATTTGTAGAGATTAAAAATTAAATGAAAACGAATATCGTCGCGTCGCCAGCATACTTTACAGGGCCAGATTGGGCTGATTTTCAAGCCAGGTTACTACAGGGTTCGCGAGTTATGTTTGTATTGTTTCAAATATGTATGACGAGTGAATTTGTTTGTTTTTTTTTTTCGAGACTGCACTTGCGCGAGCGGGATATATCGAAGAGAGTAGAGGCACAAGAGTTAAATGATTATCTGCATAAGCGCAGCCTCGGAGACTGGAGATAAGAGTGACATAATGAAAAGCAGCATCACAGTCTGGCCTCGACTGAATGTAAACTTTTAGCTATACAACAACAACAAATAAGAAGCCACAATTATCGCGGCCGTAATAGATTGAATCACGCATTCTCATATTTTTACTCTGCATACTGCGGGCCAAAACGAAAGAAACAATTATTACGTAAAAAAATAATTAAAAAAACGAAAAAAAAAAAAAAAAAAAATTCGAGATCTCCTGCGCGCTCAGATCCACAATCGCGATCGAGTTATGCGAGATATAAACAGAGGATATTAATAACGACTATGATGGTATTAAAGAATTATTGAAGCAAATAAAAAGAAAGAAGATGCACTATAGCGATTAACAATGAACACAAGGCCTCTAACTGTTGCTTTTTGTATGTGAGACACACAACGCTTTCGCTAGAAAAGAAAAAAAAGAAGGAGGAAGGAAGAAGTAACGATACGAATCTCTTTTTACTTTTATTTTCGTGTACTTTCAATGTCCTATTTGTTTTTGGTTTTCTTTCGCAATTTTTAGCACACCCTATCGAGCGTAGGATAACGATATATGACTATTTAATATATTAAAGCATTGAATATATAGAGATATTATATTATTAGTGTTAGAATTCCGAAAGGGAGCGATGACACAAGAGCAGCTATTATTAATAATCATTATCGCAATTTGTCTCTATAATGAAATGTTCTGCGATAACGTTTAAGGTCCATTGACACTTCTCGCACCGAAACAACAGAACAAACAAAACACCGCCGTCTAGCTAATTCAATTTAGTAAGCGCATCATTCGTGTATAGAGATAATAATCAGAAAAAAAAAGTGTCGTGAGCAAAAAATATATAATGGCAAAAAACAAAACAACATGATCAACAAGGAAACAGATGGAAAAAGAAGAAAAACAAAAAAAAAAAAATAACAAGAAATTAGTAAAGTAAACAACAAATGTTACTCGTCGTCAATTCTCTCGAAGTTCATCGAAGCAACCGATTCGTCGACTCATATACACAAATGAATAATATATTTGTCGGAATCTTATTTGCCGATAATTCTGCAATCTAGGGACTCGGATGTCGATTCGAAGTTTGCCATTATTGTTATACACCGATACGACAGTGAACGATGCATATTTTTCATTCGTACAGTCGCGATAATTGACGAAGAAAAAAAAAGACTATCCGCGCGCAACCCAAGGCCAATTCTCATCCACCGTGAATATCGGCCTCCGAGTCCTGCACTCATATACACACATCGGCATATGCGTTTTAGTATATTTTTCTATCGTGCTATTCTCGGTCATCACCGGAAAAAAAAAAAAGAAAAGGAAAGAAAAGAAAAAACCTCGAGGCTTATCTCATACCACGAACCTTGAATCTCAAATTAGATAGGTATTAAACAAAACCCAACCATCCTCCGTGTAAACTTCCAGTATATATTTGTACGAGTGATTTGTGAGTTGTTTCATTTATTTCTTTTTTTTCTCTCTTTTATACAAATATATATATATTTTTTTCAAGCCACCTACCTTCTGTGTTGTTTATAGTATGTGTTTTTTTTTTTTTTTTTTTTTTTCATTGCAAGGTACAAAAAAGTAATACTCAGAGTATTTCGCATTTGATGAGATCATTCATCGAACCCAACAGCTATTTACAATACCGTAGGCTCTCTTAGTTTTTTCACCACACACAAAATGTAATCGCAATTAAAAACAAGCAAACAAAAATTATAAAATAGTAGAAGCGTCAAGCCCATCGCACAGTGATCAGACAGGAAAGTACCGTCCCCATTCTAACACGAAAGAATCAAAATGCATTGCTTATCGTTAGGGCCTGATCACCGTGCTATCCCACCCGCCTTAGTGATATACCCATGTAATCTGCATTAATAGTCCTCTGAATAGTATGCTAAATGCTCTGTTGTATTGTTAATATTATTATCAACGGTTTATTAGTCGATAGCGCGGTCTATCGAGCGAGGTACCGGCATACGGTAATTGTTTGTAAGTATCTTGATTATTATACTGTGGAGTATATATGTATAGTGAGAGGGGGAAGTGCGTGTCGAATCAATGATAGCCAATCGGCGAAAAATGTTTAAATTCGAGCAATTCATACATTATCGTGTGCTGGTTCATTGCCAATGTTTTTTCATTGTACACTATCTTGCTAGAGTTATGTAGGGGAGTAAAATCAGTTTTCCCGGCATTGCAATGCTCGAACGTACACACACATACTACATATTGTGAAAGAAGAAAACGAAACAACAACAACAACAACACAATTCGAAAAAGTAAAACTTCGATGTTTATGTACTTTTGTGCATTCTGGTGAACGGCGGCAACAATTTAGGCTATAATTTTTTTTACGAAAGTTGACTATTTCGTCGCCTTTTTTGGGGACGATTTATGGTTAAATAGGAAGGGTTTTTTAAAATGTAATGAAGAAAAAAAATCGCGAATTATCGTCGCAGCAAAACCACAACATATTATTATTGATAACTTTATTACGTTCATTATACAAGTTAGGCAATAAATTTAATTTTTAAGTTTTGTTAGTTTAAAATATCGACCTTTATAACGTGCATTCCATCATACGTCCATGTAACATCCCCCATGTCAATAAAAAAACAAAAACAAAAAAACAATCGAAACTATACATACTTCTTTTTTATTCTTCATCCATAAAGTTTCAGGACCGTTGTCCCATCTCGGATCCCCTTTATTACGGCGTCCTACGTTCTCTCACCTCCGTCCGAACAGCCTATGGGCACATCTTGAAACCTCCAAAGTAATAGCTCGGCTTGAAAAAAAAAAAGATAAATTTCACAGTTTATCCTTTTCGTTTCTTTCACGAGCTCGTTAAACCATCGACCTCGTAGTATGGCTTACAGCTTCACTATAGTTATACCAGCAGGTTATTGTGGCTCGGGCGCTTCGCGCCCTCGTTATGGACTACAGTGGAACCTCGATTATCCGAATCAATTGGGGTCAAACCTAGTTCGAATTAACGATTATTCCGATAATGGCAATTTGAAGACGAAAAATAACATACTTACAACAAAGTAGCGCTCGACGATGAAATGACATCGAAATTTTGCGCCATCGTTTGGATAATATAAATTCGGATATAGAAAGTCGGCGTTCAGCAATGGATCGAGGGTTCGGATAATTGAGGTTCTACTATATGGAATTTAGAAACTGGAAATTTGGATTCCCGAAGATTTACTCAAAAGACATAATTTGGAGTTTGAAAATCTAATTTTTCGACCGGAAGTGACGTCATACCGGAAGTATGTCGCTTCCGGTTTGAAAATATAATTCTTCGACCGCAAATGACGTCACACGCGAAATACGTCACTTGCAGTTTCAAAATCTCATTTTTTCGACCGGATATACGTCACATGGCGCCAAAAAAATTACATTTTCAAACCGGAAATGACGTCATACTGTAAATACGTCACTTAGGGTCGAAGAGTGGGATTTCCAAATTAAAAAAAATGAAGGGTAGAAAAATGAAGTTTTCAAACCGGGAGTGACGCGTCTCTTGTATGACGTCACTTCCCGACGAAAAGCGAGTTTTCTGAACCGGAGGGTTTCCGCTCGAAAAATGAGTTTTTTTTTGTGCACGACGATAGTGTAGCGACGTGCACGACGCTGTGCACGTTGTACACAGCGTTGTTCTGCGCCACAGTGTTGTGCACAACTCAGCGAGACGCACAGAATAATATAATAGAAGAATAGTTATCAGCCCTAGCATGTCAAGCGACCATCGAAAGACCCAAAAAACGACTGGTCGTTCTGTGACACTTTTCGTCCGGAATAACGATCGAAATAATGACCAATTGTTAGGTTGAGAATGGGTCGTTTTTCATCAATGACCGCAAAATGACCACAAATACGACCAATGTATGAATTACTGAAAAAGTTCTAGATTGGGTCGTTTCGTCGGCGTTTATCAAAAAGTAACTGGAAAGACGACCATGTTGGGAGGTTTTCTTTGGGTCGTTCTTCGGGCCTTTTATGAAAAACGACTTATCTGAGTCCTCGTCAACACTCCCTTTGCAAGTAGTTTTTCATAAACGACCTGAAGAACGACACAATGAAAAATTCTCAACATGGTCGTCTTTCCGGTTACTTACTGATCAACGCCAGCGAAACGACCCAACCTAGAGCTTTTTCAGTAATTCATAAGTCGGTCGTTTTTGTGGTAATTTTGCAGTCATTGATGGAAAAACGACCCATCCTCAACCTAACAATTGGTCTTTCTTTCGGTCGTTATTCCGGACGAAAAGTGTCACAGAACGACCAGTCGTTTTTTGGCTCTTTTGATAGTCGTTAAAGACGGTCGTTTGACTTGCTAGGGAGGGCCGAGAACGGAGGCCCCCTAGGCGGACTTGGAATCATCAGCACCTAGGAGGAGTTTCCCTAGGAAGGCTTCGAATATTCACGGACTGGGGCCTCTAAAAGCACCCCTGGCTTCTTGAAAATTGGGACAAACAATCAGCTGTAAAAAATGTATGTAAGATACGCTAGATATTTTTTTTTTTCATCGATCATCATAGGGTGTTCGCGAGTAAGCGGTACAAAGTGGCCAGCTAACCCCGACCCCCTGCAGGCTCTTCTCTTCCTCGCTGGGATACATCTCGTTATTGTCCTCGGCGGGCGAGCGAAGGCCCGGTCGGACGGGTCCTCTCCGAGACAGAAGTCGTGCGAGATCTGACCCGATATTGTAATTATGCGGGACGGGTTTTTTGTCCCGTGCACACCGGGGGTCCTTGCACGCGACGTCTCTTGATCCCACGACGCCGAAGCCTTTAACGTCCCTCCAACATTTGTCGATCGATATTGACGATGAAATATTATCGAAGAAAATGAAAATAAAAAGAAAAAGCTTATCTCAAGAGATTGAGATGGCAGCAAGCGATTCGAGAGAATCCTCGGAGAGCACAGAAATTCGATCGCAGCGCTTATCCTCCCGACAAACTTTTCCGGCTATACCGAGTGCTCGCGCAGGATCGAGCGCGCGTTCCACGGCCAACGAATCGATCGCCCGAACGATTCTTTCGGCGAGAGCTCGGGCTCGCGAACGGTCAAATCGTATTTAACATCGAGCAATTGCCAGATACAAATTGAATTCACGCTTCGGAATCGATGACAATTGGCGCTCGTCGCTCCCCAAAGATCTCACGATCTACCTAATTATTTTTTATTAACATTTTTTCGTCTCCCTCTCGCGCTTCTTGCGATTGAATTTTTGCGACTAGAGACAACGAGGAGATAATGCGAGATGACAGTATTTGATTTAGAGTGCAGCGTATATATAGCTCAGCCGTGCGATTCAATGGTAGTCCAATCAGCTTTGGCGACGACGGGGCCGTGCTGTGCAAAAAACTTTCGATCGAGAATAACCGGGAGTGCGGCGGCTGCGGGCAGCTCCGCACAGGCGGCCATCAGTCGTTGCTTCTCCGTTCGGTTCTCGTATTATACACACACACATTCACTCGCGCGCGATGCTATACGTCCGAGAGATCAATTGTATATTATATCGCCGTGCAGACTCTATCTTATGGGATATACAGGGTGGTTCACGAAGCTGTAATCGATCCTTGGCCGGCCCCACCGCAAGCGAGAACCAACGATTTCAATCGCTCGACCTTATTGGCCGTCGCCATTTTTTTTTCGCTACGTAACCTCAAAGCAACAAATCGTGTCCTTTAGATTTTTATTCGTGTCGAGAGTGCGGAATCCATTAGACCTTTATGCATAAGCCTGTAGAGCACGCGCGCGATCTTCCCGTAGGGTCACGATATAGCACCCAGGACAGTCTCGCACTGAACTCGGGAAAGAAGCAGACAGGAAGAGGCAAAGGGAAGAGCGGAAAGGGAACGTACTCGAAGAGACAACAATGAGCCATTTGTTAGCGGTCGACCCGTTCCTCGCCGACACTGAAGATACACAATGGACACTGTTATCAACTATTCATCCAGTGATCTCTCAAACCTGTTGGCCGAACGTATATGCGATGTATATGTAACCTGCACCGAGCGCGCGGTTATAGAGCGCATAAAGCGCAAGGTGGACGTTCCAATAATTGATCGTACGCGCCGCTCGCTACTTATAGCAAATACATCGGCCATTGCATTTTTAACTTTGAGGATTTTAATCATCGAAGTTGAACTTTTTGTTTATTTGGCGATGTTATAATTTACGTAACAATAAAGTTCATGTCGACTGGACACCCGCCGATTCTCACATGGATACTCACAGATAGTCGCACAACATTCAATATATAGCCAGATAGCCAATCGTAGCACAGGCAAACAAGGTCAATTGCTTGCCAGCAAGTTTTGCTGTTTGCGTGCCAGTAATATTGCAACAATAGTTTCGAGCACAAGATTGCAGCATATTGATAGCAAAAATCCAACAACGGTTGCTATAAGTCGATTTCTTGTTCTCAACAGATGTGAAAGAGATAAAAATTCCGGATGTCATTTGTGTATCATATAAAATATGACACACAAATGGACTAGCGCTAACAATCCTTGGAATTGAATTTATGTGAGAATCAATAGAGGCACTTAAATTTTATATGAAATGAAATTTTTTTAAATTTCACCCTAAATAACGATGACTCAAGCAAATTGATCTTCGTAGTGAGACGCAAAGCACCAGCAGGCCTTATTGACGACTTGCCGACAATATGCTCCTAAGAATTGCCGGCATTGAATGCTGGCAAAAACATAGGCAAATGCGGACGCACATGCCACAATTTTGCCGCCATCGTGCGCGAACATGTGCTGCCTATTTGCTGGAGGGTCGTTGGCAAAATTCTATCTGGGTGCTTCCGCATACTCACGAGGATAGTCACAGATATTCACGCGGATACTCACAGAAACTCACACAAACATTCATACGTACTCGCGGATACTCGCGCAACATTCACACGGAACTCAACGACGCTCACAGGTACTCAAGCATACTGCGAGCGCGCGAGCCGACATAACCGCCAGTAATATAATATAATCCGTCCTCACGAACTTTAATAACCTCGATAAACTTTTGTGAATCGAGTGTAAGGCTGCAGGGAACTGAACGTCAGGAAGACCCCAATATCGCGCGCGATTTAACATTATTGATTCACGTACGGGTTCCTCACCTTTTACATCCCCCCACCTTCTCATATTTCCTACCGATTTCCTTCATATTTACCTACCGATTCACACTTGTACTCATATTTACCTGCCGATTTGCCGCTCGCTTTCAATCATACACAACTTGTCTTTAACTCAACCGTAAATACGACAACTGAACAATAAATATTTATTTCCATAGAATATCTTATAGCCACTATCTCTCTCTTAAGGACATGTGAAACGACTCGGTCGGTAACGACAATCTGTAATGAATTCGATTCAGAGACCGTAGACTTTGCGGGAAAAAGCAAAGCATTAGCGGATGTACAATTTAATACCGCTTCCGATGATGCTTCCGTTTTATCCGAAACGTCAACCTATTTTAAATGGCATTGATTCGAAAAATGCATCTATCTCTCTCGCACTCATATGTCACGCGGTACATCTTTCACATGGCCTTAAGGTGGTATTTGCGGACAGCTTGAGCCCACGTGAGTTCAGAGAGAATTGAGAGAGGAACTGCGAACACTTCTCGATGAGATAAAAATCTGAAAAAAATCAACCGTATGGAAGGTACTGAGAAGATTGATTTTGCATAATAATAATTCCAAAATGTTATTAACAAATTAACGAGAAAAAAAAATTTCCCAATAAATCACCCGGCAACCTAATTTTTTTTTTTTATGAAAACGATTTGTTAATTTTTCTGAATACTCATGAATTTTTTCAGAATGTCGTGTAATTTTTGAAAATTGTGTCAATAAAATAACGTGATTTCCAAAAATTACACAAAATTCTGAAAAAATTCATACGTATTCAAAAAGATTAACGAATTGTTTTTAGATGAACAAAAAGTTAAGTTGCCAGGGGATTTGTTGAAATTTTTTTTTTTTCACTCAATTTTTAATAACATTTTGGAATAATTATTATGCAAAATCAATCTTTTCAGCACCTTCAATATGCTTGATTGTTTTCACATTTTTATCCCGTCGAGAAGTCTTCGTAGTTCTCTCCCAATTCTCTCTGAACTCACGTGGGCTCAGGCTGTCCGCTAGTACTATACCTTAATAGCCCAGCCTTACGTTTAGTTTCCCTCCGGCCTCGGATATCGCGCCGATGTACCTGACTCGCAGTTTCGATATTTTTCGATACTCCCAACGACAATGTTCTCGGGTGAGAAAATAACAAGCCTCATGATACGCTGTGTCAACTATCAGACTCGCGATTCTCAGGGCGGAGAAGACCGGCGAGGGGGGGGGGGGGGGGGGGGCTTCCAGACTGCGTATGTACAATTATGTTGTCAGTTATTATATATTATAATAGTATATAGGACGAGGGCGACTCGTCGGGCAGAGGACGCGTCTCCGGCCGGTAGGAAGAAGAGCGCGCTTGTACGAAAATGATTCACTTCGTTAAGTAAGGAAGCGGCGAGAGGCGGAGGGGGGGGGGGGGGGGGGGGAGTCTGCGCAGTGCTCCCGCCTAATAACCGTGTAGCTACGAAGACCTCGTGAGAACAAGGTCGGACCTTCTGCACATACTACTGTCCGTGACTTCGGGGTCTTCCTGCCTCTCGCGAATGCAAAGACGAAGGAGTACTCCGGGCGGCGAGCTGACGTTAAAAACTGGTTCCTTCCTTCGGGGCTCTCGATTCGCGGTGGGCACACACGCGGCCGGGGACCTTCTCCGTGCCTCTCGTACGCGAAGGCGCGCGCGCGCCCTCGAGCCCGAGCTCGAACCCCGGCTACCACTTTGGACGACCACAAGCGGTTTCCTGGAGAATCTTGCGAAACCCGAGGAGCTCTCTCCTCGGTATCTACCTACTATAACACTAGTCTCGCGGATCTTACCCCCGCCTTTCGCCCGTTTCGCCGATACGCACCTATATTATTACAGTGTACGGAGAGATTCGAATCCTCGTTGGATCAGGCAAAAAAAAAAAATTGCAAGTGTATACTATAATAAAAAAGGGGATGCGATATTCGTTTCCCGTCAAGTTAAACTCATAGTTGGATTAAGCAAAAAAAAAAAAAAGAAGAAAAACTCCAACTCTATACTATAATAAAAACGGGAGATGCGATATTCGTTTTCCGTCAAGACAAACTCATTGTTGGATTTGAGAAAAAGAAAAAAACTGCGAGTGTATACTATAATAAAAAGGGGGGATGCGACGTTCGTTTCCCGTTAAGAGCATGTGAAACACTATGGAGCGCGAGCGAGATAGCATCAGTGGCGCTCTCGGTGGAGCGAAAGAGACACGCTGAGAGAACGCGTTTCACATTCTCTTAAGACAAGCTCATAGTTGGGTCGAGCAAAAAAGAAAAAATTTGCGAGTGTATGCTATAATAAAAGAGGGGGATGCGATGTTCGTTTTCCGCGAAGATAAACTCATAGTTGAATCAAGCAAAAAAAAAAAAAGAAGAAAACTGCATGTGTATACGATAATAAAAAAGGGGGATGCGATGTTCGTTTTCCATTAAGACAAACTCATCGCGATACGTTTAACGTCGGATAAACATTACCGAGCGGGTTCGATAATAATTCACCGGCTTCCCCGAGTCACCCCGGTCAACGGACAGCGTCCTCTTCGAGAACGTATCACGGAACATCTTCGTCACTCAGGTATATGAGCAGAAGCAAGAAGACTGGGAAACGTTCTCGCTTTTGATAAATCGTTCGTGGAGTGAAAAATCGGCACGTTTGCGGGTGTCGGGACTGACAGCGAGCAAAGATAGAGAGACAGAAGGACGGAGAGGGAGACATCCCTCGCGGTCCCTCGAACGAGCTGTATTAGTTGCGAAGAGATGGTGCCCGAAGGTGCGGAGAGTCCTGTGAGAGATTCCCTTTTCCACCAGGAGGAAGCCACAGCGGGAGATTTGTCCAGACGGGGAGGATCGATTCTCGCTGCTTCTGGTCCGTGCGCTTGCAGCCGCACTCCTACCATACCGATCGGCTATACACATATATATACCCATACATAAGTACACGTACACACGTTTTGTAAAATATATATACACATACATAGGTACACGACACACGTTTTGTACAATATATATACACATGCATAGGCACATGTACATATGTTTTGTATAATATATATACACATACATAGATACACGTACACACGTTTTGTACCATATATATACACATGCATAGGCACATGTACATATGTTTTGTATAATATATATACACATACATGGATACACGTACACACTTTTGTATTTATTATATGTATATATATATACACACACACTATAGGTACAGTATGAAGAAGATACACTCACGGATGAAAACTGGTGTGCACGGACCCTTATCCCGGTATTGGGACTGGGTAGATAGGGATCTCGCGGCGTGCGAGAGCTCGAAACACAAGCCTGTAGGCCTTCCTCTCATTGAGTCAGTCAGTCAGTCAGTTACTTAGCCGCAGCGACGCGGCCCGCACGTTCATCCCAGCCTCGGCACACGTTCGTCCCTCGTACTTTGCCGCAAACATACCAGCAGCAGCAGCAGCAGCCAGTAGCAGCAGCAGCGACGTTGCAAACGGTCCAGTCTCGCCGGTCGCGATCTGTTGACGGCGCAGAAAGAGACAGGACAGTAGATAAAGAGCCGGAATATTAAGAGACACACGCACACACACGCAGAGAGAAAGAGGGAGAGAAACAAAAAAACAAAAAAAGAGGGAAAAAAGGTGAAAGAGGCATCCAACCTACCTCGTTAAGTCCTTCGTCGTGATTTTTTTTTCCTTTCGTTCTCTTTTTTTCAATACCGGCGTGAAATTCGTGATTTCACGGTTCGCACGGCCCACAAGCGCGGCGGAGACGAGACTAACGCGCCAACGTCGGGGGGGACGAGGACGGGCGAGACTAATATCGCGAAATCGCGCACCTGCCGACACGATGCCGTGGGCATCGGCCTTCCTGGCCACCGGGACGACGATTATTCTCATCCTCGTCGCGGATCGCACTGACGCGAGACACCATCGAGGCGGAAACGGTCACAAGCCCGCCGGTGACATCTCACTGTGGATCGATCAACAGCAGATTAAGATGTTTAGCGGTAAGTAGTTCACGAATTCGTTCGACTTTCGATCCGATATTTACTTATTTTATTGATAACGGTCTGGAAACAATTACAAGGACGATGGGAAACCCATCGTCCAGTGAACAATCTGAGAGAGATCCGTCGCTTATAAATCGCACAAAATACATAAGGACATAAGGACATACAAAGTAGCTAAGAGAAAAAAAAAAAAATTGCGATGTGGGAGATCGAAATTTTTGTCGCCTATGAATTGCATGAAATTCACACTTCGGATGTGAATATGAGATCTGAGATAGAATTATCTCGGATCTTATAGCGTGGGCAATAAATCTATGTCGGTATTTCCGTTTTAATTTTTGTTTATAGCGTGCCGATCGCAAACGCAAAGGAGTTTAGCGGACGAGTGTTGTGAAATTTCCGATTACACTACGTCGTATCCGCTCGGAGATAGGAGCCCTGATAGACAAGCGCCACGAAAAGTAGCAATATTGGCACGATATTGGCGACATGTGCGGCACATGTCGCAATTATTGCGCCAACTGCTACTTTTTTGCGTAGCTTGTCTATCAGGGAGGGAACTTGGTATCTCGACGCTATCTCGCTATTTCGCGATGCAATATCGTCTCTATGCGCGACCGGCGATCGATCGGCGATCTCCGCCCGTTCACTCGCACATCGAACTTTCACGGATATTCATTATTATTATTATCATCGTTATTATCTTCCTTTCTTTTTTTTTCTTCTCTCTTCTCGACTCACAAATATTACGCACCTCGGGCGCTACTACCGGACATCCGGTAGCAACACGCGCTTCGAGATCTTTACGGCGATTCGCGTACGGGGCTCGCGAACATCCCGGTGGCGCGTCCGCCCTGACCCTTCAATAGCCGACTAGTCCGATAGTTTTTTTTTTTTTTTTTTTTTTTTTAAATACATACGTCGACTAACGTTACGACTTATCGTCGAACTTTATGGTAACCGGCTTCGAGATAACGGCCGGACGACACCGCTGATTTTACTGAAATTTAAATAAATTACATTTTATTATTTTTTAAATTTTTAAATTTTAAATTTGTTTATTTGTTTATTTTTAGGTCTCGAGATGGAAATCTACGCGATAACCGAGGGCAGGGTACTGTCGTATCTGCTTGATCCAGAATTCGAGAGCAAACTGCCGATAATACCGAGCGAGGTGTCCTACGTCAATTTCACGTGGAAGTCCGGAATAAAGAAGTATTATTACAATTTTTATCGACTCAAGTCGTTCGACGAGACGATACTAAAGACACCGTCGATCACGATCAAGACCCGGGGACGCGTGCCGAAGAGGCCAAAGGGTGTGTGAAACTCTGTCCAATTAATTTAATACACCTTTTTCCCCGACTGCGCTAAAAAGCGCCTATTTCATGCCTGCAACGGGCGTGGAGAGTGGCCGACTCTTGACGAGTGGGAGGAAAAGTGATTTTGCGAAAGGAAAAGTTTCTCATCAAACTTCACACTCGGTGAAAAGACGCACTTTTCCCCCTTGTGGCATAATATTACATTTTTTTTCTCCCCACTTACCGACGATATTGACGGAAAACTATTTGCTTCTTCCTCAGAATTCAGCGTACTGCTGCCTTGTTCTGGCAACAGTTCGGGGATAGCCCAATTCGGTATTGGCTTGATGATTGAGACACGAAAGGGGAAACCTTTGAACGGGACACCCCTGCGTCTCAGCTTAAGAAAAGAATGCGCCGTGCGCGGTGAGTCCGTCAGTCGCGCCCAAGATCATCACTTCTCGACTCACACATACAGTTCTGTATCCACCAGTAATCGCCGCCAATTTGACGCATGTCTCTCTATCTCTCGATTTAAAGCAATCGGAATGTCGGCCGGTCTGTGGAACGTACCGGAAATTGGAAGGATCACGGTTTTCTCGTCGAGCAGACCGAGAAATCGTCTTTGTGCCCGATTGACCGAACAGCACGCGATTCGAGTTATTTTTTATTTTATTTTTATTTTGTGTTTGGTTTACACGTTCTGCTCGTTATCGGAATACAGTTGTTTGCTCTTGCACGTGTTTGCGTGGATAATACTTGCATGCTACTGAGAATTGCATTCTTTTTTTTTTCTTCTTTTACCACACGAGAATTGTTTGACCGTTTGCAGTGTTGATCGGGGCAACGATCCTCCGCAGGTATTCTAACTTAACGATTAATCTTTTCAGAGCCCAATCCAGGCCCCTGTCCCGACGGCTATCTCGGACCGCCCCATTGCAAAAAAGCTCTCTGCTATCCGAACTGCATGAACGGTGGCAATTGCACGGCACCGGGAGTTTGCTCCTGCCCACCGGGATTCCAAGGACCGTATTGCGAAGGAGGTAAATTTCAACGACAATATTTATTACGAATACTTCGTATGACCAGAACCTTAATCGAGGGATATTTAATAGAAAATATAATCTACATTAATACTTTATCTATGGTGGCCGCGGTCAGGAAAAAGTCAGGGAAAAAAAACTTCGTCTGGGAATCAGGGAAGACAGGGAATTTCAAAATTGGTCTATATTCTATAATTATATAAATCTATAGTTATCTTCTATAAGTATAGATTTATAATTATAGATTATATAGAAATCTTCCATAATTAATTAAAAGTTACATAAAAGGAAGCTTTAAAAAAAATAGAGAAAATTTCGAAAAACAACAAAAATAGTATGAAACATTAATACAAAAATTAGGCGTCTTCATTTGCATCATTAATTTTTTTTAATAGAAGTTGTTAGAAGTTTGGTCGGGGAAAATTTTTAGTTAGTCAGGGAATCTTCTGTCTGTGAAAAAATAGCCACCATGTTATCGAAAGCCGTGATGGAACGCGACGAATTATTTACACGACTATCTCGGCGAGGAGCGGCGGGAAGCGCTCTCTCACACGATCTTCGAAATCGATATCGCCGTTTTGCAGCCCGCTTTGATGACGTTCGTCAGAGCTCGATAGAACGGGGCTTGCTCGGCACCGTGATCGATTCCTGTGTCGTGATGCTCCTGCTCCTCGTCCCGAAATCTCTGAATCGTCTCCAGCAATTCCTTGTCCGTGACTTTCTCACCGGTCTCCATCAGCGCTCTGAGCTGGTCGTTGTAATGCTCGACTATAACAGTCTCCACCGCTACCGTGCAGGCCATCGCCGCTTTTTCACCCATCAACGCCGTACCGGCGCCCAGCACGAAGCCCGCGGCGTTCCACAGCGGCAGCATAACCGTTGGTCTTACACGATGTTTCTGTATCAATTCCTCGAACTTGGCTCTGTGCTTTTTTTCCTGATCCCACATGTGCTCGATCGTCGGACCGACGGATGTTTTGCCTGCGTTTAAGGTTTACATTACTTACAATTTTTCTTGAAAATCCGAGAAGTTTTTTTTTTCTACTTTTTTTTTTCATACCCAGAACAGCCATCTGGCCAGCGTATATTCTATCGGCTCCCAATTCGCCGGCATGATTCACCCTTATTATCGTGTCCAAGAGCTTGCCGGATTTCGTGTCCGACGTAGCGGCGGAGAATGAACTCGAAAGCCGCCGACTCCCGCGACGAAGATGTTGCATCGTCCTTTTCTCTTTCTTTCGTATCTGCAAATACCAATATTTATTTAACGATGCTAATCGAGTGCTCTGTTAATCGCAGGAATATGCACGGACAAATGTTTGAACGGCGGAAAGTGCATTCAGAAGGATACCTGCGAATGTTCCAAGGGTTATTTCGGGCTGCACTGCGAATTTTGTGAGTACGAGACTGTAAAAATAAATTGTAAATTTAATGCACTGGAATTTGAAATTAGGCTTACATTACTTACATCAATTGAACCAATAATATACTTTTTTTTTGTAACATTAATATACCCGACATCAAAATTACAAATCTTTTTACTGAAATTTACACAAACTTCAATTGAAATGGAATATTTATGTACTTTTTTTGTAAAATAAAAATACCACCAAAAAAATATAAATCTTGCCTAAAATTTACAAAAATTTTCATTAAAAATAAAAGTTTTACTGTGAAGTTGCAACGCGCATGTGTTTGAAATTTCGGAAACAGCTTATGTAAAAGAAAAAGCTTCCAGTAACGTTGATTAATTAAAAAAAAAAAAAAAAATGTACAGTGAACGTCGCGACTGTGGAGCGGAAAGATTCGATACGAGTCCGAGAAATATGCCGTTAAATTATTATTTTTTTTTTTTCAGCAAAATGCGTCATTCCCTGTTTGAACGGCGGGAAGTGCAAAGGAAACAATGTATGCAGATGCCCGACGGGCTTTAAGGGGGATCACTGCGAAATAGGCAGACGTTCGCCGCAGCGTTCCGCGTGTACAAGAGTTTGCAGGAACGGCACTTGTCAGCAGGACAACACCTGCCTCTGCGATCCTGGCTGGTTTGGAAAATTGTGCAACAAGAACAAGCCCTGGGCCTAGCTCATGAACGGCGAGGCAGGATTCTACCTTACCAGCCGGCTCCATCAATTTCAATTTGTCCACGCCGTTGCATGGACACGAACAGAGAGAGTTATGGATATACGTAAATGTCTCGGTGCATCTTCGAGAGTAATGCATAATGTTTTTCATGCGCTACGAACGAAATCATTACTTTTTTTTTTAGTGCTTAGCCAATGTCCGACCGTCACGTTGAGGCGAGCTCGGCGCCTCGTTTTTTTTTGTTTGTTTGTTCGTTTCAACTACCCGAACCAGATGTGATATGTAAAGCTGCTTTACACAATTTTATACAATTAAATATTATTATTATTGATGATATTTGTATAATATTAATAAATGTATTTTTATCATGCGTAAAATGAATTTTATGGCCAATCTCCCTGGAAGATTTTACATCGAATACAGCGAATCATTGGACAAACGCGAGGAATGGATTGCCGAGATGGAGGCATTTGAAAGATGTTTGTATACGTTCTTGAATGCAGTTCTGCTCTGTTGGGCTGAAACCAGAAATATTCTAGATGTATACACAGCTGAAATAGGCAAAATAGGTCAAACGTAAGAAACATTCCAGTCTGTTCTCAGTTCAGGTTTTAGTTTTTATACAAATCTGCTCCGATAAGCATTTTTTTCTCATAATAATGGACAAAATGTATTGCGCGTAAAGAATCTGCTTATTTGTGTCTGTCCACTAGCAGTTGACAGTCACAAATAAAAGAACGCATAGCTGATCAGATCTGCATTCAAGAACCCACCCTTCGAGATGTATCCACACGTATACGCAGCTGAAACAGGCAATCTTATATACCAGTCTGTTTTCAGCAATTCAAGGTTTAAGTATTGACAAAAATCCGCTCCGACAAGAGTTTTTCTGTTATAAAAACTGCCAAAATTAACAATAATTTCAAAGAATTTACACGAATTTACAACACGTTATGAGAAAAGAAAAATGTATTCAGTTAACGAGATGCGGATTTTACAAGTGTTGCACTTCCTTACTGTAAAGTTTAACAATAACAACAATAATAATAAAATTTATTTCGCGTAAATACTCGGATGTACCGTCGGTAACAAAAATAAAAACCCACTAGCAGTGAACAATTTACAAATAGAGGAACGCACAGCTGAGGAGATCTGCATTAAAGAACGCACTGTCTATGTCAGAACGTTGGGAGCGGATCGATTGCCGAATGTTTCGCGACTAAACGACACGACGTGCACGAAACGCCGGACGTCTAAATTTTTGTTGCACGAACGTTCAGCCGAGCGTCTCAGAGAACGACATTGATAGCCGGCGCCAAGGTTTTTGGAAAGCGAACTGAATGCCAAGTTTTTGTCAATTCGTAGACGCTCGAGTCTAAGACCGATTGCCTACCTGACGAAAAAACAACAATGTAATCAGAGTGTGTACCGCGACTGATCTCGCTGTAGAGTCGCGCGAGTTAAAGAATGCCTTCTCGGGCGGGTTAGGTTAGTGCACGGCCGATTAGTCAACACATCGTTTCAGTGAAGTACTGAAAAGGCAGTCACGTGTTTCAGGATCCAATGGGGGACTGTGTTACGGAGCGACGCCATGACGCGTACCCCAGCCAAGTTCGACCAATCGAATTATTCCAGGCCCGTATACATGTATATGGTGTTCGTGTTTCCGTCGTCGCTGGTCTATTACCGCTCGATTCCATCGTAAATCGGTGAGTCCGCACTTACGAACGGTCTTCAATTAGTTTTTAAGATACCGAGCTATCCCCCTTTGATAATTAAAATTAAGTATCACGACTGTATGAGAGTGAATTTCGTATCGTCTGCTTGGAGTGCACCGCGCAGGCTCGCTCAAAATGGCCGCCGACCTGCCGCGTTTGTTGTGGTGGAGATGGAGGCCCGCGTAACCGATCGATACGCCTGCTGGCGAAACTGGCCATGGTGTCCATGGAGCCTGTTGTGCGTCTTCTCCGGTCACTCCAATGTAACTCGTGTCGCGCGCGGTGAGATCGACGCGACTCCGACATTAAACCGTTGTGATAAAGTTTACGAGGAAAATGTACGGGACGCGGAGCACGTAGGGCGTGGTGGTGAGCCTAGTAGCCGACGACGGCATCTCCGCAGACGCAAAGGCCCTGAGCCCTGATCGGTCACACCACTCTACACCGTCCACACAAGGTGCGTACGCAACTCGCGATTTACACTGGGCCTGCTCCATGGCTTCGCGGTTCCTCGCTCATGAGCTTTGCGGCCCCGGAGTTGGTCTCTTTTGCGTGTGCCCTGCGCATTTTCGTTGCCCCCCTTTTCTTCGAATAAACGCGCCGCCGTGTACTCTGCTCTGTACTCTTCCGTGTGCGCGCCGGAGCTCCCTCCGTATATCTCTTCCCTTTACACCCGAAAGCCCGCCTGTCAATTTACTCGTCTAATCCCCCCCCTCCCCCCCCGAAACGCGCCTGTCATTCATACCCGGCCCGTCCACTTTTGCACTACGTGCGATCCGCAGTTTCCTCCGAGTTCACTAACATAAAAAAAAAAAAAAAGTATCTATCCTGCAGCGCTCTCATCCCGATCGCCCGGTGTCTTCCGGCGTCTTCCGCTGTCTAACGCTCTGTCTTCCGCTGTCTTCCCGCGTTCTTAACGCACGACTTACAACCGTGCGATTTACCCTTCCACGCGAGGCTGCCCCACTCGTCGACTCTCCGTCTCTTCGTTAATACCGGAGACCTTGTTCTCTCACCCTCGATTCGATATCGTCGAATCGACCTACAGCGTTACCCCATCCTACAATATATATATCATATATGTTTATCCTCGATAATGGACAATTCCACGCTCGAGCCTCCGCTTCCACGCACCTCCAGCGACGCGACTGCCAAAAACTCGATGTTCTAAACGTTCGATTTTTGAAGATACTATGCCGTCTCGTAACGCTCGATCGATGAGCTCTTTGACACCGATTTGTTTTTTCGTCGGTATCTTTCGTACTTTGTTTCGAGAGTCTGTCGCGGCAATGAAATCGCGATAGTTATGGCCTTTTAACCGGCAGGGGGATGGAGCACTGTTTGGGTAATGAATATTTATGTGGGGTGAGGACACCCCTGTGTACAAACTAGCTGATGTAGGTAGGGCAGGAGAGCAAGGGCCCCTTGGCCAGGGGGACAGATGCAAAGGGTTCCGGGCATGACTCAGGCAGTCTCTGCCAACAGTAACCCAATAGCCTTTGGCCCAAAGGGCTCTCAGCTGCGCGGATATTATTATTATTATTAAGTTTTTTTTTTTCGATGCCTGCCTTACCGTCCGCCTCTCGTAAACAATGTCCGAGAAACTCGGGACATTTAGATGAATCGTCTGAAAAGTAATCGTTCGGCGCGCTCTCTAGGTAACTCCTGCGTCGGGCCGGTACGGCTTGCGCCTTTTATGTAAATCGCAGATCTTTATGTATGTTTATTTGATCGCAGGTGGAGGTGATGTAGAAGCATCCAAATCGGAGGCTCGTCTGAAATTCGGTGGGACGCCGTTGCGATATCTGTGAATAAATAAAGAGGCAGAGAATATACCAAACACCAGGAACGGAAGACAATGGTATCGTTACCTAGTACGGAAACAGGAAACATGGACAGAATGGATAGGCTTTCGGACGACGACGACGACGAGCCGAGCAGCGGATCGGAGGCTTACGAGGAGGGCGATCTCCTAAGCGCCGCCATGGACGACGACGTCACGGCCCAGCTAGCAGCTGCAGGTTGGCAAATCAAACATGTTAACGGTGATTTTTCATTATTTTTTGCTTTTCTTTTCTTTCACCCGATCCCTCGAGTCCGGAGTATCGTTCGGGCTCCTGTAACATATTCTCGCACAAGGTACAACTTCCTGCGCCAAATAATAGCGGCGACGTCAGTTTCACAACTGGTCTCTGGTTCGATTCTTCCGCCTTGTTACGTACTGTGTGTTTTCATATATTTAAAAAAAAATGCAATACATTTTTTTCGTTTTTTTTTCTTTGTTTTTACTACATTTAATTATATTTGTTTTAACACTTTTGTCTCTTGTGCGGAATGTGTGTTTTAGCCTCTGTCAATGTTATTGCAAATTCGATCAATTGTAAAATCTCCGGAGAGTTTCATTTTGTAAAAAATTATTACGCTCTGTAGAGTTAATGTTTATTGTCTCACGTTTGTTCGCATTCTGTCCACGCCTTGCCGCTTGACGTTTCGTATATCCTCGTTTACACTTGTATAAGCGGATTACGCCAGTTTTATCGATGTTTTAACGAGATATTCTTGTATTTTTCCTTGAGAAAAAAAAAAGAAACACTGTTTCTCTAGAGTCTAGAGTCTCTGATATCAGCACATAACTTTACGCACGTTGTTATTATAATTTACTGTGGCTTGCGCTTTTTTTTTTATTATTTTTTAAATCGATTCTCATTTGACAGAATTTGTTTCATTTGTTTTACATGTCAGTGTAAAGCGATCGTGTACTTGTTTTTTTTTTTTTTTTCCTTCAAGGTATATCGTGACGATCGATAATAGTACTTCTGCGGTAAAATCGATAATCCCTTATACGCGCTCGTACTGCCTTTACACTGACATGCGACGATAAAGGGCGATAAAATACTTAACGTTACGTTATATCCAGGACCAATTGGCGTTGCTGCAGCGGCGGCGATTGTTTCGGCGAAAAAGCGGAAACGACCACATAGTTTCGAAACAAATCCAAGCATCAGGAAGAGGCAACAAAATAGACTATTAAGAAAACTCAAAGTAAGCAAATCGTTAATAAATCTCTAATATTTAATTGCTGTCGCTTAACGACGACAACCAGCGAAGCATCGATGTGTCGTATCGTTGATTGTTTTAAAATTCCTTTTTTTTTTTTGTTTTTCAGCAAACGATAGACGAATTCGCCACGAGAGTTGGCCAGCAAGCTGTTGTGCTAGTGGCAACGCCTGGCAAGCCAAATAGTAGTTACAAAGTATTTGGAGCCAAGCCCCTCGAGGATGTTGTGAAGAATCTTAAAAGTATGATAATGGAGGAGCTGGAAAGCGCTCTAGCCCAACAGGCACCACCTCCGGTACAGGACGACCCGTCCCTGTACGAATTGCCACCGTTGATAATAGACGGTATACCAACGCCAGTAGAAAAAATGACCCAGGCGCAGCTCAGAGCTTTTATTCCTCTGATGCTTAAGTACTCGACCGGCAGAGGAAAGCCCGGATGGGGCAGAGAAAGCACCCGGCCACCTTGGTGGCCGAAAGAATTGCCATGGGCAAACGTTCGCATGGACGCGCGATCGGAAGACGAAAAACAAAAGGTTTGTCGGGTACTCGTGCGTTCTAAATATTGTGAGAGTGTATTTAAAAAAATATATATATTCAGTCGACGATGAAACTATAATCGACAATCGTTTTGCCTTTCGCAGATCTCATGGACGCACGCTCTGAGACAAATAGTTATAAATTGCTACAAGTTCCACGGCAGAGAAGATCTGCTGCCTGCATTCAGCGAGGACGACGACAAATCGACGGTGCTGATACAGCACCAGACGCCCCACTCGTCGCATCACACATCGTCGAATCAGCAACAAGCACAGCAGCAACAGACGGTGGGAGTCGTTCGCCTCGGCACCTCGGATTCATCTAAGGGAAACTCTTCGCCGTCGCAAATCATAGCCGCGTCACCCACAGCTCTTGCAACTGCCACCCAGGTGCCGGTTGGCGGAGTGCACGAGATAACAGAAAATCAATCGGAGCAAAGCAATCGCATTACATCGATCGACCTCTGTACCGTCGATTTTTCGCATCCCGCTCGAAGACCGTTGCGTTGCTCCGTTGATCTTCCGTTTTGTGCTTCGTTGTTCCGACGACAATATCAATTCAATCACCAACTTTATCCGTTCCAATCGTGTTTCACATCGGAAACATAGTCGCGATGATTTTTTCGTCATTAAATTTGTTATCGGAAAGAATTTCTGTTGATATCTTTTTGGTGTTTGGTTTCCCTTAATTGAGTTTCGTAAGATCTGATTGTTCTTTTTTTTTTCTACGTTCATTGTTTTTTTTTCTGTACTATGCGGTTCTTCCGGAACGACTGTCTCATTGATCTTTCTTATGTTTATTTAGCAGATGACACAATATCCCACAACTGTCTTGCAAACTATCACAAATCCCGACGGGACCGTTTCCATAATACAAGTGGATCCGAGCAATCCTATTATCACGTTACCTGATGGAACGACTGCACAGGTTCAAGGTGTCGCGACGGTGAGTGCAAATTTTTTTTTTTTTTTTTTTTCTTCGATTCCAAAGATTGTAAATTTTTTATTTTCACCTAACAATGATTGTAATGTTTGTTTTTTTTTTCGTGTCCAGATTCACACGAGCCAGGGCGAAGTTCAGGCACTCGCGGAAGTAACGGGTGGAGGGGAAGGGAGCGTCGCTGTTGATTTGAACAGCGTGACCGAAGCAACCTTAGGTCAAGACGGTCAAATAATCCTGACGGGCGAAGACGGACACGGTAAAACAGTTTTCTATAGGCTCTGCACCGTCGCCGGCCAGGAACTACTCGAGCAGTGATTCACTGAAACTGGCTCAGGACCAACCCTCCCAATTATTATTTTGCATGCTGCCTGCCAGCGCTCCATTAATGAACGAAATCTCAATTCGTTCCTGAGCTTCGTTCAACGAAGTACAATCTCTACTTTTTTTTGTTGTTTTTTTTAAGTAGTTGATGTTTTTTGGTACTGTAAATACTGCAACAACTTCGTCAAAAGGCTAGGAAGCTGATTTGTTTTTATTTGTTTTTTTTTAAGAGTCCATTATCACATTCACAACTGCGCGTCGCGTTTTCCTATTGAACTCTGTAACAGATGAACTGTCGAAAATGAAAAAAAAAAAAGAAAATGAAAAGCGACCGTCACCGTTCGATAACGAAATAATTTGACATTGTATAAATATACATTCGCGTATGGGATAAAATTTTTTTTGTAGAAGTTACAATTTCAATGAATCAGTAAAAAAAAAGAAAAACTTCGCATCCGAACTCGCGTCAGACTAACGCGAATAGAGAGTAAAAAAAAAAAAACAAGAAACGGAAATGAACGGCATTTATTTAATTGTATCCGCATGTACATACTATTTAAACAATAAAAAAATGAATGTGAGTAAAATCGTACGATGATAATATAAATTGGTATCGATAGCTAGACGATATACCCTACTTCGTTAATAATTCAGTCGACTCGGTGTCACGATCTACTTAAAAAAAAGCACAACTGTACAGACATTGTGGATCGATCAATGGATTCTTAAAACTTGATTTTTATAATCTCGCGACAAAATAAAAAAAAAAAAAAAACAAAGAAAGCAAAAGGTACCGAGCCAGTCATAAAGTCGTATACGAAACCTTATCCTCTTACGATCGCCACACTCTAATTATCGTTTATTTACTTTATTAAGAAGACTATAATAAAACGGCTGTACATAGAGTATTTTATGTTGATGTTTCATTATTTTGTAACTTTGTTTGTGTATTCGTTGATTTTTATTTTCGGCTGATTATTTTATCGAAAAAAAAAAATGTGTTTCCTTAATTTATTGCAAAAACGCGACGCAGTGAATTAAGTACGAGGATACACGCTTGAGAGCAAATCGCTGGACCATTCGTGCGCACTTAGTGGTTCGGACGATTTTAACGGTTTCGCAAACGGAGAAATTATCTAGAATCGTAGTTACAGATTAAATCTTTATCGACGCGTAGTGTGTATGATTTTATATCGATGTGTACGATTGATTGTTTTTCGACGCACCCTGTACGTTTTTTTTTGTTGCTGTCCTTCCACCGTCTTTCGTAAACGGAGACACTATTTGTTGTTGTATGAAGAGGGAAAAGATGGGGATCGTGGACAAGACATAGGACGGTCGTTTCGGTGTTACAGGATATCCGGTATCTGTGTCTGGAGTTATCACGGTCCCGGTCTCGGCGAGCATGTATCAGACGATGGTGGCCAACATCCAGAGCGACGGTACGATGCATGTTACACCGATGGTACAAGTACCGAAGGTCGAACCCGGAAACGGCGAGACGATCGAGGCGGTTACTATTCAAGGCCATCCAATGACCGTGATAAACGCAAATGGAGAACATCAGGTTCTTCAAGTAATATCATTGAAGGATGCAAACGCACTGACGAAAGCGATGCAGGGCGAAGTAATTAAGGACGAGGACAGTCAACAGCAGACTGTCTCTAGCCCGGAATAAATCATTGTGCATAATAGACGGGGGTTTGTATGAACAAAAGAGGGAGAACAAAAGAAAACGGGTCTACCAAAAAAAAAAAAAAAAAAAACACTTTGTTCGCTCACGCGGTATCATTGTGAGAGTGAAGGAAGAGATAAAAAAAAAGTTAGGAACAATATATAGCGATCCAAAACTTGATTTGAGATAACATTTGAAGATCGCACGGTAATAATTATAGCTATTTGAATGCGATCGGAGAGCCCAGTTTGTATGTCGATGTGTGGTAGTTCTCGCTGATTAATTATAATTAATTAGAAGAATGTGTTACGTGTTTTACGAGAACGAAAAAAAAAAAACAAAAACAAAAAGAACAAAAAAAAAAAAAATTGTGTTTAATTGAATGAACTTAAGGGTATAACGACATTTGTATTTTTATCTAGATAAACGAACACGTAGGAAACATTAACACGATGAAAAAAAAGCGCTCGCCTTGAATCGGGGGAGCCGCTTCGTCTACCAGTCTTTTTCAGATCACTTTTCCGATCACTTCCGTCGAGTATCATTGCTGATAGCATTATTGAATGACGTTCCCAGGGATGAGAGAACATTACGTAGGTATTATTACTTTATCTAGTCATAATTAACAAAAGAAATGAAATAAAAGGAATCTACCTTGGGAACGTTGATACGATGCCAATCGATACCGTTGATTGATCCAAGCTTGAAGAAAAGCTTATCCTCCGATCGGAGCTCTCGAAAGTAGGTAGTGAAGTAAATGAAAAAATGAAAAGAAACAAAAAAATAAAATAAAAACATTTCGTCAAACCCCGATCTAAAGAGAAAAAACCATTGTATCTGTTGAAATGAGTGGATGATCCACAAATTCAAGTCTCAGTTTATGTTTTTTTTTTTTTACCCAGAGCTTTAATGCCGGGAATGTGGCAATTCACACCGAAGTCTGAAGGCTTCACGATTAAACAGCGTATAGTTTAATTCCATTGAGAGACAGAACGTGGCCGAATTTTCTGTTAACCGATTCGACGATATTTAATAGAATAATCTGTAAGAATGCGATATACATATTTTCATTTAAAATGTAATACCATAATAATTATAGTAATTTCGAAATAGTTCTGGTTCTTAGCACCATTAGTAAAAGTTAAGCATTTCTGACGGGTACAAATAGGATAAGGTATAACTTTTTGACGATACAATGAAAAAAAAAAAAAAAACATGTACGGATTCGAAATGCAAATGCGCCATTCATTCAGTCGCAGCTATAATCTATAATCGTTATAGATCTTTGCCAAACGATTAGCTCTTTGAGAACAAAAAGAAGAGAACACAAATGGTTGACGTTCTATTTACACCACCGAACTGAACCGTTCCTCCATGCATTTAAACGCCGAGTCATTTTTTATAAGGGTATTATTGTACCGCGTTTGAGAAGAACAACAACAAAAAATGTACTATAATTTTGGTGTGCGTTATTGTTTCAATGTTGCGGTGTATGTTCACGAACCGACTTAGTGTGTACCGGTTACGTTTTTCGGAGTGTTTTTTTTTTTTTTAATTCGACTATATAGTACGTTGTAATTGACGGATGTTTTTGGAGCTAAAAAAAATATGTATAAGGATTCTTGGGCATATCTCGAAATATTTTAGCAAAAAAAAAAAAAAATACATTTCCGAGACTTATGAGACGACTACGTGTTAACAGAGTTACCGTTATGACTGTATAATTGCTCCTCGTGTCTCTCCGTTTGGTAATTCGACGAGAGCTCAAACTCGTAACATTGAAACAACAAACTGCCCTCTGTAATCAACTGTACCATTGTCATCTACAAAATGTTTTTGATAAAACACTATAGAACGAAAAATGTACAATTATATTGCCGGAGATTCATTACTGTATTATTTTCGATGCCTCGCGCAAGCGTCGGCGTGAGCCTCGCGTCTAGCGTCGCGTAAACATTCGTGATAACGTTTGTACACTGTGAAAACAAAAAGAAAAAAAGAAATCTTGTTGGAGCGATTATTGTTTTACCTCGTCATTTCACTAGTTGATTTGTAGAAGATATTGGCTGAGGTGTGTATATATACTTGAGTCAAACGTCTCGATCGCGCGAGAGTGAGAGACAGCGTGAGAGTGAGAGTGAGAAAATGAGAGATTCTTGTACCATGATTTTTAATCATTATAGAAACATACGTGTATATGAAACTCTATTGCTGTGTATCGTGTAATGTAATTTGTAAATATGTCGTAGACGTGTCGTATTTCTCGCTTTTGTTATTTTTTTTCGTGTAAAAAGATAAACAAGTCTCATCCGAATCATAGTAAATTACATAAGGAAACAGTGGACGCCAAAACAAAAAATGAAAAAAAATTAAAATCTTATAGTACATATAATTAAATTTTACATTTACTTCAAGTAGTCTCTCAGCAAAAAAAAAAAAGTATGGATTTTCATGCTACATTGGATCTCGAATAGATAGATATGGCATTTATTGCGAATAACGAGGTATATCAGCGAGACTCTAGAGTTTATCAAATTTTTACGTTTTTTATTATTCATCATTGCCGCCGCTGTGTTTTTTTTCCTTCTTTGAAGAGGTACAAGAAAAGTACATAGGGGGTTATCTTAGAGACGATTGAACTAGTTTTTGCGAGAGCGGAGCTTGTCGACAGTGGATACTATCAATGAGGACTAGCTTCGGGTTAACACGGATCTTAATGAATGTCGTCGACGTTGACCAGGGCCAATTCGGGCTTGTCGTAGCCGAGCTCCTCTGGAGTGCTGATGCCCAGTTCGTCCAAGGTCGGTCTGATCTCCTGAATTACATAGGGATAGATCTTGTCGACGTGATCGCCGCACTTCTCCTTCACGGACTCCAAGAATCTGATGGTAAGCGCAATGTCGTTTAATCTGCGACACGCCCGCAACGCCGCGCAGACGATTTTTGGATCCGGCACGAGATCCATACCTGCGAAGTATAATTGAGCTTGTAGTGAAACTTTCGCCGCAGCCGCGAATCTGTGCAGAGTCGCTGTGAGGTGACACAGTCGTGGAGAAGAAAAAAAAAATGGCACGCGACGTCACGGGTTATGCCAGAAAATTACGGATTTTTCGAGTCCGAGAGAGTGACAGGAAATTATTTGGGACGGAGAGGAGTTTTTTTACTTACCAGCCAAATCGTTCATGGCTTTACGAATTTCCCAGTGATCGATGTCCGGTCGGTCGAAGAAGTTAACGTATCTGGCGTCGAACTCCTCGTCGGTCTCCTGCGGCCCGTCGTGAGCGGCTCTGGCATTTTGTCCGCCGATGGCGAGGGTCCTGGGAATAACCGATCCCCTGACAGCCGCACTCACACGTCCTGCTACGATACGCAACATTTTCGTGCGAAGTTTAACTGATAATTGACGAAAATTCTGCTGAACGAATGAGCCTTGATTTTCACCAGGCAGGTATTGCGTAAACGGTGGCCAGCCCGGGGACGGACGATGACGGAAGTTGTTTGGCGAGCGATTATCGATCGGCGGTCGGTACTGTCGGTATTGTAGAATGTCAAGGGTGGGTTTCAACATTGGCTGCAAGCGCTCGCAGTCGCTTGTAGCTTCGGTGGATCGTTCGGGAGTTACACGAAACTCGAGAGACTTGCTTTTCGCTGTTAGGATATCATTTCAGAGCGAAAACACATTTTCGTCAATAACTAACTAGTTTTGAGAAACGTCATGTTCCGTTTCTTGAATATTATCGATCTTTTGAGCATCTAATTTTTGAACAGGAAGTGTCTTCATGTAAGGGGAAACAACACTTTCGATTTCAATATCCAATTTTTCGCGCATTTTTTCAATTTCCTGTATTCCTTAGCTGATGTCACTTCCGGTCTACAAATCACTTTTTCAAACCGGAAGCGACTTCATCTAAGGGGAAATGACCCTTTCGGTTTGAAAATCTAATTTGTCGCCCATTTTTTCAATTTCCTGTATTCCTTAGCTTATATCACTTCCGGTCTACAAATTACTATTTCAAACCGGAAGCGACTTCATCTAAGGGGAAATGACCCTTTCGGTTTGAAAATCTAATTTGTCGCCCATTTTTTCAATTTCCTGTATTCCTTAGCTTATATCACTTCCGGTCTACAAATTACTATTTCAAACTGGAAGTGACGTCATCTAAGGGGAAATGACCCTTTCGGTTTGAAAATCTAAGTTTTCGCGCATTTTTTCAATATCATGTATTGCTTAGCTGATGTCACTTCCGGTCTAAAAATGAGATTTTCAAACCGGAAGTGACGTACTTCCGATATGATGGCACTTCTGGTGGAAGCGATATACTGGAGTATACGTCACTTTCGTTTTTAAAACATATCCTACTTTTTCGGTGTTGGGATTGAAAGATAGATCAATGGATTGTTCAGAATTATCGATTATATTCAGTACAGTATAATTGTATTATGTACATCCAAAAAAGAAAATGCGTTATACATTTAAAATATAGTTTCTTTTACCTTCGCATTGGATAAAAGTAGTTTACCTCTTATAGTGAAGTCGTTAAGATATCATTAATGGTGCTATTCAACGCGCATACTGGAGGTATATTGACTATTTCCATCTTAAACTCGAAGAACGCTCTTTATACACAATCATGACAATTTTACGTATACAATAATAGGAGAAAATCTTTGTTTAAATACGGAACTTACGATTACGATTTGTATACAAAAATGACTTTGCATAAAAAATACTATCATCGTTGTACATTATTTCAATTCAGTACCAAAATAATTCATTCGCAATATTCGTACCTTCGTAATTATAGTTATATCTTATTAAATATATTACAACTTTTTACATATAAAAAAAAATATCATTCAGTTGGGTTTTACTTATTCCATTAAATTAAGTAGCATTCTTCATATAAAAATATTAATATTTATAAGGCGACATAAATAATTGAGTATTTTTACAAGTCACCACATGGAAAACAGACATTGTACAAGGTGTATGTTTCATTTAAATAAGTTGGAATATCAAAATGTGGGGAGAGGGGGGAGTATTCAAATAAATAATAAATTAAGGTGAGATTCATTCAGCGCGAACCACATGCACACTGCTCATTATTCGGTGGTTTTAACAAATAAATAATAGAGCTGAAATTTATATTTCATCATGGAGTGACTGCTTGATATGATTCGTGTTTCTTTTTTCAACGAGTTACACACAAACGAAAAAAAAAAAAAAAAAATTGTGTCAACCGGTGATCTCGATTTTTTTTTCTCGATGAAACAGGCAATTGAGGAGACCTGGACGATATCGAAGATGACGAGACACTATATGAAAAACACGTATGAAGCGAGATGCCCGTTTCGCGGTGTATTTAAAAAAAAAATGGTAGTTCCGGTCTATACGCGAACGATGAATATTATTTTTACATTGCTTATGTGACTAAAGAACCACATTATAGGCTTCTTCAACGTTTACAAAGCCGATACTGCACTTGGTAACGAATTGAACTAGTTTTGCACCTCTCCACGTTTTATAGTCGTAATAATTGTTTTTATGTACAAATTTCCATTTTTTTTTCCTTCCACTCATCCGATCATCGAAGACGGTCGTGGATAGTTTAACTAAAATAAATGTTTCCTAACATTTTTCTCATCCCCGCGATCTTCCGTGACTCGCAACTCGGTGAAGCGCCTCGATATATATATGTTTTTTTTTTTTTCATCGCATGTACGAATCATACACACGATCATTGTTTCACCGTATATAAGTACACTTCCACTGTAGGACTTATCGGTAGTGTATACCGTTACCAGAAACGTTCGAGACAATCGGACAAAACATCTTATTTAAGCACCGCGTTGGATCGACAAATGGTGTAAAAAAAAAAAAAAAAATGCTCCTCCACTTGTTTCTTCCAAAAGCGCAATGTATCGACGAAACAAAATCATCGCCGTCGTCCTTGTCACTCGTCCAACAAAATTTCTGAAATTAAACCTAGTCAGCCTTCTGTGTTGTCTCGCTTCGCGTGGTACTTGAGCAGCAGCTGCCGGTCGTCCCGGTACTTCTCGGCCCCTCGATTGTTAGTGTGAGCCGGTGTTAGTGTCGTTATCCGGCTCAGAGCTTGAACCGGAAGACTCGCTCGTATTAATGTTCGTACTGCAGCGCGTGCTCCTTCGGCTACTGGAGCCCGCGTGTCGCCATTTTTCACCACGATCCATTCCACCTACAACAATTCGTTTTCGAAATTAATCTCTCATTCTCGAATGCGTCGTGCTTAGAACTCGCCGATCTCATCGCGTAACGAATCGCCAAACGCAAAAAAAAAAAAAAAAAAAAAAAAAAAAACTCGTCAATGGATTAAATACTTACTGGTTAACGGAGTGTGGACTTCGACCTTTATGTTAGCGGTTGCAGTGACCTTCGTCGTGATGTGAGAAGTCGAGGGCACTGGCGATGTTCGACTAGACCCGCTCGAGTCCGAACCGCCACAATTCTGTTAGTCGTAAAACGAAAGAACACACTCGGTTAGAAACCATGCATCGTCGACGGGAACAAAACAAAATCTCACGATAAAAACATTGAGCAATAAAAAAAATAAAAATACGAAACGATTGCGCACCTGATTGCCGCAGGTCGAAGTCGTCTCGACCTTCAACTCCGGTTGAACAATTATACACGACTCTTGAGTGCTGTGCCAAGAGTTCGGTTCCTCGGTGATAGTCGTCAACGACGGTTCGGCGTGCAATCTGGCGTTCTCGATCTTGTGCGATCTTCTCGGCGGCGCCGGTGGTTTTGTTCGCCTGACGATCGGCGAGGCCGGCGGGGTCGGTGTCGATATTCTGTTGGGATGACCGTGCGGTATTACCTCGGGCGATGGACCGACCAGCGACAGTAGGATCGGAAAGAAGAACAGTCCGTTCACGAGACCTATGCCGATGAGACACAGCAGAACGAGGAAGAAGTATCGTACGATGAACTCGAATTCGGAAAATGCGAGCATGACGACCGCCAGGAGGGTCGTGACGGCTCCGTGAATCACCGGAGCGTACATGTGCTCCAGGGCCAGTCGTATTCTGCGGTCTCTGCTACCGACACTCGTTACAAAACTCTGCGAAAAAAAAAAAAAAAACAAAAAACACATTAATTCACATCGCTCGATCGAATTTTGCTCCCTCGTAGAGAAAGCTTCGTTATGGTGGAAAAAAATTCGAGATTTTAATGAAAACGTGCCGAGCACAGATGGAACAAAGTAAAGTGCGTCGTTGGCTTATTTTTACGCGCTGAACCTAAATAGGCCAGCCGTTTTGCACAAAAGTCTAACACGACGTTGACGTTCAAAAAAGTTGAAAATTGAAATTTTTATATCGCTGCTCATAAAAGTTGAAAATTTTTATTTTCCTATCGCTTTCTCATAACGTTCCTTCATGAGGAAGCCAAAAATACAGACAATTCTTCCTCATAGAAAAAGCTGTACGAATAAAGGAATATTATGAGAAAGCGACATGAAAATGTCAATTTTCAACTTCTACGAGGAAGCGATATGAAAATTTCAATTTTTGTTTATTGCAACTGCCGGAGACTTTTCCGATCGAGTAAGACAAATTTGTACTGAGGTGTATTATTAGTAATATTCTTAATTGCTATTTTTATATTGACATTTGATATTAGGAGTGCAAATAACCTTCTAAAACAATTTACTTCCATAGTCAACATCATGTTTGGTCGATATATTAATGTCGCCCCGTAAATGATTTACGCCCGTGAATATACAAATAAATAAATAAATAAATGAAGGATAAATCGAGCGGTTGAAAAAGGCTGCTTACCAAACAAATGTGAACAGTAAAGTGGACGGAAATTCCGACGCTGACGACGAGAAGAACGGCAGGTACGGCGCTCAGCTTTATCCCGCAGACACCCATGATTCCGAACAATTGCAGAACAACACCAGCCAGAGCGGTGCCGACCAGCAGAGCGGCCCAGAGGTTGAGCAGAAGAACTCCCACGACAGCGACGCTCGCGCCTAGCGCAGCGAGCAGGGCTATGACCAGACAGCTTCGCAGATCCATGTACTGTTCCCAGAACAGAAAAGGTATGCCCGATGGAAAATTGGGCAATCCTCGCTCCTCGAATCTTCTGCACAGCTTCCTGACGGTGTCGATGAGTTCGGTTATCTCGCCGGTGTCGGTGAGCTTGTGAAGATAAAAGGGCATCTGTGCGTAGGTGAGGGGCATGCTCTTAGGTATCTTGAGTTCGTGGTCGCTGGTGAAGATCCACTGTCTGGGCAGGGGTCTGAGATTGGCCTGGGATGCGCCGTAAGCGAGAGCGTCGTTCGACGCCCAGGCGCTCAGATAGTTGTAGAACGCTCGGGGATTTATAATACCCTCGGAATCTACGAGACGAACTTGAGTTATGAGCGACTTGTCGATGGGATTGTCAACGTGGCCGGTCTGAACGAGAAGCTTATAGGCGAGAATAGCTTCCTCGCTGGCGTTCTTGTACCACCTCTCCTGAGTGACGCAGCCATTCTTGTACTCCCGATCGAAAGCTATCTGCAGTCCCCTGAGCCAGTCCCTGAAGAGGCTCAGCCAAAATTTCGGCAATCCACCGTCGTCGTTCTTAATGACGTTCTTCACTCTCATGAAAGCCCCGTGATAGTCGTAGAGCAATCGCTGATTGTTCGGATACTCGAAGTCTCTGCCGGTAACGGCGTACATATTGTAGAAACCGAAGTGCTTCGCCTGAGCGGCGAGAAACGCGTGCTCGTCGGAATTGTGCGGCACGAGATCGGTGAGATCGAGGCCGTCGTTAACCCTTATCGCCTGCCAAACGCTGCCGGCCAGCACCGCGGCAAGAAGCAGCATACCCAGAACTTTAACCGGCGGTTTCGTTACGAACGGCGCGTAATGCCTCGCCGCGAATTTCGTCAGCGAGAAACTGAGATACTCGTCTTGCGTGCAACCGGTCAGTGTGTCCTGCTCGGTGCAATGTTTATCGTGTTCGTTGTCGAGCACGCTGCCGCCTACCCAAGACTCGTTCTGATGACTCTGGCTCGGCTGAAGTATCTGCGTGCACGTCTCGCGTCTCTCGGGCGGTATCGCTCTCGTCACTGATTGCTTCGCGGTAACGCAATTATTCTTCAAGTGACCGTTCTTTCCGTTCGCTATCGCCGGCAAACAGCAGCACAGAATGTCGGATCTTCCGGATCTTCGTCGGCGAAGATCGAGGCTCACCATCGCCGGGAAAACCAGCAGCATCGCCGCTAGATTGAAGAGTATAACGATTCCTGCCTGGAGAGAGAATACTCGGAGTGCCGGAATCGGTATTATCGCCGCGGCGAAGAAGGCCGATACGTTGCTCAGCCCGGTTAGAAGCACCGACAGACCCGTGCGCTTCAGCACAACGCCGGTCTGCTCGCCGCTCGGCACCTCGTTCACCGAGAGCTCCGCGTAAGTGTGCGTCAGCAGAAACATGTCGTGCACGCCGAGGCCGAGCGCCAGGAACGGGACGATTTGTGTCGTCGCCGCGTTGAAGGCGATTCCCAGGAGTGCACAGAAACCTAGTCCAGCGGCAACGGTCGCGCATACCAACATGACCCCGGCAATGCCAACGCCCGATTGCGATCTCACCGGATCCTTCCAACGAAAGAGCGCGACACCGGCGTACGAGAGCTGAAAATCGAGAAACAAAAAATATATATTTTTTATTTATATTCTACACTGATTCTTAGAGATGATTCTAAAAAAATCACTTTTTTTTTGTATTCTCGTGTATCGTATGTTCGAAATTTTTCTTTTTACATCCTCATAGAGGGAAGTTTGTTTTGGTGAGAACAAAAAAAAAAAACGTAATTTTCATGGAAACGTTCTCGGAATGTGCCAAATCATTGAAAAATTTGAGTGTGACTCAGCAGGGAAAATTTAAAACGCTATAAGTCGAGAACGCGTCGACCGATCACGTCGAAGTTTCACACACAGCATGTGTCGTTAATAGTCACTGTATCTCTGAAATTTAATTTTTAAAAAGTTGTTTCTTTTTGTACGAAATTTTAACTTTGTTGAAAAATATCTGTGCGCGCTCCAGCTTTTACAATTTTTTAGCTATCGGAGCAAAAAGTTGTACACAGACCGAGTATGATCGCTCGACGATCCCTATCAAATCTGGGGAGAATCGATCGAGCCGTTTAAATTTTATGTAATTTTGAATCTTTTGAGTTTCATGAAAAATAGTACTTTATATCAGCCGCAATTTCCGGTATTAAATATTAAATATTCTTCGACTTTCCCTATTAAATCTCGGTAGAATCGATCGAACCGTTGAAATTTTATGTAATTTTGAATCTTCTGAATTTCATAAAAAATAGTACTTTATATCAGCCGCAATTTCCGGTATTAAATATTAAATATTCTTCGATTTTCCCTATTAAATCCCGGTAGAATCGATCGGACCGTTGAAATTTGATGTAATTTTGAATCTTTCGAATTGTATAAAAAATAGTACTTTATATCAGACGCAGTTTTTGGTATTAAATATTAAATATTCTTCGACTTTCCCTATTAAATCTCGGTAGAATCGATCGAACAGTTTAAATTTTATGTAATTTTAAATCTTCTGAATTTCATAAAAAATAGTACTTTATATCAGCCGCAATTTCCGGTATTAAATATCAAATATTCTTCGACTTTCCCTATTAAATCTCGGTAGAATCGATCGAACCGTTGAAATTGTATGTAATTTTAAATCTTCTGAATTTCATAAAAAATAGTACTTTATATCAGCCGCAATTTCCGGTATTAAATATTCATCTATGATTAAAATAAGTGTAAGTGCAACCCAAAAGTTTATCGGCTATTTTCACGGCCAATATAAAAAAAAAAAAGAGCGATTACGCTTATTTTTTTTTCTAATAAAAATCCTGAATCCGCTCACCATGAGTCCGCAACCGATGACGATCTTCGTAACGGAGACTTCGCTGTACTTTCCAAGAATGTCATTCATCGTCGTCGTGCTGAACGCGTAAGAATTGTAAGGCGCAGTGGCATTGGCCTTAAGGTGTTTCTTGACTTGATTGCTGAAGGCCCTCTGCCAAGTTTCCAATACCTGGGAAGCCTTCTCCTGCGACCAATCGATGTGATGAACCTTGTACGTGTTGGACCAGAAGTCGTACAGCTCGCGCTCCCCCATCAATTGAACGACCGTCTGCAGAGCCGCGGCACGCGTCAGGTGACCGGTTTTGTTGTGTCTCGCACCTCCGACAACGAGCTCCTCGGGCCAGTGCATGTAATTCGCAGCGAAACCGTAGCATCCCCCGGTCAATTCAGCTCCGATGTCCGGCACCTTGATTGAACGAGAGAAATAAAAAAAAAAAATTAAATTAAAGGATAAAAATAAATGAAAAATCTCGAAGCACCGGTCAATCAGTGGGACATCCGCGGATTAGGAGACTCGCGCGGCCTCCGCAATGCCCATTCGAGGAAAGGGGAAAATCTATTGCCGTCGGAGTCGACGATTTATAACCCCGACAAGCTGCAGTCGAAGTTTACTCGGTGCTCTCTCGCGGAGCCATCTCTAACTCGTTATCGCGCCTTCTCGCGTCCTCGCGTCCTCTCCGGCGTGTCGGGCGCGAGCGGACGAGCCAATTAACCGCGTGATACGCGCACGCTAGAGAGGATACTCTCGCAATGGTGCAATATATTTTGTGAAATACGTGCCGATCGGTTAGGCTTAACTTAACGTACGGGACACATTCGGCTCCGCTGGCGTACTCTTCGTCACAATTTTATACAACTATAATAATACGATATGTAGTTTGTATGAGTCGTATATATGTTTGTGAACGGGGAAGGGTTGGGTCAGCCGCCGGAGTCGCGAGTCCCGCGGAGGCCTTGCCGATATATGCCCCCGACCGTACGTCGCCGAGCCGAGAGGGACTCTTGCCCCCTTTTATAGGGCCCCATAAAACCGCGCTGTGCGGTCCGCGACGGAACACCAGCGAACAGCTCTCTTTCTCTCCGTTCATCGCTCCCTCTCCCTCTCGAGACGAGCTCGCGGGAAAGAGTCCTGGCGCGGGGGACTCCGAAGCACCGTTGGCTTCTCTTATTCTCCGCGCTCCGGCCAGACCGGCGTCATCGCACGTTGCTGTTACGTTCACGTATACCACATTTCTTCCTCCAGGCGCAATCGCGCGGCGACAGCTCTTCGTGAGCTGCACAGTGACTGGAAAATCGTGGAAGTATCATTGATGGTGATTTTCCTGTTTTTTTTATTTTATTTTATTTTCCAACTTTTTTATCACCGAGAAGAAGAATTTTTCAGAAATGTGGATACGTATTTTTTTTTTTTTTTTGGTAATGGATGGATAATTTCTGCAGGTAGAGTGTGTTTTAGGTTCTCGAATGTGGTACATTTCTTCCTCTATCGCTATCGTGCGGCGACAGCTCTTCGTGAGCTGTACAGTGACTGGAAAATTGTGGAAGTATCATTGATGGTGATTTTCCTGTTTTTTTATTTTATTTTATTTTCCAACTTTTTTATCACCGAGAAGAAGAATTTTTAAGAAATGTGGATACGTATTTTTTTGTTTTGTTATGGATGGATAATTTCTGCAGATAGAACGTGTTTTAGGTTTTCGAATACTCCATTTCTTCCTCTATCGCTATAGTGCTGCGACAGTTTTTCGTGAGCTGTACAGTGACTGGAAAATCGGGGAAGTATCATTGATGGTGATTTTCCTGTTTTTTTTATTTTATTTTATTTTCCAACTTTTTTATCACCGAGAAGAAGAATTTTTAAGAAATTGGATACGTATTTTTTTTTTTTTTTTATGGATGGATAATTTCTGCAGATAGAACGTGTTTTAGGTGTTCGAATACTCCATTTCTTCCTCTATCGCTATCGTGCGGCGACAGCTCTTCGTGAGCTGTACAGTGACTGGAAAATTGTGGAAGTATCATTGATGGTGATTTTCCTGTTTTTTTATTTTATTTTATTTTCCAACTTTTTTTTATCACCGAGAAGAAGAATTTTGTTATGGATGGATAATTTCTGCAGGCAGAACGTGTTTTAGGTTTTCGAATACCACATTTCTTCCTCCATCGCAATCGTGCTGCGACCGTTTTCAGTGAGCTGTACAGTGACTGGAAAATCGTGGAAGTATCATTGATGGTGATTTTCCTGTTTTTTTATTTTATTTTATTTTCCAACTTTTTTATCACCAAGAAGAACTTTAAAGAAATTTAAATACGTTTTTTTTTTTTTTTGTTATGGATGGATAATTTCTGCAGATAGAACGTGTTTTAGGTTCTCGAATACTCCATTTCTTCCTCCATCGCAGTCGTGCGGCGACAGTTTTTCGTGAGCTATACAGTGACTGGAAAACCGTGGAAGTATCATTGATGGTAATTTTCCTGTTTTTTTTTTAATTTTATTTTCTGTTTTTTTTTTATCACCGAGATGAAGAATCTCAAAGAAATTTAGATATGTATTTTTTTTGCTGGTAATCGATGGATAATCTCTGTAGGCACAATGTGTGTTACGTTCTCGTTATACTCCATTTCTTCCTTCAATCACGAGTAGTTCAACCACGAGCAATCCAGTGATTCGAAAATCATCGGAATATCATCGATAGCAATTTTCCAGTCTCTTTCATTCAATCGCCGGGGATCTTCGACCCAATTTTTTTTTTTTATTCCCCAAGAATAAAAAAAATAAAATTAAAACACCTGTTTTTTTTTTGCCTATAATCGACGAATAATCTCTGTATGCAGAATGTCTAATGATTCCTTTTTCCTGCACCACATTAACAGCACAGTGTTTTTGAGTCCAGATGGAGAGACTCGCGCCTTATGGTGTTTCTCGGCTCGGACAGCGTAGGTGAGCGCCGAGACGACGCCCGTTCGGATTCGAGGGACTTTGGAGTTTCTCATCGGCCACATGGACCATCGTGCCAAGGGCCTCGAAGGTAAGCGTCCGAGAAATTTTCCCTTCTTCGGTTACAGTGTAAGCGAGAAGGAGTGAGAGGGAACGGTCGTAACCGAGGGAAAGAGCGAAGCTGCGAGGTTGAGCGAAAGATGGAGTAAAGGAGAGGAAGATATAAAAAAGAGTCGTGCAGGGTGACACCCGCATGCCTGGAGAGAGCCTCGACCCAAGGTAATGCCCGCCCACCCACGGTGCTATCGCACTGGGCCTAGGCAGCGTTCGCAGTGGCGTAAGCACCGCTCACAAACGCCATCAAGCTCTTCCCTTCTCTTCTCTTCACTTATATTTTTGTAACTTCACGCCGCGTTCGTTCTGATATTCTGGTTTCTATTCTATTATTTTTATTATTTTTTTATTGCTTCTAAAAGGTTACTTAAAACTAAAAGTACCCCAAGAAGTAACCGAGAAAGCGAGCACGAAGCGAAAGAAAATAAATCGGCACCACAAACGCAAAGGCGAGAACCGGAAAATCGTAATGACAGAAATAATAGACACAATAGAATAACAGGATAATCGAAATAATAGAAATCGCTATGAAAATTGTAAAAATAATCAATGTGAGGCCAGAAATCAAAAGAACGCATAATAGAAATAACATCGAAATAATACAAATATTATTTTCTATTGCGCTTTATTTCTATAATTTGAATTATTTCTATTGTGCATTCTTTTGATTTCTGGCTTCTATTTGATTATTTCAATTATTTTTATTGCGATTTCTATTGTTTCGATTATTCTGTTATTTCATTATTCGAGTATGTCTGTTATTTCCGTTATTACTATTTTTCGATTCTCGCCTTTGCGTTTGTGGTGCTGATTTACTTTCTTGTACTTTATGGTCGTTTTCCAGGTTACTTTTTAGGGTACTTTTAGTTTTAAGTGTATTTTTGGGTGTATTCGGTGTATTTGATTTTGCGTATTTTATTCTATGCTGCTGCATGTTTTTTTTAGCTATTTGCACGGTGCTCTTAGGGGGCTTTGCCTCAGGGCACGAAATAAACGACCCTTTCGTTCTTTTCCTCTCTCTCTTCTCTTCTCTTCTCTTCTCCGTCATCTTCGTAATAATCTTCGCTTCGACTGCAGGGCAGGCTGTTCGCTGCTCGGTTCTCTCTGGCTCACGCTTTCTACGTTCTCGCACCTTCGAAGGTGCTCGAAACGGCTCGAGGAAACCTCTCGAGGAGGAAGCCGCGAGAGAAGCGAGACGTCTTCCGGAATCCGACAAGACGAACTCCGCCGAGCCGATCTAGCCACGTCCCGCTGCGGTGCCGTAGAAAATTCAGACAAGCTCTCATAGTGTTGAGACAAAATTTACATCCTTTTACTGCTTCATGGGAACCGACTATATGATCGTAAAAATGAGAAATAAAAAAGATTCGACGAAACGAAACGACCGAAAATTTATATACGAGTTGATTTTTACGATCCGATGGGATTGCGCATTAACGATTTTACACACTGCGCGACGAGCGTTACAATTATCGGTGTATTCGACACGTCGGTCGGAGACACGTCAACGGCGGAGAAAGCGGAATCGAAAAAATATTTAATTGTACAAAGTGTTTAAAAAAAATGTTGACATTTTAGAAACATTTCTCGTCAACAAACATCAACAATATTTTTTTTGTCATTATTATTTCATTAGATTCTGCGAAAATTGATCTGATAATCTTTTTTTTCGTTGAATTGAAGAAATATTTTATTGAACAAACTAACAAAAAAAAAAAAAAGTTTCGACATTTTATAAACATTTCTCGTCCGCAAACATCGACATTTTGTTTTTCGTCACCGAAAATAATATTTTTCATTAAATTCTGCAAAAATTGATCGGCTAATAATTTTGTTAAAACTCTTCTTTTCCGCGGTATCGAAAAAAATATCTGACTCAACAAAGTAACAAAAAAGAAAGTCTCGACCCATTACAAACATTTCTCGTCCGCAAACATCCACGATTACAATTTTTTTAAAATCTTATCAAAAATCATATTTTTTCTCATTAGATTCTGCGAAACTTGATCCGACAAGCATTTATTTTCCTTTTCTCTCCGAGCTCAGATAATGAAGACATATTTTACACGTGTAATTTGTTGAGACTACCCCGTCGCGTCCGCTTGCCTCGCCGGTCTCCCCACGTTGCGTCATCGTGCATCGGGAAAGGACAAAACGTGTCGCCGTACATAAACGAGAGCGCAACACGCTCGTCTTCTCGGCACACTTTTCTTCCTCTTTTTCTGCTTCCGCGCTGTGCGTACAGTAAATACAGAGCATCTCTCACCCGCTCCTCGGGACCGAGCTCGGATCGCATGCATCGCTCGCTCCCTCGGTGGCGAGCACGCGTGCGTGCGCTCCAAACTGGGACGGCGAAAAAAGTGAGGAAAATGTTAAAAAAAAAAAAAAAAAAAAAAAAAAAAACGAGACGAAACTAGGAGAAATCCTCGACGAGGAGGAGGAGTGGACACGCGCGCGAGTTGCGATGTGACGAGAGGGAAATAAAGTATACAAGCGAGCCGGTGAGACTAGTTTTTAATTGATCGTGGCGGTTGCAATTAAACGGCTAGGGAGTTCTCTATCCAGGTTGAGGTCCGTTACGAGCGGGAGACGCGCACGAACCGCCGTAACGTTCCCGTAATGGTGCGGAGTACTTGCCGGCTTTTATGGTCCGCAGAGGGGACTACAATGTGTGGGACGGGAACGAGCGAGAGGAAGAAGTTGTCGAGAAGCGTAGAATGAAGGAGGGAAGAAATACAAGCGGAGGGGAACGGCGAAGAAAACGAAGAAAGAAAGAAAAAAAAAAAAAAAAAAAAAAAAAAAAAAAGGTTGAGTAAAAGAAGACATTATAAAAGGACGATAGGAGAAGCGGTGGGTCCCCCCGGTGAAAAAGAGAATTACCACCCCAGCGTGGCAAAAAGCTCCGCAGCTGTTAGACGCAAGGGCGCTCTGATAACTTCATCATCGTCGGCGAGGGAGCGAGAGCTATTCGCTGCCGCGGCGGCCGCTACCGCGGTATATGGAATTCTCGGGTGTTGTATTATAGCACGAAGCTCCGGCCCGACTGCCGGAGAGGCAGAACCGAGAGGGAAGGTGGCCAGGTGCGCGCGACTAATGGATCGCGCCGGGCGACAAAGACCCCGATGACGACTCATTCGCGATGCGGTCGAAGAAAAAAAAAACAATCTCTAATACATTTTTTTTTTTTTTTTAAATATGTTTTTAGTACTAAAGACGAATAAGAGAAATCGCGAAATACCGACGCGTCTTGTTGCAGCTTCGCATGCGATTTGCGGTAACGGACTTTGTACGAAAAGCGAGTTCGAGTTCAGTGGAGATAAGTAAATGAGAAATAAGATTATTAAAAAAAATGTTCAATGTTAAGAGACAATGTTGATGGCTCTAAGGCGTACTCAAAATTTTTTATATGTTTTTACTATCATGAATAAATTTTCAAAGGAATATGAAGAAAAATATGAAAAAACAAGTGTGAAGCTTCGTATGACAATGGCGACAAAAAAACTTCGTAGAAAAATCAAGAAATAAACGAGAAACTAGTTCATTAAAAAGAAAAAGTTCAATGTTAAAAGAAAATATTGATATCGCTGAGCCGTACTAAAAAAGTTATATATGTTTTTAATATTAATAGATATTAAATTGCATAGTAAGAATAAATACAAAAAAATCATTTATTTGACGGGCACCCGCAAATAAACATTTATTTGGTTTGAATAATTTGAATAATTTGGTCTAAATATGTATTCAAATGAAATAAATTTTTTGTTCAGGGTGTCAATAAAATATATGAAGAAAAATCTCGAAATACCGATAAATAAACGAGAAGCAAGATTATTTTGAAAAAATGCAACCTTAAAAGAAAATATTAATTTTTTCGGACCACTACCAGCCTCAAATTATTCTCGAGTGCGAAAGAGGCACCGCCCCCCCCCCCCCCCCCCCCCGCCCAATTTTACATATAAAAAATATATATTAAAAAAAGAAACTTAAGAAAAGAAAGCTCGACGTTTGTCTTAAATTTTTCGAAGACACGTACACGCTCTCGCGGTATGAATTTCGTTCGATGGACGCGAGGCGAGCGAGCGAGGGTCTCGTAAAGCGACGGAGCGAAGGGTACACTCGGGGCTCGGTGGCCCATTAAGTGCAATTACCTCGCGAGCACACGGCGAGGAGGCTCGCTCGTTTCGCAGCCCTCGAGGGCGCCCTGGCAGGACGGAAGGAGCGAGAGCGAGAGACGGACAGTGGTTGGATAGAAATAGAAACGAAGAAATGATGAGGCCCTGGCATGTGGGTATAGAGCCGGGCGATGATGCTGATGATGCCGCTGCCCGGCGGACGACATAAATCGAGGGGGAGGGGCGGTTTGTGTGTGTGTGTGTGGGGGTTTTCAATTACGCGAAATTAATCGACGCCACCAGCATCCGGAATGAGTGCCGGACTCGCGAGCGCGCGCGCCTTCCCTATCGTCGACGTTGGAAGAGTAAAATATATCTACGGTGTATCCCTCACGCGAGCATTAAACGAGCGTGCACGGTCATCCCTCTCCACCTCGATTCCACCGATCTTCATTGGCCCCCCGAGGATCTCGGTGCTTACCGATGCATTATGAACGTGAGCCCGTTCGTGCCTCTCTCATTCTCTCTCCGCGTCCCCGGCGCAGACTCGGGACTCGAGGATTCAAAGAGAGCCCAGATAGCGTTTTTGTTAACAACGACCAAATAGGCTAAATATCTCCGCACGGGATGGTGAAGAAATTGCTTCATGTGCAAATGAGGCTATTTTTTGAAAGTTTGTACTCTTTACAATTACAGGCAGTAAAAAAAAGTTTGTACTTTGTACAATCAGTAAAAAAAGTTTGTACTTTTTACAATTACAAGCAATAAAAAAAGTTTGTTCTCTTTACAATCACAGGCAGTAAAAAAAAGTTTGTACTTTTTACAATTATAAGAAGTAAAAAAAGTTTGTACTCTTTATAATTACAAGCAGTAAAAAAAGTTTGTACTCTTTATAATTACTAGCAGTAAAAAAAGTTTGTACTTTTTACAACTTATTGTCCACAAACGTCGACAACTTTTTAATTGTTAATTTTCCGATCGGACAATTCGGCTATAGTTTTACAAAAAAACAGTACAAACTAAAATTGTTAATGACATAGGAAATAAAAGGACGGGTTTGTACATTCAAGCATGAACAAACGAATTTGTCACTTATTTGCGAAATTCTTTTTTACCTTGATTTGACGAAATTATTTCTTACTGTGTGCGTCCGCATTCAGCTATGTTTTTGCCAACATTCAATGCGGAAAATTCTTTGGAGCGTATTGTCAAAACTATCCCCAAGGACTTACCTCAAATCAACCTAAGGCATGACACAATTTCATTCATTTTAATGATGTGCTTTTGTGAAACGCAGGCGTATTTATCGCAACGAAACAAAAGCTTCGTGGTAAGCAATTGCACTTGTTTGCCAGTCTTACGCTCAGCTATCTGGTAGGACTTGCATCGAGGGGGTATTTGTACGTTTGAATCATCGAACATCGCCGTCGAAATGCTGCATAATTTGTCACATCGACCACAGCAGCAAAAAAAAAAAAAAAAAACTATTCGCAAGAACTACCTTAAATGATCCTAATGGATGACACAATTTCATTAATTTTTATGATGCGCTTTTGTGAAACGCAGGCGTATTTATCGCAAGGAAACAAAAGCTTCGCGGTAAGCAATTGCACCTGTTTGCCAGTCTTACGCTCTTCTATCTGGTAGGACTTGCATCGAGGGGGGGGGGGGGGGGGGGGTGGATAGGGAAACCGCGAATGCCTTCATCCGGGTGGGAGGCAAGAGTAGCGGTAGTCACGGGAAGGATCGAGCGAGAGCGCTCCGGCAAGGGGTAGTGAAAAAAAGAGGGAAGAGGTTCGAGAGGCGCGAGCGAGCCGGAACCTCGCCTCGACCCGCGGGCCGGTCTCCCTCTGTCCCTTCGCGGCAGTCGACCCGACTATGTACTCCGTACACACGAGTACTCGCACGTAATACCGGTGCGGAGAGAGACGCGCGTAGACGGGCGAAACACACCGACACAGGCCCGTCGTGTGGCTTATGTTAATGGCAGTGAAATGATGGGTGGGTAATATGCCGGCGGTGTGCGCCGCGCGTCCCGGCAACGGCCCGTCGTACGACCACCGGCGTAGCGCAATAATGACGCACATCTCGCGATTTTATTATTTTAATGCTACTCCACGGCGCGCCGATCCACGCGACCCGCATACCCGTCGACGATTTTGCCACGGCTTGCCTCCAGAGACTCGGGGAGGGGGGAGGGGGGGGGGGGGGGGGGGAGTATCTCGGCAGTACGGAGGAGTAAAAAAAAGGGGAAAGAAACGAGTGAGACGAAGGAGGGTACGGTGTATCGTACATCGAGGGGGGAGGCCCGGCTATTTGGCATTTAGCCGCGGCGTCTCCTCCGCTCGAAGCGCACGCTGCGGCCCCGACGATTCCGGAGACGAGTCTCGATTGATAATTCACATTACGTTGTTTTTTTTTTTTTTTTTTTTTTTTTTTTGCGGGTTTCTTCGCTTGTTGGACTCGGTTGCGGAAAGTTTTCTTCTGTGCATCGGATGGGACGCAAGTTTCGAGCGTAACTTAAGATATGCGAGGGATATGTTAAAACTTCGGGCAGCATACGCGAACGAACGCAATTCGTACGGTTAGCGAGCAATGAATACTCCGGTAGAATTTTAATATCGTTGGATTCTTATTGGTATTCCTCGACGATCGTCACGTGCCGCCGGCAGCACCGGCCACCGATCAGCCAGTTATCTTACATTGTGTGCTCCTTTTTTTTTCTTTCTTAGCTTTGACTGCGAGCACGTATTCGAGCGATCGAAATCGTGGATTCGGAGAACGCGGGATCGTCGATATAGCGGACGGTGTTTATAGCTCTTCGAGTGCACACCTTGCGAAGCGAATTTCTGATTTTTTTTTTTTTTAACGCCGTGCTTTGATTTTTGAAAAAAGAACATTTTTGTTTATCCGAGAGTGTTGTTGAAGTCGAAGCTGCGCATTGCTCAATTAGACGATTTTGGGTCGGAGTGAGCCCGTATGCATTTAAAGGTTTTGCTGTTTTTTTTTTTTTTTTTTTTTTTTGAGGACGCTGTGAGATTTTTGAAAAAAAAAAATTGAATTATCTAAAGGGTTGTTTGACGTCAAAGCTGCGCATTGCTCGATTCCATGATTTGGGGTCGACCTGTCCTCGTCTGCTCTCGAAGGGTTTCTGGTGTTCTTTTTTTTAACGACGTGGTTAGATTTTTGAAAATAAAATTCATTTAGTTATCGGAAGAATGTTGTTGAAGTCGAATCCGTGCATTGCTTAATTACACGATATTGGATCGAAGTGAGCCCGTATGCATTTAAAGGTCTTGTGATATTTTTTGATCGACGTTGTGAGATTTTTGAAAAGAAAAAAAAAATAGTTATCTAAAAGCGTTGTTGAAGTCAAAGCTGCGCATTGCTCGATTCCATGATTTTGGGGTCAGACTGTCCCCGTGTGTACTCGAGGGGTCCCCGATGTTCTTTTTTTAACGACGTGGTTAGATTTTTGAAAACCAACAAAAATATTAGGCTAAAAGTGGTGAATATGGCCCACCTCGATTAACACGTAAATCAATGATATATGGACCGGGCCATATTCCCCACTTTTACCCTAGTTATCGAAAAAAAAAAACGTTGTTGAAGTCGAATTCGTGCATCGCTCAATTCCACGATATTGGGTTCGGAATGACCACGTTTTCACTCGAAGGGTTTGATATGTTTTTTTCAACGCCGTGGTTGGATTTACGAAAGAAAAAAAAAATATATTTTCAGTTATCCAAAAGCGTTGTTGAAGTCGAAGCCATGCATTGCTCAATTGCGCGATTTTTTTTTTAATCCTTACCTCGCCAGATTTTTTGTTCGGCGCAGTCTGCGGGCACTCGGGATCGAGCGGATCGAGGCACGGCTTGCTCTGATAACCGTTCGTTATTCCGGATCTCTTCATGTAGTCCTCGAGGGTCTTGAAGGGAAACATGAAGCCCATCTTCTTCATCTCGTCGAGCATACCGGTTGGATTGAGGTTCGTCCATTGAACGTACTTGTGCAAAGTGGCGCCGCTATTTTTTATTAAATCAAAGAATCATTATTTAGTTTTGCTCTCGTAGAGCTTCCCGGTGGATCGAGAAACATCATTTTTTTTTTTTTTTTCTAATACTCACGGGATTTGCACCGGATACTCCGGTCCGAGGAGTTTACTGCCTTCCCAGAAGCAGTCGAGCGGGGTGATGATGGCACACGGTATTATACTGTCGAATATCTGTAACGAAAAAAACCACCTTAAAAATTCATCGCGGCATTCGACTATAAATAATAAAAAAAATAATAAAAATTCTCGCGAAGATTCCTTATTATTTTTATTTTCGTTCTTGTTTTTCTGTACGAGTAATAAATACAAAGTTGGCCCACCGGGACACGAGGGCCACCCGCGCGTTCCAGGAAACTCGAATAGAGCCACGTGGGCTCATTCCTTCTATATCTTCTTCTTTCCTACCTCCCGTTCGCGTTTTATTATTCTCCGGTAACGCGAGCACGCGAGAGGCTCTCCTCCCTCTACTATCGAGAGATCTTCGTGGATTAAGTTTCCCGGAGTTTCTGGGAAGAATTTTTCGAGGGGAGGGAAAGCGCCGAGGAGGCCAGGTGATATCGATCATGCCTAGGTAAAAAAGAGACTCTCGAGAAGGTGTATAAAAGGAAACGGGGTAAAATGGACCTCAGAGCCACAAGTCTCATCTCAAATACAGGACACTGGTCCATTTTGCCCCACTCGTCTCCAATACATACAGTGGGCTCGGAAAGTTGTACCCAGACGTAAAAGATGAAATCAAAATGTTTCATCTCTTATATTGCTTCGGGAAAGCCGAAAGTGACTCATGAAAGCTGAATTTTGGACATCGGGTCGACCCTCTGGAGCGACAGAGCGAACTCTCTATAGATGCTCAAATGTACCTCTTCGTAGATTAAGTTTCCCGGAGTTTCTGGGAAGAATTTTTCGATCGTGCCTAGGTAAAACGGAGACTCTCGAAAAGATGTATAAAAGAGCGGGGCAAAACGGACCCCAAAGCCAAAAGTCTCATCTCGAATACAGGACACCGGTCCATTTTGCCCCACTCCTCTTCTGTACCCAGACGTAAAACAAGAAAACGAAATGTTTAATCTTTTACTTTGCACCGGGAAAGCCGGAAGTGGCCGATTAACGCTGAATTTTGGACATCGGATCGACCCTCGAGAGGGACACTGCGAACTCTCTCCTCGTCTTTATCTTTCTTCGTTTACCTTCGTTTACGTTTGAGCATATATATATATATATATATATGCTCAAGTGTACCTCTTCGTATATAAAATTTCCCGAAGTTTTTGGAAATAATTTTTCGATCTTGCCAAGGTACAATAGCGACTCTCGAAAAGATGTATAAAAGAGAGCGGGGCAAAATGGACCCCAAAAGTCTCATCAAGAATACAGGACACTGGTCCATTTTACCCCATTCATCTCCGGCACCCAGACGTAAAACAAGAAAACGAAAGGTTTAATCTTTTATTTTGCTCCGGGAAAGCCGGAAGTGGCCGATTAACGCTGAATTTTGGACATCGGATCGACCCTCGGGAGCGACACAGCGAACTCTCTCCGTGTCTTTATTTTTCTTCTTTTAACCGATCGTAAACTCACGTGCGTTTGTTGGGTCTGAAATTCTACAGGTCCTCCTCGAGCCCGCAGTTACTATAGATATATATCGATGCCCGGAGTGTACCTGCTGTGGGCCTGCCAGCGAGACCGGCTATTTATCGGCCGGCGCCCTCCTCTCCCTCGGGCTTTGAGTTTAATGACGAGACGAAGATGAAGGATAAAAAAAAAAAAGAAAGAAAACAGATAGGCAGCGAACGGCGCGGCTGCCGGTGCCGGTGGACCACACATGTCACCGACGGGCCAGTCGTACCGAGGCGGAGAGGAGAGTTCCTCGTGTGCTGCTCCTCGCTGACGCACCCCGTCATTACGCGAAGCTAATTGCCCGACCGCTTATTTAGTTTAGCCCTCGCGAGACCGCCTCCTTCGCCCGATCGGGACGAGCGTGTACCCCGCAAATCCACCGAGATCGGACCGCGCGGTTGCAAACATCGTGCAATAAAAAGATATACATATACGAGCTCGCTTCGGGCAACAACCGAGGTGTTCTGAAATTTATTTATCCTCATCGGCCCAACTAGGAACATCGTGTTTACAAAATTTTTATCGACTTTCATTTTATTTTGTCGACTCTATTTTATTTTATCGACTTTTATTTTATTTCATCGACTTTTATTTTATTTCATCGACTTTTATTTTATTTCATCGACTTTTATTTTATTTCATCGACTTTTATTTTATTTTATCGACTTTTATTTTATTTCATCGACTTTTATTTTTTACTTTAATATTATCGCTAAAACAAATATGCGGCACGATGATGATTGGAAAATTGGCGATGTATAATAGAGTATACGGAATGAGAGTTTAATCCGCGAAGGATAGAGACGGACCGTTACCGGGCCGCGTGTATCCTTCGGCGAAGGTTGCTTACACGCGAGGAACGGCGGTTAACCACCTTCGCGGGTTAATGAAAACGAGACCCGGTGTGCCGCTACCGTGCGAGCGGTTCGAATGCCGTGCGAGACGCATCGCCGGCGAGTAGGCAGGTATCCGTGCGCTCGCCGGCGAGGAAAGAGAGCCTCGCGTAACGCACGTTCGTCGTCGTACGTTGTGTGTTTCACGACGGTGAACCGAGCGCGTGCACGCACACGAGGTACCGGGTACGACACGGCGTCGAAGATATACGATTTAATATGAGCCAATGTGTATATAGATGTGTGTACAAGTGTGCATACAAATGTGTATATAAACGTGTATATAAACGTGTATGTAAATGTGTATGTAAATGTGTATGTAAATGTGTATATAAATGTGTATATAAATGTGTATGTAGATGTGTATATAAATGTGTATATAAATGTGTATGTAGATGTGTATATAAATGTGTATATAAACGTGTATGTAGATGTGTATATAAATGTGTATGTAGATGTGTATATAAATGTGTATGTAGATGTGTATGTAAATGTGTATATAAATGTGTATGTAGATGTGTATATAAATGTGTATATAAATGTGTATGTAGATGTGTATGTAAATGTGTATATAAATGTGTATGTAGATGTATATATAAATGTGTATATAAACCTATCGGTGGCGTGGCCTAAAAATTACCTGGTCGATGTAGTGCATGTCGAAGTTGGGTATGCTCGGCGCGTAACACATGTCTTTGAGCTTCCACGTGCTGCAAGGAGACAAGAAACACGTGCATTCATCAGTACAAAAATCGAGCGGGGGGATACGAGCGTACACGCTCTCACTATATCGGCAATAAGGTTGCCGGGTTTATTTAATTAAATTCAGATTTAATATGTACCCGTATGCAGTGGGCATTTTTCTTTTCTCTTTTTTTTTTTTTTTGCAATCGAGCCGCGATACGTTCAGAGACTCGTTACGCGAACGATTTTCGAATTATTTGCGAGTCGAGTTTGGCTTGCGAGAAAGAGATTTCGTTTGAAATCGGAAAGACGTCGAAAACGCGAGAAATTATTAAAAGAAGGAAAAACAAGATACAAAATAAGTAGAGAATTGATTTTTGGCGATAGTGACGGAAAGTTTTTTTTATAATTCGCATGAAAAGAAATTCGAATATAAGTAAAAAAAAAATTGATAATATTACATTTCTTTATGCTCCGTTTGTCGAAAAAATGACAACGAAGACGTTTGCACCTCGAAAACGACGCGAATGAACAAGCAGTTCTACGATTTTTGTTTGATCCGTATAATCATAATTGACTTTTGGCGAATAGAGAAAACCTTTTTTTTTTTGCATTATACCGCAAGTAGACCAAACAAATTTAGCAAAAAATTACGGATGGTTTAAAAAAAGAATTTCTATGAAAATAAATCGGAATTTGAGTTATTAAAAAAATGATTGAAAATTTAACATTTCTTTATGCTCCGGTTGTCGAAAAAAATTATCATTATCACCTCGATAATAATATCCCACGAACGTTCACACATAGGCAAACAGTTTTGCAATTTTTGTTCGATTCGAGTAATTGTTATTGACTTTCGAAGAATAAAGTGACAAAAAAAATTAAACTAAAAACTAAGTTGCATATGCTCACATTTCGAAAAGGTCAACGGTGACCTGGGTGGCCGCCTTGAGAATAGCCAAATGTTGTTTGAGAGCCGCCGGCCGGAGCATATTCGCGTCCGCATGTTTGGGCGTTTGTATGACGAGCTGATGAGTGGACGGCGCTGCTTCACCCAGGGCCTCCGACGCGTACATCAATTCTTTCTGCAATCTTCCGCCTTCTGTTGAGAACGAACATAAAAAAAAAAAAAAATTAATTAAAAAAAAATTAAAAAATTAAAACACATTAATAAAAATAAAAAAATACATATTTTCGTTAAACGGTCGAGAATATCGAGGACTGTAATAAAATGCAAATAATCTCGAGTGCATCGGGCCGCGTAACGGCCGTGTGCGAGGTAAAAAAAACACATTTGCAAGAGTCGAAGATATCGTTGTCGTCGACGCTCAACCGCGGATGCGTGTCTCTCGCGTTGCTTCGGGGGTTCCTTTCCACTTATAGTCAGATTTTACCGTCAAAAAAATGCCGACGGCGTATTTGCTCGTTCCGGCAGAGTCGCGAGGCGCACCGCGCCCGGGACCACCCGTGTTGTCTGGCTCCGTGCGCCAGGGGTGCTCAACCCAGCGCGAAGACTACGACCCGACTACCGTCCCAGCCTGCACCGAATCTGACGGAGAATCTGAGAACCGTCTGGTGAACCGCGGGCGGTCCCGAGAGCCCCGCGATATCCTCGGTCATCTACATATATATATATATGTATATATATATATATTCTAGGGAGAATAAACAGCCGAGGAAAGAAACGGAAAGATAAACCGAGGAATCGCTGGTCCACGATCGCGATCGTAGGGCTCGAGCGAATGGACCAAACGGAGGGGAGATCGAGCGGAAAGAAACCGTGAAGAGTAGAAAACTATAGTCCTTGATTCGGTATAACCAGGAAATAAAATAATTAATAAACGAAAATTAATATTTTCGTATCGACGATCGCAATCTTTTAGCCGGGAAAAAATATTATTAAAAAAAAAAAATTGATCGCAAATCACGTTCATCTGTTGTTTCGACCGAGTCGAGTATAGTTTACTCGCCGAATGAATCGGTCCGTAGAATGCGGGGCATTTTTCGACGGACGTATAACCAAAAAATGAAATAATTGTCTAATGAAAATTAAGTTTCTTCATCTCGACGATTGTAATCATTTAGGCGGGCAAAAATCTCATCTAAAAAAAAAAAAAAATTGATCACACCCTGAAGAAAGTTTATTTGATGGCCACGGTTTATTTGGTTTAAGTATATATATTTACTTAAATGAAAAAAAATTTTAATTAAATCAAATAAATATTTATTTTAATCAAATAAATATTTTACTTAAACCAAATAAACGGTGGCCGTGAAATTAATTTTTTTTTTTTTCGGGATGTACAAGCCACGTTCATCTGTCGTTTCGAGCGAGCCGAGTAGTTTACTCGCCGGGCTAAGAGTGACTCAGTCCGTAGAATGCGGGGCATCTTTCGCCGCGCCGTTCGCTTTCTACTAGACCCTCTTTCTCCCAGCCGGTAATAAAGACACAGCTCTTGCCGGACCCTGGGTAGAGACTCGGTCTGCGGAGTACCGAACCGTCAGCGCGAAGCGGCTTTACGGGGTAAATTACAAGGATGAAAGGGAACGGAGCAGAGAGAAATAACCGACATAGCAAGATCGTCTGCTCCGAATATTAGTTTACATATATACATAAATGCATCTAATATCGCCGGCTCAGAATCAAAAGGGCTTAAACCCAATGTAAAACCACACCTTTCGCGCCCATCCGATTCTCACCCCGTCCACATAGACATACGCACCACGATATATCTATAGACAAGCCTTCAAAACTGTATACAAAACTTACGGGCGCCTTATGGGAAGGAGAACAAATTAAAAAAAAATATATATATATATATTTTTTTTTTTTTATTAAAAATAATATCGCCGGCTCAGAATCAAAAGGGCTTAAACCGGGTGTTAAACTACACGTTTCACGCCCATCCGATTCTCACCCCTCCACATCGGCATATGCACTACAATATATGTATAGAGAAGCCTACACAACTGTATACAAAAGTTACGAGTGCCTTTTGGGAAGGAGAAAAAAAAAAAAGAAAAAAAAATCTATTATCGCCGGCTCAGAATCAAAAGGGCTCAAACTCAATGTAAAACCACACGTTTCACGCCCATCCGATTCTCGCCCCTCCACATAGGCATACGCACTACGACATATCTATAGACAAGTCTGCACAACACTATACATAAGTTACGAGTGCCTTACAGAAAGGAGAAATAAATAAAAAATAAAAATAAAATAAAAAATAAGCGAGACGGAGAATTTCTTGATTTATCGACGGGGGGCGTCTCTGTAATTATTTCTCCGTCCCTGTCTCACTTAGCGGAGAACCCCCGGGTCCGTACCCTTCCGGCTACCGTAATTGCACCGTAAGACCGGGCTCTCTCATCGGCCCCGCGTCCCCGTGGCTGCGGGGCCCCTCTCGTGAATGGCGGTCTCTCTGTCGAAAGCTCAGGCCCGAACGCCGCCGACCATTCAGCCTCCCCGGCTCGCTCTCGCTCCCTCCCGCGTGCTCGCCCGGCGGACTAGCCGGGAGTCGAGAGCCGCACACAGACCGTCTGTACAAAGCCCAACATTGGCCCCATTGTTTCGTTGCGTTATTCTCCCTCCCGGTGCTATCGCTTGTACCCTTTATGTTTCATCGTCCGGCATTAACAATGCTCTCGAGAACCCGCCTCGGTAAATCTCTCCTCCTCGTCGCACGCGAGAACCGGATAAACAAAAGCACCCTGCGAGATACGCAACGGAAGTCAAGTACTCGTCGTTAAACTCGTATAAAGGGACTTTGCAGACAGTGGAGAAAATTAAATATGGGTATGTGCGAATATTAAAAAATTTGAACGATTCATCATGAATTGAAGATGAATAATTGGTATTTGAATATTCAAAGTATTCGAATAATTTAAATTATTCGAAATTAATAATTCGAGTAATTAAGAATATTCGAATGATTTTAATAGTGTAAATGTTCCAATTAGGTAAACGAATTATTCCAATAATTGGAAATATTAATTTGAGACTTTATAACGGACCATAATGATCATTATAAGTAACGTGATAAACAATGTGAATTGATTTATAACAGAATTTGTTGTACACGTTTGAGCTTTGAAAAAGGGAATAACTTGCAACCGAACGCAAGTTCTTCAGCTTTGTACTCGTAAAAATTTCTCATTCAACGAATGCAATTTATGTGCTCAGTTTCATTGTAATCGGAATTTCATCATTCGAATATCCAATTCATAAAAATTGTTCGAAATATCCGAATTTTTGTGATATTCATGAAGGTTCGTATGATTCGAATTTTTTAAATTATTCAAATTTTGAATTCAATTCAATTCAATTCAATTCAAACGCTATTCGCACAACCCTAATGAAATATTATCCAAATAAATAAATAAATGTAAAAAAAAAAATTACCGAGCTCGCGTGCTTATCCATGCCCCATAATGGTCATGCTTCCAGGCTTGATTGTTTCCCGCGTTTCCGAGTAAGACATTCCGGGTGCCACGGGGAGAGAGCCGCCGGAATGAGGAGGAGGGACACGCGATTATTATCCACTTGAATAAACAACGCTACCGAGAATGAGAGGAAGAAGCGCGCGGAGGAAAGCGCTTCCGCCGCATCTCGCATCGAACGATGTATCTATACATATATGTACATATGTATATTGCATATATGTATAATATCGACTTTTGAGACACGAAAGGGCGCATCCCACGCCACTTAACATGAAAACTAGGCGGGTTACGCCCTTCTGCTTCTCAACAGTCGATATATTATATATATATACATATATATATATACATACACATATAATATCGACTTGTAAGAAACAAAAGGGCGCATCCCACGCCACTTAACATGAAAACTAGGCGGGTTACCCCCTTCTGCTTCTCAAGAGTCGATATACTATATATATACATATATATATACACACACATGTAATATCAACTTGTAAGGAACAAAAGGGCGCATCCCTCGCCACTTAACATGAAAATTAGGCGGGTTACGCCCTTCTGCTTCTCAGCAGTCGATATACTATATATATACATATATATATACATATACATATAATATCGACTTTTGAGACACGAAAGGGCGCATCCCGCGCCACTTAACATGGAAACTAGGCGGGTTACGCCCTTCCGATTCTCAGGAGTCGATATACTATATATATACATATATGAATATATATGTATATAGTGCGCGCCTCGGGACCGTCGGCGATGCTGGTTTCGGGAAGGCAGGCAGGTGCACGAGACAAGCGCGGCGTGTCCGTGTGTGTGCGTTTCGTTAGTTGGACCGAGAGCGGAGAGGAGAGAATGAGGACTACCGCGAAGTCGGGGGTACACGAGAGGAAATATACGCCCGAGGGGAACGAGCGAGGGAGACGAAGAAGAAGAAGAAATAGCCCCGCGGGAACGTTCAGGTCGGTCCGACGAAATACACGCCGTTGCATACTGTATTCCAGCCGCGGGATCCCGTCGGGGAGCGCGATTCGACGACGACGGTGAGCGCATGTGTGATTGAGCGAAGTCTTTCCATCACAAACGAATACTCATTAAAACGAGCCGAGCGGGGATCAATGGCGAACTAACGAGCGGCCGTGCGGGAGAGAAAGAAAGGGGGCGCCCGGTGCACACGGGACGAAACGAACTTCAGCGCCTGGCCAATTTAAGGCCGGACCTCTCTACGCGTGCGGCGTTCGGCGGATAGTTCGGATAAACTTTCATGCCGTTGCAAAAAATCATTAAAACAAAAATCAGTACGGGGCACTCTACGTCCAGTCGAACGGCCCGAAACACTTACCCTCTTAGATCAAGACAGTTCGTGATGTTGTAGTGTTCGGTGTATGTACCTGGATTTTTTTTTTTTCAAATTTTTGTTGCCTCTCTTTTTCAAGTTAGCAGATAGGAGTGTTGATATTACAAATGATTATATTTCGGCAAATTTTGGTCGTAGAAAAAAATCTCTTGTACAAAAAAGATGCCATTTTTATTAACTAATTTCGTAAATTTTTTCAAAATTTTCTAAGGGCGGGAAACTTTGAAACAACAACATTTTTTTTATTTTTGTTATTATCGGTAAGGATGCCTCTGTGCATTTTGCTTAAAATTTCATAGAATGTTCTTATATTAGTATGAAACAGCGTGTATAAAGTTCCAAATGGGTTACGATTGCGTTCAATTCCTGCAGGCGTCTAATCATTTCGTTTTTACAGTATATATACATATATCATATTACATCCTCATATATATAGGGATATATACATATATTCCCATGTATACACTGAGAGAAGGATCTCTGAAAAATGTCTCAGTCATATGGCAAATTTCGATCAGGCAACATGACACACCAGCGCCACCACTAGTGATATGTAAAATTTTGCCAGTAAACGTAGCAAATTTTTATCCAATCCATACGGTAATTTTCTCCAGAAGGCAGGTTGACAACATTTTTTTTATGTGTGTATACATAAAAAATAATTTAATAATAAAAACCAAAACAAAAGGTTCGCGAACGCTACGCCACCTATTACTATATTTTCTAGTAAGAAGAACGTATATTCTAGAAGAAATTACGGACATTCGCGTAATATCTGCATTATTGAAAATTACTGTATTTTCTAGCAGAATTTTTTAAGTTTAACGCGGAAATTTTCCAGAATGTCGCCGTAGTTTCCAAATGCCTGAAAATTCTAGCGGTTTTTACCAGATTTATGGTCATTTCTACCACATCCTTCTCCCAATATATATGTGTATATATATATATATATATGTTTATGGAGGGGTCCATATGAGGACCGAACGTACATATTGTAAAACCAGTATACAAAGGTCTACATTTCGAATTAGAACCGTGAAATCCTATCGACATCGTAATGTATATTATGGAAAAAAAGATATTAGCAAATTTAGTTTTCTTATATGTAGTGATTATATACAGGACCATCAATATTGATGGAGTGTTACATTTGGGGACCTTTATTTTTTGTGATAAATTAGTAGCTGTGCTTTTTTCAAATGTTTTTTCCAAGGTTAATCATCGAAAAAACAATTTATTATAATGTCTGGTACCCGTTCAACCGGCTCAGGCATTTTTTCACTCGTTTTCTGTGTCTTCAAACATTCGTATCTTAGCTTTCTATCGAATTACGAGAAAACTCGTAACTTATCGTACTCTGCAAGGAAAAATACACCAGTTGATAGACTTCACGGAAACACGAAACATGGAATAATAATTAAAAATAGTTCTACATGTATTATACGAGAAACTAGCGGTGAGAAAGTGCCACGTCTCAATATCACTTTGCGGAAAATTCTTGATCCTTCAATGGTACATATCGGGACTATTCGGAAAATATTTCCGTGTTCGCGCTTGTAATTTCCATACTTTTCACCTATTTCAATATGCTAATGTAAACAGTATGTCGATCGCTAATGACCATCGCAGTAAGAGGCATTAATTAAACAGTAGTTATTATGATTATAAAATTACTTATTGCAGTGGTCCTCACAATACTCCTTACAACTCAGCTCGCCGGTCCCCGTAATGACCCTTACAACATACAACTGTGTTGTACCGACTCTTATGGGGACCAGCAGGTTATGGTGTAAGGAGACTTATGAGGACCAGTAGGTTGTAAGGGTAATTGTGGGGACCAGTTGCCTGTGAGCGAGGTAAACATCTTCATTAGCAAGATTCCTACAAAAAAAAATGGAAAATCGACTTATTACAGGACCAATAGCCACAGCAAAGCCTGGACGAAATTCTGGAACGTTACTTGCTGGTGTCATACGCTGCTTTGAACTTTTCGTAAGGTGAAATTATAGTTATGCAAAAAAATGGTAATGAGTATTGAAACGCAAGCGGAGGGACGCGTATTTTGTTAATGCGCTTGGATGGCGCGACACTTGCAACATGTGTGCTACGAGTCGTTTCAACGCACTTGACAACACGCTTTTTTGTAGAGTTAATCGAAGAGAATTTAGCTGAAATATTTGAAAGTTTTATACTGTAGATTTTTTCCTCCTGCTCTATTTGTATCTCATTTATTTATTTTATATTACCTTTCTCAATTGCCTTCAGTCTTCATTCCAGCACTCTTGATAAATTAATACGGGAAGTTGCCGAATGAACTTTTCAATCATATTACCCGGAAACCGCTTCGAGCGGATGACGCGCTCTTGAAATTCGTACGGAACACTGCACGGATATTTGATTTTCAATAGTATAGTAAACTATCGGGAGATCTCTAGGGTACAGTTTATGTTCACTCTTCCCAAGTCAAATAATAAATAGTACGTCAACCGCTAATGACCATCCCAGTAAGGGACATTAATTAACCAGCAGTTATTATTAAGAAATAACGTATTGCAGCGGTCCTCACAATACTCCTTACAACTCAGCTTACCGGTCCCCGTATTCACCCTTACAACATACAACTGTGTTGTACCGACTCTTATGGGGACCAGCAGGTTTGTTGTCTGTTTCTGCTCCTTCGAAACTCTGGGTGTTTCTGTTGATAGTCGCGAGTTGACATTGACTTCTCGGAAACCGAGGCGCGAATTGTATACTACGGCGAACTGAAGCCGAAAGATTGCCGCGTACCCATATTACTATATTGAAGATTCTTTGATGTAACGGTGCATATCAGGACCGGGCAAAAAATATTTGGGTACCACTGCCTGTAATTTTCATAACAGTCCACCTTTTTATGAAATCAATTATTTGTGCCAAAAAAATTATTTTAACGATACGGTATTATTTTGGTGCAATAGATTTCTAGCAAACAATGCAAAGTATCGGAAGCTCTTAAAAAGTACAGTTTATGATTACTCTTACTTATTATCGGAGTAATGTAATGCAGCGGTCCTCACAATACTGTCATTTTTCACTATCATTGCAACCTAGTTGGTGCGTCCCCTTGCCTTGAACAATTCACACAATGTTTCATTACATTAAAAACATAGCCCGGAGCTTTATTGACAATAACGCTGTAAAGGGAATATTTTTTTTTATCCATTCAATAAAATGCTGAAGAATTCATTACGATCCGTTCATTATATCTACAAGACAACTGACTTCCAAAGTTAGTTAACTAGACTATTTTCGATAAGTCGTCTGCAAGAAGGTAATCGAAGTGTGCTCTTATTTACGTTTATACTAAATAAATCTGGTATATTCATTTCATTGAGAAACAATTGGTTGCATATTAACTAATATGCGATCGTTCAATTCCAACGCATTTTTCATAACCGTGTTCTTGGTCGGTCCTCGAATTAACCCATCGACATAAACTTCGCTCGGTCCTCATTTCACCCACTTTATATTGTGGGGACCGGTCCCAGCATCTACCCTTTCATATAGAATAATACCGGGACCGTCCCCATATGTGCCAAATGTCCCCATATGTACCGCAAGAGTTCGATTTTGGTCCCCATATGAACCCCTCTATAAATATATATATATATATATATATATATATATATATATATATATATATATATATATATATATATATATATATATATATGCATATAGCTTATTGTGGAGACTGCAGGAAACGGATCCGCTGTGATTGAACATGCGTGGTAAACTGTTTATCGGATTGAATTTCATCCGACGCGCTCTTTTCCCTCGAAGATCCAACGTGGACGCAATTTAATGCGGACGAAAGTTTCGCGAAAAGATTTTACGAGCGAAATATATTCGTGATTCTCACTCTCTTATTTGCTCGGTAAATATTTTTTATATGCACCCATACGCACATACGTATGGGTATATACATATTTATTTCTCGGCTTCCTCGTCGGGTCCTGTTACAGTGCACTCGGATTTCACTTCCTCGTATGTAGCGCAGCTATGCAGCCGGGGTATGGAGAACTACTGCGGGGCTTGTTTGCGTGCAGGGTCGAGCCGGTGACGGCGCACGAGGCGATATATGCGTTGCGCTGCGAGGCAGAGAAGAGAGGAAAATCGCGCGACGGCCGGAGCGTCCATCAGTCGAAGCCGGCTCGAACACACGTGCGGACAGTTTAACGGCGTGTGAAAATAAAAAGCACGTGTCGCGCACCGGCACGAGGGAGCGCACGCCGCGCCGCGAGAGCAAAAGTCATCGAGCGGGAGGGCTTTCCGCTTTTATTCTCTTTCTCGAATTCTTCGTGTCTCTAGCACTGCCCGAGCTCGGTTCTCCGAGAGAGAGAGAGAGAGAGAGAGAGAGAGGGGTACGAGGAATCGAGAAGTTTATACTTCGTGTTCCCACGTGAGAAGACACGTTAAAGCGGGACTTGCATGCCGCGAGTGTCGCTGCACATATTCTCGGAATCTCCGTCTGGTCCCTCGTTATTTTTGGGCGCGCTTAGTTTTTTTTTTTTCCTCCCCGTATAGGTGGAAACGCGTTCGAAACTTCGGAGAGACTTCGATTCACGGACGACGAGAAGTTCGAGTCGAGAAGTCGTTCTTGTCGCGAATCGCGAGACTCGCCGAAGTACGGAGCCGGGAGAAGAATGAAATAAGAAGAAGGAAGAAGGAGCGGAGGGTGAGGAAAGCGTTCAAGGTTAATGTACCATGTCCGGATGGTTGAGATGAGCTCCAGATTCGAGCAGTTATTGCTCGATCGAGGACATATTTTTTTTTTTTTTTACGACCGGAACCAACTGTAGTTTGAAACCCAAATACACTGACAAAATATCAATGTATCAAGAAAAATTATATTAATAAAATTACTCAAAAAAATACACTGACAAAATATCAATGTATCAAGAAAAATTATATTAATAAAATTACTCAAAAAAATACACTGACAAAATATCAATGTATCAAGAAAAATGATGTTAATAAAATTACTCAAAAAAATTGTTGATTGAACAAAAATTGTGCTTTCAATTCTTACAATTCTATACGGGATTCAAACGATAACACGTCACCTTGACAGTCTTGTCGTCGTTGTTTCAATATCCTATTGAATAGTAAAAATTGAAAGTGGAATTTAAGTTTTTTTATTCTCTGGCGGCCCGCAAGCAAATTTTTTTTTTTATTAGCCTAGAATAATCTTCAAAAAAATCGACTTGTTTTACAATTATTCATGCATATGAAGTTAGCGTCCTTCGGATGGTTACGAGTCTCTCCAGATTCGAATAATTTAACAATTACGCGCACTGAGAAAGAAAAATCGATTCACCCAACGAAATTGACGCTTGCGGGTGGCGAATAAAATTCTTAGTTGATCGAATGAAATAATTGTCGTAGTAAGTAAAGAAACATTCGATTGAATGGCCTGTTAGTTAGAACAACGAGGTTTTCCATTCGATCAACCCAAATGTTTGTTTCGCCACCCGCGAGCGCGCTTTTTGTTGACTCAATTGATTTTCTTTTCTCTGTGTATGAAAATTGAGGCACCGGTCATCGGGCATTGTTTTTCGCTCTTTCTCGGTATATTGATCGGGAATAAAAAAATACGGTACTCTTCGGAACAATTCCGCCTCGCTGCATTCAACAGAATCCTCTCGAAAGTTTTTCCTCCGGTTCGGCTTTGAGCGGTTTATACTTCGTGTTCCGGTGTGAGAAGACGCGTTACAGCGGGACTTGCATGCCGTGAGTATCGCTGCACAGATTCTCGGAATCTTCATCTAGTCCCTCGTTATTTTTGGGCGCGCTTCGTCTCTCTGTAGGCGGAAACGTGTTCGAAACTTCGGAGAAACTTCGATACACCGACGACGAGAAGTTCGAGTCGAGGACTTGTTCTTGTCGCGAATCGCAAGACGTGGAGGAGAGGCGAAGTACGAGCCGAGAGAAGAATGAAATAAGAAAAACGAAGAAACGGCAGAGGAAGAGAAGATGGTACAAAGTTAATGTTCCATGCCCGGACGGTTAAGTGCATCCTCAGATTCAAGCAGTTTGAAAAACAAATAGAATATTTGTTAAGAAATTATTTTATAAGAGAACTTATTTTACAATTATGCATGAGGATGAAGTCTTCGGATCGCTCAGAGTGTCTCCAGATTCGAGCAATTTAACAATGGTGTATGAATTATGGAATAAGAAAAAGGAAGGATCGGAAGTCGAGGAAATGGTGCAAGGTTAATGTACCATGCCCGGACGGTTAGGCTTATTCCCAGGTTCAGGCGGTTTGAAAAACATGTTGAATAATTGTTAAAAGATTGACTTATTTTACAATTATGCATGAATATGAAGATACCAGTCTTCGGATCATTAAGAGTATCTTCAGATTCGAGTAATTTAACAATTATGTATGAATTATGGAATAAGAAAAACGAGGGAGCGGAAGTTGAGGAAATGGTACAAGGTTAATGTACCATGCTCTAATGGTCAGGAGTATCCCCAGGTTCAGGCAGTTTGAAAAACTAATCGAATAATTGTTGAAAGATTGACTTATTTTGCAATTATGTGCGAATTATGAAATAAGAAAAACGAAGGAGCGGGGAGTGTGGAGATGGTACAAGGTTAATGTACCATGTCTCGATGGTTAACATGAGCTCCAGATTCGAGCAATGACATACATATATAATTTTTACCGACCGGAACCGACTTGTAGGCTCTAGTTTGAAAAACAAATATTTACTTATTTTATCATTTAAAACCAACTTGTAGGCTCTAGTTTGAATAAACAAATGTTTACTTATTTTATAATTACGCCCGCATATAAAGATACCAGTTTTCGGATTTTGTTTTTACACAAACAAAATCCGTATCGCGAAGGATCGCTCTGTCCATCGACCCCCTCCGAACAATTCCTCCTCGGCGTCTTCGACAGAATCCTCTCGAAAGTTTCTCTCTCGCTAGCCTCTGGCCCATCTCCCGAGACAACGAGGGGATCACAGCCGAGAACATAATTTCCAGCGAGCGGTTGAGAACCACTGAGACTCGCGGGATGCTCCGAACCGTAAGAGTGCCCATAGCGCGGAGGTAGGTAGAGAACTCTTCCTGGGACGCGTCCCTGGATGAGACTTTCTTCTCGAGACTTTATCCGTACTTATACAAATTGGCAATTAAGCGAGCTACGTTGCGGGAGCGGTGCCTCGGCGGACTCCTGGTGAGCCGCCGCTGCGTAACCTGCAACGACTGACGTTGCAGGTTACGGAAGGGAGTTTTTCGAGGGATCCAAATCGACGATCCGGCGTTGTTTACTGTACGATCGAGGAAGCTACTGAACTTTTTCCAATCTGCTTCCCATCAAATTTTGAGAAACTTGCAATTTCGACGATCTCGTTCAGCTTCAAACCAACCTATATATATTTTTAAAAAACCCTCTATAGCGAAGTTTAAATAAAAATCGATCACTGTCCATAATGCAACTGGAAGTTACTGGACTTGACCCCAATCAGCGCCCCATCAAATTTCGGAGAAACTTGGAATTTCGACGATCTCATTCAGCTTCAAACCAACCTATATATATATATATATATTTGTAAACCCTCTATAGCAAAGTTTGAAGAAAAATCGATTACTGTCCATAATGCAACTGGAAGTTACTGGACTTGACCCCAATCAGCGCAGCATCAAATTTTGGAGAAACTTGGAATTTCGACGATCTCATTCAGCTTCAAACGAACCTATATATAAAGAAAACTCCTCAACAGCGAAATTTGAATAAACATCGATCACTGTGCATACTGCTTATTGAAGCTACTAGACTTGACCCGATCAGCTTCCCATCAAATTTTGAGAAACTTGGAATTTCGACGATCTCATTTAGCTTCAAACAAGCCTGTATATAAAAAAAACCCTCTATAGCGAAGTTTGAATAAAAATCGATTACTGTCCATAATGCAACTGGAAATTACTAACTTAACCCGAATCAGCTTCGTATCAAATTTTGAGAAACTTGGAATTTCGACGATTTCATTCAGCTTCAAACAAACCTATATATATTTTTAAAATAACCCTCGATAGCGAAGTTTGAAAAAAAATCGATCACTGTGCATACCGCTACTGGAAGCTACCGGACTTTATCCCAAACCCATCAAATTTTTGAGAAACTTCAAATTTCGACGATCAGCCACCCATCAAATTTTTGAGAAACTTCAAATTTCGACGATCTCATTCAAACAATCGCTTGAAACAAACCTACATATAAAAAACCCCTCTACAGCAAAGTTTGAAGAAAAATCGATTCCCGCGCATAATGACCTTGAAGGATACGGAACGGAGACGTCGGGCCTTTCCGGAGGCGAATTCCTTCGGGATGATCGACTATCGGAGGATTTTCGGGGTTGATGCCCACCGGACGGATAGTATAGGAGAGTGAGTACGATGGGCCTCAGGCCCCACACGTACTTCAGGTTGGCCAGGGGGGGGGGGGGGGAGGCTCGAGCTTCGAAGATGCTGCGGAGGCCTGGACTAAGATAGCGAACGAGAATACAGGGCGAGTCGGAGTGAGCGGATGAAAGAGAGGAAGGTGGGCAGAGAGAGCGCGGTAGGAACCTCCGGAGAGCAACGGAGTCCCCCTTTTCTTGACGGAGTTGTGAGTGAGGCCCCGGAGCGCGCGGGGGCTTTGGCTGCCGCTTGCCCGCCGCGGCCGAAGGAGAGAGAGAACGGCTCAAGCTCGTGCTCTCCCTCTGCGGAGGTTCAGGCGCTGAGGCACGCAGTCCCATCGCCTGTGCGCCTCGCTCTCTGGCTGGCCCCGCTCGACTGCCTCGGTGCACACGGACTCGAGCGGGCCACCCACCGCGACCATTCACCGGAACCGAGCCTCCATGCATCCCCCCCCCCCCCCCCCCCTCTCCCCCACCGTCCAATCCCGGTGGTGCTCATGCACGTGAGGAGTCGTCCGACTTTCGCCGTGAGTGCGGCAAGATAGAAATTGAATGAAGTAAAAAAAAAAAAAAGGAAAAAAAAACAAAGTCGAAGAAACAGCGATGGAGCTGAAATAACAGAAATCTTTCGTTTCGTCTCGTTAAGGGGAATGCCGTATGCGGTCTGGATCGTCGGATGTTTCCGGAAGTACCTGACGCGCCCGTGAGGAAGGAATGTCCGATTGGGGGGGGGGGGGGGGCGTTCGAGATCGGAAGGAGATCGTCGCGACGTACGACATTGACGGAGTCAACGACACGTCGATGGCGGTCGTGCGTTAAACATAAACCCAAAACGTTTTTAATTCGTTTTTCTCCGGAAGGGTTTTGTGAAGTAAACAATAAATTGCGGAGCTCGCTGCGTATTTGATTGACCCTTTTTGTAAGACGCAACGCCCGAAACCGTAGCGGAATGGAACTGGCGGAGGCGGAGTGGGGGGAACGCGTTGCTACGGTAGCGGCTAAGAGTGGGGATAGAGGTGTGACTTATAGAGAGTTAAAGCAGTGCGCTCCGCAATTCGTTTTTCAATTTATAAAATCGTTTCGGAGAAGAAAGGTTGACATTTTTTTTTTACTCTGTCTCTATCGCACTCACATGTGTGTAGTCTTCCCTTAAGGGAACACGTCACATGATCGCCGTTTCTTAATGGTTGGGGATGTTGTTTGCAGGGCACTATAAACAAAAATTCGTATGAAGTTTAATGTAGCGCACTAGAAGTTTTTATGCAAAAACTGGTATAGTACATTTAATGGACATTTGTGATGAAAAAATTAATGCTTTAATTTTTTTAATCTACTTTAATTTCAGTGCAAAAATGATATTAATTGTTCATTACAATTGTATTGTAATTTAATGTTTCAGTTTTTTTCATAAAAACTTCAAGTTCGGTATATTAAATTAACATTTTTTTACGTTGTAGTTGAGACTTAGATGTCTATTCATATACAGGTTCGAAGCTCCTTCAACTCGCAATATCTTCAATAATCTATGGGCACAGATCGACGTAATCTTTTAATGCCTCCCTAGTAACGTTCTGTTAATTCAGAAAAAAACATCTAATAGTCTGAAAATATATATTAAAAAAAAGAATGTTGCATTTCACGCAGCGCTGTATGCAGCTTACGCTAATTGGCATGACTTTACGCAAACGTATCTCGGAATTATTGTAAATTCTTTAAAAACTACTCATTCATTGCTTTATAACACTTGTGATTTTTAGTTCCAAAAGTAGGAAACTCATTGTGCAACGTATTCCCTTAACCGGAGCACCGAGTCATCGATTTGGTGCACGCGTTGCATTGATCTCAATAATAATAAAGGCGAGATGAGATCCTCTGTTTATGGGACCATCCGTCCGCCCGTCCGTCGATCGGTGCGGTGCAACAACAACAGATTCCCGGTGGGTCTTTGGACGCGACGGTCTTCCGACTCTCTTATCCCCTCCAACGGGCCGGCCTGTGTGGAGTCCTCACAAAGCCACCCTGTCGATTTTCGTCTCGCTCCGACAATATTTCCTTCCTCGTCTCCCCCATCCCGTCGTCTCGTTTCTCTATATTATCCACGACTCCGGACGGGCCCAAAGTTCTTCCGCTTCTTCCTCTCTCCCGTGGGCCGCTTCGAGATTCTCTCCTCCTCCCTCCTTCGCTCCACGCTTCCTCGTTCCTCAAACGCTATACCAACGTCTCTTCGGGATTCTCTCTCCCACTCGCTCGAAGGCACCGGGGCCTAATGAAGATGTAAGCAGTCGCGGCCGGCCCTCGTACACGGCCGTCGTCGTCGTCGCCGTGCCTTCCTCTTCCTTCGTCCTCGGCGGCGGCTGCGGCGGCAGCAGCGCGCGGCTCCTCTTCTCTTCTCGGTTGTATACAGTACGCTCTTCCGCGGTGTCCTATCCTCGTACCGCGATCGCAGAGTTTCCCCGGCCTCCTGAATGGCCTCTACAGGCACTTAAAGAAAAAAGATAAGACACTATCGCTCTGGGAAGATTTATTCCAAATTTTCGAACGAAAAACTATATGTATTCGTTAAATATTAATAATTTCACGATTAAAATCGTTGAATTATTTATTCTCAATTTCGAGGAAAAAAAAATGTTATGATTCGAAACTTATTGAAACTATTACCTTGCATCTTCGCGGTAGATATTTTCCGAAACAGTGAATATAATCGTTCCCTATCCAACTTTACAAATACGCATACCGGGAAATGTATCCGCATATCCGCAAAAATCTATTCAAATTTTCAAACGAAAAACGATCTTTATAAATGACATATTAATAATTTCACGATAAAAATCGTTAAATTATTTATTCCCAATTTTGAGGTGAAAATAAAATGCAATATCTCGGAAGTCATTAAAAATTTTACTTTGCATCTCGTGGTAGATATTTTCAAAGACAGTGAATAGAATAGTTCCGTATACAACTGTACAAATCCGTATACCGGGAAAAATATCCACACATCCGCAAAAATCTATTCAAATTTTCAAACGAAAAACAATCTTTATGAATAAAATATTGTTAATTTCACGATAAAAATCGTTACATTATTTATTCTCTATGTTGAGGTTAAAAAAAAAATCAATATTTCGGAGCTCATTAGAAATATTGCTTTACATCTCGCACTAGGTACTTTCCGAACCACTGAATACAATCGATCCAACTTTAAGAATGCGCATACCAGGAGATTATGTGGTCAAGTTACGTGATAAATTAGCATCGCCGTCCCAGTAAAAATTTAATATATATTCAAAAAAAAGAAAAAGAAAGCAAAGTCGTTTGCCGAGAACCGCAGGAGAGATGACGAAGAGGCCGTTGTTTTGTTGCCGCTTCTCGTTGTCCGTAGGGCGGCGGTTACAAACAGTTCCTGGAATAGCCTGTACACTTCTATCCGCTCGTTTCTCGGAGATGCGGGAGCGAGACCACGGGGAGGAGCGCGGCTACTCTCGTACTCGCCGGGCGCGTCCCACCCGAGCTATGATCTTGGTAAGGATCGTTCGTTTGTATACGGCCGTTATGCGTCGACGGTGCGCCGCTTCGAACTCCGTTCGTCTCCCTCGCCTTTCGATGTTCCCGTCGTTTCTTTTTCTTCACGCCCGACGATGATATCCCGAGAGTGGGTGCTCTTAAACGCTTTTCTCTTTTACTCGGCGCCCACACAACACTTGATGTTCGGTCTGCGATCGCGCGATACGCGTAAGCGTATAGCTTAGGCGTTGTTCGACAGCGAAACAGAGGAGAGAGGCGCGCGCGCGCGCGCGCGCATGCGCGTGTGGGTGAGCGCGGAATCGTGGGGACACACCAGACGTCGAGGCCAGACGAGGCCGAGAGCGAGGGAACACTGCACCCGCATATCCCTCGAGCCAGTCACCTCACGGATATCCGGTGTTGATCTCTCGCCGTTCGCGCATCCCTTTCCCCATCCCCTCCGAAGCTTCGATCTCCTCGCTGTACTCCATTCGTAACGCCCCGCTGTTATTATTACTGTTGCTGTTGATGTTGCGGAGAGCGGTGATCGCCCGATCGATTAAATCGAGACCAAGGTTGCGAGATCAGCTGGAGAAGAAAATATCTCGATCGCCGCGTCCGAGGAGGGAGAGAGCGAGGATCGTAAATTCTTGCCAACTGGGATGTGCATAACTCTCCGCGGGTACGCAAAATCAACCGGGCGCAGAGAAGAGCCGAGAGAGGCACGGAAAGGGCGAACGCGGATAAATATAGAGGCCACCCAGAGCGAGACTAATGTACTCGTACACGAAGAAGAAGACGCAACCGAGTCCGGCACTGCCTCGTTGTGGGCATGTCGTTGGGTGCGCTACACACACCCGGCCCATTGTTCATGCGTTAGGAGACTTAAAAATTCTGTAAAACTGTTATATCGACGGATGAGAATTAACGGGGCGTAATCTTTTATACGTTGACTTAAGGCTTACGTCCTTATGATTCCTGGCGTGCAATATAACAACAACAACAACAACAACAACGACAACAATAATACAAAATAATGTAATAATAATTAAGTCTCAAGGTCATTTATGACTTTCAAGCCGCCGCTCGATTTTGAGAATCCATTGCGGTCGCGTGTCAATGTCACCTCAACGGTTTTTGACCATGTCAAATATTCTGCGTACCGTTTACGATTCTGTAAAGGTTAGAATAATTTCATTCCTCAGTCAAAATGTTTGTCACGTGTTTTTTATAGTCACTTTTTCGATCTGCCCGGTCAGCAGTCTCTTCTAAGACCTCTGAGCGAGTTGACGCGCGAGAAATACGATTGTGATTAGGATTATTACGACTATAATTCCTGTTGTCGTAATTGTAGCCGTTTATGTATTAACGGCACATCTATGCAATGCAATCCACCGTGGTACGACCCGTGCGTTAATCGACCACAGATGTGTACAGGTATATCATTCGTCTGTTCGACGACGATCTGCTGTTACTGTTGTTCGTCCTCGAGACTCGGAATTGCGAACATGTTATTCCTAGCATACAGAATTCCGTCCCATATGCTATAAAACGTCACTTCCGGTTTGAAAACATCTCAGTTTTCAAGCGGAAATCACGTCATATGAGGAAACCGTAATTTCCGGTATAAAAAAAAAATCTCAGTTTTCAACCGAAAGTGACGTCACACGGGAAACGGTCACTTCCTTTTTTAAAAAAATTTCAGTTTTCAAGCGGAAGTGACGTCATACGGAAAACCGCCACTCCCTGTTTAAAAATCGCATTTCTAAACCGGAAGTGACGGCATCCGGGAAAACGTGACTTTCACTTTGAACATCTTATTTTTTCGTCCGAAAGTGACATATCGTAAATAGGTCATTTCCGGTTTAAAAGTCGAATGTTTGGATTCGGCTGAACTGAACCTAGCGTCTGGCCCGAAACGCCCAATCTCTGGCAATAATAGTAATGTGGACAAAACTTACCCTGGACCCATAGTTGCTCGACTTTGCTGTGGACCTGGGCTGACTTCAGTGCGACGCAGAAGGTTGCCAGGGCCAATATAGCCACGAACAGTACTTTGCCCGCATGCCTCTGCAGGAAGTCTCCCAACTGCCTCAGCTGATCCTGCAGTCTCGCTCTGATCCATACCGCTGACCTCTGACCTTCCGCCTTGCCCTGTTAGAGGAGTTAAATAAAATTAAAAACAAATGAAAAACAAGAACACAAAGACCTTAGAATTCATGATCGTAAGATAGCCTTCAGTGATCTACATCGTAGATGGGCGATATAAAGGATAATCGAGGCTGCACCGGTTGCAGCACTAAGAGAAATGGGGGGGAGGGAGGGTAGAGGTGGAGGCGCGCACGGTAAATTGGCCGTGTGGGCTTTGACGATGATAAGTGGGAGCCGAGAGCGAGGAACGTTAAAAGTTTTAGACACAGCGGGAGAGGGAGTAAGAGAAGATTATTCGCACACGCGAGATGAACGAGAGGAAGGCACCGGCGTCTGCCCGGAGGGAAATATTAAGGAGGAAGCACTCGGAAGCGGATAAAGAAGCGATGAAGAAGTAGAATAAGTGAGATACGAAGAAGAAGAAGAAGAAGAAGGAGGAGGAGGAGGAAGAAGAAGAGGAAGACGAAGGGAACGACTAGTTATAGCGTCGAACGATCTCGCGCATAAACGAGAAGGCTTCTCTCATTTTATCTTTAATCTTTCTTATTTTCTTCCTTTATCCGTCCCTCTCTCGCTCACCGGGGGCAACATTGCGCGCGGCAACGCTGCGCACTACCTGGTGGCCACTCTGACAATGTGCTCGGTGGACCACCCGCAACAATGCCTATCTCCTCGCTCCGAGAGAGAGAGAACGGGACCCCGAGAGACGGAGAGAGAAAGAGAGTCGAAGGCAACAGAAACGAGACGGGGAGAGGCTGGAAGGCTCTACAATGGATAGACCCGAGGAGTGAAACGGAACGAAGAAAGAGCGATCGAGGAAAGCTTCCTGCGGGCCTGCGCGACCGGGTGCAATGCAGCGATACACCAAACGGGGAAAGGGAAAGTACAGTTACGTATATACGGTTCGCGGATTGTCGATAGATGATAAAGTAATAGGGGGCAAGCGGGCGCGCTTATTGGCAGTCTTCCATGCCTTTCCCGGTCAATGTGATGTGACTGGGGAATTATTAGAAGTTGGGAAGTAAAATAAAAAATAATATTTTTTTTTTTTTATTTTGCTCCGTCACGATTTATTTTATTACTCTTTTTTTAGAAGTCAATGCATCGAATACTTCAAACTGATCCATCGAGTGGTTTGTCCCAAGCCAAAGCGGGACACTGGCTTTTGGGAAGTTCATCGTGGATACACTGAGAGAAGGATTTCGGAAGAACTGACAAGTCATACGGCAAATTTCGACCAAGCAACATGGTACACCAACGCCACAACTAGTGATATTTGAAATTTTCACAGGGGCCGTAGTCATTTTTACCCAAACCCATATGGTAATTTTTTTTCCAGAAGACACTAAGAAGAAACTAAGAATTTTGTGGATTAAAACTGAGGATTTCGTGAATACAATTTTTTGTTTGTCTCTACACAGAAGCTGCCGGTATAAACTACAAATATAAACCAAACGGTTCGCTGTTGCAACGCCACCGATTGATATATTTCCTAGTAAGAAGAACTATATCCTAGCAAAAATTACGGGATCTTCAGGTAATATTTGCGACAGCGAAAAATACCACATTTTCTAGCACAATGTGTGAAGTTTAATACGAATGCTTGCCGAGATGTTGGTGCAGTTCCCATAAATCTCAATGGTATTATTTCTTATTTTTATTGTATAATTTTTATTCATTTATTTATATAACTTGGGATTTTGATTATATAATTTTTTCGTCGTTATTCGTCGTCGTACGTTTGGGCACGGTTGTCCTTGGGCGGCTTGCCTCAGGACACGAATAAACCAACAACAATTATATTCTAATTTCTACCAAATCCTTCTCTCAGTAGCTTCCGCCTGCGATAAACCAACATTCTAATAAATCGACAACGAAAACCTTCGATATTTTTAGATTTTTCTCCGTACGAAATATTAATATTATCTGTTTTGTTTGTTCGTAAGAAATTTGTCCAAGAATGCCGATCAATGGTGGAGTGCCAATGGCTGCACCGTTCTTCCCATCCAGATCGAACTGTACTCTATGTACCGAACGAACTGCCCGGCGTGCGGACGGTATATGCTTTTTTTTATACCGGGCATATACCGTACAGTATAAACCCGGTAACTTACGTATCTCGGGGCGGTAGCCGTGGCGAGTATCGAATAGCAAGGTTTTCCAGCCAATTAACTTCGCGTACGAGCGAGGCGCTCCCTCGCGCGTTCGCGAGGCGCAGGCTCGGGTAACCTTATACGAGGTAGAGCCGGTGGCCGGCGAGAGCGCCTCCTCCTCGCCGTGGTATACACCATAATAACCGGCGCAATCCTCCGGGGCCTGCGCACGGCGCGTTGACCACATGGCCCCGACACGTTGGGAACAGTACACTGCCGGGGATACGAGGAGGAAGAAGAATTCCCGCAGCCGAACGAGGAACAACAAAACGGTAGCAGAAATCCGCCCAAGGATCAACGGGACGCCTCGGCGTCACTCTGGAATTTTTGCCCCCCTATCTCCGGACAACAAATTTTAATGAAAAATAGAAGATACAAAATTTGGGGGAGCGGGGCTAAATGGGACAGTGGGGCAGAAATCAATTGTCCAATAATTTTTTGATACCCGAATTTGTCCCAACTATGCATCCGGATTTTCAACCCCGTTTTGCCCAACTCACGGCCACCATCCAAAAGTTATTGGAAAATTGCGTTTTGCCCCATTATCCCGTTTTGCCCCACTGGCCCCTCTTGTCCCTCGCCCCTACTTCGAACAACCACGGTGCGCATTTTTTCAACGTTCGACATGGCGGCCGCGGTCAGGGAAAACTGGAAAAAACCGGAAAACTCAGGGGATTTCAAAATTGGTCAGGAAAAAGTAAATTGTCGCCGAAACTTTTATAAATAAATAAAAAGTACATGAAAGATAGCCGTGGAAAAAAAAAAATTAGAAAATGTTGAAAAAAAGAAAAAGGAAACAATTGAACATTAATACAACAATTTGGCATTTTCATTTGCATCATTAATTTTTTTAATAGAAAAGTGGTTAGAAATTTGATTCAAGGAATATTTTTTATTGGTCAGGGAAAAGTCAGGTAATTTTTTTCCGGGGACAAAACGGCCACCATGTTCGAGATTCACTCTCCGAGGAGAGGCGGGAAGGCTTCCAAAGTTACAGTAGCATAAATCCGTCCAGAGGTCAACGGGCCTTGGCGGCACTCTGGAATTTTTCCGCCCATATCTTCGGACAAAAAAAAACAAGAATGCAAAATAAAAGATAAAAAATACTTCGAACAATCACGGTGCGTACTTTTTCATCCTTCGATGAAAGGGAAGACTTTCAAAGCCGCAGATCTTTTACTTTTCTTTATTTTTTATTTACAAACTTTTCATATATATATATATTAGTCGAAGCATCAAAGTTCGAGGAGGCAGAAGATGCTTTACGGGTTCCCTCGAAACGAAATTGTTATTCGTGCCTCGAATGTTTTTGCCTTAGAGTCGAGGGAGCGAGGGAGGCGAACTGTGGACGTTGATAGGAACAGAAGAGGGGAGCGGGTATACGCGAGCGCGGGCACGGGGCATAACAGGATCTCGTGTCAAGCACGGTGGTCTCGTCTTTCTCCTCTTCTTTCTTTTTCTTCCTCCTCTTCTCTATCACTCAATCCCTTCTCGCATTCACAGTGCTCCGCGACCGCGACCGGCCGGAGCTCGTGTATGATATGTTAGGCGCTTACTGTCACAGAGAAAGGATTCTGTGACTGGAGAACGCCGGGAGGGAGAGAGAAACGGAACGAGATTACTGACGAGCTGGAAAGGCTGCGAGGAGGGGAAGAGGGGGGGGGCGAATGCTCGAAGAGAATCCTCGGGAGACGGAGAGAAAGAATATCGGGAGAGCACTCGAGCGTGTAGCCTACTGTTACCTGCCGATACTCGTTACTCGAACAACTCGTGCGAGTAATAATACTCAGCGTACCGGAAGTGGAACGACGGATGCGGCGTGTAGACTCGGGAAAACGTTCAGACGCCGCTCGGCCACACCCTCGATTCAATTAACCGTGCTCGGTCGGCAAATAACATTTCGAGAGACGTTAATGATGTAAATGTTATTAAAAAAAAAAATAGCTTTATGAAGAATAAATTATGATCGAATTAAGATATTTTGTTTGTGTCTGTCGCCGGAAGGGATGGATCTATGATGGAAGAAGAAGTAGGAAGAATCGACGAGGTATGGAAGACTTCGGGCTAATCAGCAGCGCTCGGTTGGTGAATGAAATTTCGTATGAAATTCGTATGATAATTACGAAAAAGTATGCGGTATATATGATAAATAACTTATGTATTTCTTCATTAATCACCGGAAGTGACGAATTTAAGGTCGTAGAAGAAGCAAGAATTATCGATTGGGTATGAAAGTTCGAACGAATGGAATAATTTGTTGGGTTTCCGGCATGCAATAATTACAAAAAAATTATGCGGAATATATTATAAAGAATTTATGTTTTTCATCAGCGATGACCGAAAGTCACAAATTCACAGTGGCAGAAGAAACAATAATAATCGATAAGGTATGAAAGTTCGAACGAATCGATGCATTTTTTGTTTCCTGCACGTGATAATTACGAAAAATTATGGGGAATATATTATAAAGAATTTATGTTTTTCATCAGCGATGACCGAAAGTCACAAATTCACAGTGGCAGAAGAAACAATAATAATCGATAAGGTATGAAAGTTCGAACGAATCGATGCATTTTTTGTTTCCCGCACGTGATAATTACGAAAAATTATGGGCAATATATTATAAAGAATTTATGTTTTTCATCAGCGATGACCGAAAGTCACAAATTCACAGTGGCAGAAGAAGCAAGAATAATCGATAAGGTATGAAAGTTCGAACGAATCGATGCATTTTCTGTTTCCCGCACGTGATAATTACGAAAAATTATGCGCAATATATTATAAAGAATTTATGTTTTTCATCAGCGATGACCGAAAGTCACAAATTCACAGTGGCAGAAGAAGCAAGAATAATCGATAAGGTATGAAAGTTCGAACGACCTATAGACGACGAGAGCGACGAGGGAGAACGGAGGAATTTTTTGTGTTTCCGGCACGCGGATGAAGACGTCAACGTCGCATGGGAATTGAGTCGCTGCCGGAGGGCCCTTCGCCTGGGGCCTCTCTCGCCGGTCCCCTTCTCGAAGTCTCTCGACCGCACCGGGAACGTAGTTATATATAACGTCCACTATATAAACATTTTTCGCTTAGATTTTTCACTTCCGTGGGCGGAGGGAAAAGGCAAAAGGGCAGAGCCCTTCGAACGTTGTTTTTATCCGGAATATTTGCAACAGTCCTATAAGAGAGTTTCCGAGAGGACTTAAAAATATGCCGAATAAAAACAACGTTCGAAGGGTTCTGCCCTTTTCCATTTCCTCTCCGACGGAAGTGAAAAATCTGTGAAACCGATGTCCCACTTCGGACACAAATTCTTGACCATTTTAGGGCCAAAAGTCGACACGAGACGATCGGATGCTTCGTTCTTGCGAAAGTACCGAGAAAAGTCGAAGGGTTCGATTCTCTGGCTCACGGACCGGCTAATCGACAGGGCGAGAGAACTCGAAAGATCGAGCGAGTCGTAGAACTTTCCAGCGCGCGGTTCGCCCGGAGAGCTCGCGTCTCTGTATATTCCTCCCTTTCGGGGGGGGGGGCTTCACGGTCGCTCTCCGAGAACGCGAGTCGCGGTACACACACCCGGGACCCTTTTGGATTATTACACGGTATATGGTAGCCGCACACGAAGTCGGCGCCCTTTAATCCTCGCCCTTCCCCGTGCTCTTTATCTTCCTCACTCTCGTTGACCGTAGAAAAAGTCTCTGACACACATACGTGTGTGTGAATGGCCGGCATTGTGCGGTACGGTTTGGAAGAACTTACATTTTTTTAATAAACAAAAAAGCGCCAGTTTTCAGATGCCAGAAATTAACTCTGCGTGCACTGATAAAAAAATACGGTTTAATCAACTAAAATTCGGGCAGGGACGTTCAACTGAATATTTTGTTGGTACAGCTAAAAAATTGGTTAGTTCATCAATCTTTTGGGTGATTGCACAAAAATATTTTTGAGTCATTCAAATATTTTGTTCGACCAACTAAATATTTATTTGAACGTCCCTGCCCGAATCTTAGTTGATTCAACTGAACTTTTTTATCAGTGTGTGTACACTGGGTCTTCGAAGGAACAGTCGAAATTTGAAACTCTCCGTTTTTTTTCTCGCTTTTTCCACTCTTCAATTTTTATTAACAACGGTTCTAAACTTTTCACTTTGGCAACTACTGGGCGATATAACAGACGCTTCGAGAAGTAAGCCGGAATTTCTTCAGATTTTTTGAAAGTCTCGAAAACTTTGAAAACCCGACTGTTTCCTGAAAGACCCTGTGTACACACCGCGAATCTGAAAATATAGTGTTAAGATATAGTGTTAAGACGCAGGGTTAAGAGACGATTGGGAGATACATAGAGCCATGGTAATCGGTGTAACGTAAGAAGTTACGAGCATTTGAGATTTCGAATAAAAATGTTCATTAAAAAATTGACTATTTCTCGGCGCCCTCACGCGCACTGTCACTTTTCCACGTGCTCTTCATCCTTCTCACTCTCGTTGAAAGAACTAAATTTATTTATTTTAAAAAATGCGCCACTTTTCGGATGCCAGAAATTAAGAGACGATTAATGGATAGATAGAACTACGATAACAGGTAGAAGGTAGGTAGTTACGAAAACTCAAGATTTCCAGTAAAAATCTTCATAAAAAATGCATTAAAAAATTCGCCCTTTAATCCTCACCCACGCTATCGCTCCGCCGCGTGTCTTTATCTTTCTCACTCCCATTGACCGTAGAAAACGCGGTACGATTTGAACGGACTCACATTTTTCAATAATGTGAAGAAATTTCAGAAATTAAGAGACGATTACGAAATATATAGACCTACGATAACAGGTAGAACGTAGGAAATTACGAAAAATCGAGATGTCGAATAAAAATGCTCATAAAAAAATTAATTAAAAAATTCGCCCTTTAATCCTCGGCATTCTCACGCACGCTATTGCCCTTCCCCGTGCCCTTATCTTTCTCGCCCCCATTGAGCATAGAATACGCGGTACGATCTGAAAGAATGACATTTTTTTAATAAAAGTAAGCCCCATTTTTCAGGTACCAGAAATGAAGAGACAATTACGAAACACATAAACCCACGATAGCCGGTGGAACGTACTAAGTCACTCGAGCACTCGAGGTTTCGAATAAAAAATCTTAATAAAAAAAATGTTCGTCGACAATCGAAGCGAGCTAGAAAGTAAACCAAAAAAAAAAAGAGGAAAAAATAAAGAAAACTACGAATCCGAGGATGATTCTCGCAAGCGTGAAGAATCTAGATTTCACGTTTGTGTGCGACCGAGCAAAATTTACGGCGAAAGATGCTATTGTGAGTCCCTTCCAGTGTTCCCTCTCGTCGGGGTGCCGACGTCTCCGTGGGTTTGGCTCTCGATTTTTCACGCCGTCCCAAGGATCGGTTTTCACGAATGGCCCGCAGCGACAGAACGGCGGCCTTTCGCTTTGAAGACCTCTATGCATCGCTTATTCAACGACTAGTTTTCACAATATATATATATATATATATATATATATATATATATATATATATATATATATATATGTCTATATAAATGTATGCATGTATCCGCACAGCGTATAACTTTTCGCTTTCGTTACGCCTCGTTGTGCAAACCTGTGGACGGCAAACCGTGTATTCAGCAGGTAACAACTATTCGTTAACTGTTCGTTTGGATCATGCAAGGTGTAGAGCATAAAAAAAAAAAAAAAAATTAAAAAGAAATATGTATGTATAACAGTACGGCGAGGACAACGTAGCGTGACGATCGACTGACTAATACCGAGAAAAAAATGTTTGCCCCGCGAGAGACTTTCATGGAGGCAGAGACCGAGAAAAGTGGAACGCCCCAAAGACTTTGAATCGCACGGGAGCAAACGCGCCGAGGAGAGTTCGAAGGCACTGTTGTTGGTCCGCGGGTCTCGCACGAAATGCCCGCTCTCTCCCTCTCCGCCCGTTCCGCCGCGGCTTTTGCTTGTAACACCGGCTCGCCTTTCCGCCGAGACCCCCGGCCGTGTGCGGTTCTCGATTGCGTAATCGCGTAAACAATAAAAAAGTACACGACCGACCATCTGGCGCGCTGGGGGCCTCGCGAATCGACACGAGTCGCACGCGATTTACGTACACGCGGACACCGTGTAACGTGCAATAAAAGGAAAGAGATGACGCGGGTGGTCTCCGAATGACTTCCGGTCGGACGGGAGGCCGAGATGCGATTCGTTTCGTGAATGAAAAGACAAATAAAGTTGGGTCGTCGATCGAAGACCGAGAAACATCGGTGGACTTGTAACATCCAATAAAGCGAAAGGGATAATGCCAGCGGTGTCCGAAATACTTCCGGTCGAACGGGAGGGCGAGGCGAGATTCGTTCCGTGAATGAAAACAAAAATTAAGTTGGATCGCGGATCGAAAACCGAGAAAATTTGGGGACTCGTAAAAGTTTACAATTGTCAGAAAAATGTTAGTTACTCAGCCTCAGATTTGCGTACGCACGGACTGTTTAACGTGCAATGAGGTGAAATAGATAATGCGGGTGGTCTCCGAATAACTTCCGGTCTCGTTTCGTGAATTAAAACAAAAATAAAGTTGGATCGCGGATCGAAAACCGAGAAAATTCGGGGACTCGTAAACGTTTACAATTGTCAGAGGAATTTTAGTTACTCAGCCTCAGATTTGCGTCCGAACGGACTGTTTAACGTGCAATAAAGTGAAATAGATAATGCGGGTGGTCTCCGAATAACTTCCGGTCTCGTTTCGTGAATAAAAACAAAAATAAAGTTGGATCGCTCATCGAAAACCTAGAAATCGGTGGACTTGTAAAATTTTACAATTGTCAGAGGAATGTTAGTTACTCAGTCTCAGATTTACGTCCACACACACTGTTTAGCTTCCAATAAACCGAAAGAGATAATGCGGGTGGTGTCCGAATGACTTCCGGTCGAACGGGACGCCGAGAAACGATTCGTTTCGTGAATGGAAAAAGAAATAAAGTTGGTATCGCCGATCGAAGACCGAGAAAATCGGTGGACTTGTAAACATGTACAATTGTCAGAGGAATGTTAATTACTCAGTTAGGTACGAGGGCTCGGCGTATAACCGTCAGACATTTCGGAATTCGGGGGGCGAAGCCGAGAGAGAGTGTTAAAGGGGGCTTCCTGTTCGTGGGCATGCCGTGCTTAGATGGCGTCGGCGTCGGCTATGGAAAAATTCCGAGAAACGAGGTTTCTCTCGACGCAGGCTGCCTCGGAACCTTTTTCGAAGGTACCGCCCTGCCCTTTTCGTTTTACAAAAGCTGAAAGGAGTTTCCGTGTATTTCCCTCAACGGTTGTTAAAAATCTTCGCATACCTCACTAGACGTTATTGCTTACAGATGAAATGCATAACGGATAAACAAACAAAATCAATTACCCTGAAGATATCTGCATGACACGAAATTTCATCTTTGGCAAGTCAATGCACTGCTTTAGGAAGAACAAAAAAATAGTTCACTCGTGGAATTTTATTCTCTAAATGAACTTCCCGGAGCGAAGTTTGTGCAATGCAAAATATATCAGTTATAACTCGATGAAATTTAGCCTCATGCAGATATCTTCAGGGTCATCAAAAAATGACCCTCAAGATATCTGCACGACATGAAATTTCATCTTTGGCAAGTCAATGCACTGCTTTAGGAAGAACAGAAAATCATTCACTCGTAGAATTTCATCATGGTGTCCGGTAAAAAGTCCACACGAAACTCAAGGACGTTCAAGGACAATTTCCAGGAAATTTCCGGGACATTCATAAAAAATGAAGATATGCATATCGCGCGCGACTTACGAAATGACATTTAGTTCGGTAACCGTTTTCGTTCACGTCGCCATTGGTTCAGAAAAAATAACAACTCACTATGCACGAATGTATATATGTATCTCACCGAAACTGAAACACACATTTTTTTAAGATGGTCGGTAATAATATAGATCTTGGAACAAACTCAAATTTGCGGGGAAATTAAAATGGACATTAGGTGAAATTCAAGAACGTTCCAGGACTTTTTCAAGGACAGGCAAAATTCAAGGACAGATCCAGGACTTCAAGAACTTCAAGGACCGCTGGACACCATGTTCATTCGCGAAATGAACTTATCCGAGCGAACTTTGTGTAAAGCAAAACACATCCGTTACAACTCGATGAAATTTAGTCTCATGCAGTTATCTTCAGTGTCACTAAAAACATCGCATCGATTAATTACCGTCTCCAAAACCGAGTTCAAAGGGCTTATAGAATGAAGTAATATAACGCGGTGATTCATACCTTCTCGAGCTGATCGAGGGCGATGGCAGCGTCCGTCCAGCTGGGTCTGACGTAAAGGTCGGTCTCGTGCCTGTGCTTCGTGTTCTTCTGATGAGCGTTCTCGTTGTTGTTGTTGTTGTTGATGTTGTTGTTGTTTCCCCCGATCCAAATTTTCCCACTGTCGTTGCAACGAGAATGACTCGCCGTTGAGGCTCCGCCATTTTGTTGTGACTGTTGTTGTTGCTGCTGCTGTTGTTGTTGTTGTTGTGTGTGTGCTTGCGTTGCAGTAGGGCGTCCCGCTAGGATCCCTGTAGGGCCGGACGCAGCGACCATGATCCGTCATGCATCTGCCCACGACACGACGCGCTGATTTCAAACGATTTTTTCTCTTGTTACTGCAATTTTTGCAATCGTCGGCGCACCACTTGTCGCCGTTGTTTTAAAAATAAACGAAGAAAACAGAAAACCAGAAACAGACGAGCCGTTTATAAAAAAAAAAGAAAAAGGAAAGAACGAACAACCGTCGAGTACGTCGAGAGAGAAAACTTTGAACAGAAACTCGATTTAATCCACTGAATCCTCTTCTTCCTTCTTGATTTCCGCGTTTCACAAACTTTCCCGCGATCTATGTATATTCATACCGGCGGACCGAACGAACTCTCGTACTACTTGTCGCTATTTCGCATCAACACTCTTTCACCAATCTATTTAACATAATAATAATGACACTCGACTTTTTCACACACTATCGCGCACGGAAATATTTTTCTTCTTTCTTTTTCTTTGAATTACAAATTCCTCCAACTTTCCGTTAATCCGTCTGGATCGCACTAAAGTTTATCTCCTCGTAATGTCTATCCTTGATCATTCGAACGGAGTGAACATAGTCTCGAAGATTATTAATTTTTGTTAATTTTCTTATTTCTTTTTTCAATGCCACGGCGTTGTTTATTATCGGCCAGAGTGGCGACGATGCGGTCAGGCGTTACAAAAAAAACGAAAACACACCCGGCCGCGAGATGCTGTGTGTGCGCGCGCGCTCTCTTGTAAAAGCCCGGCCGTTGGGGATCCTCTCCTTCTCCCGCTGAGACTCCGTCGGTAAGCGCCTCGCGCGCTCTTCGACACGCCGAACGTTTCTCGATCTCTCTCGCTCCGCGCTCGCCTCTCGAACACGCGCGCTCTTTCACTCGGTCACACACGTTTCTCCCGTTCTCCTCTGCGCTCTTTCGAGATAGTACTGCCGCGTGCAACGTGCCTCGTACGGATACAGATCCTGTTGGGGGGGAGAGAGAGCGGCGGAGGGGAGGAGTCCTCGTACTATACTCACTGTCACGTACGCGTGGTCGTCGTTCGAGCTCTCGATTGTCGTTCACACTGCGCGATGCGAGCCCGAGACGAACGGATGGATATACGCCCGGGCAACACAAGACGTACACAAGAGTCCGAAGATCCAACGTGGGACTAGCAGTGAAGTACGTCTATAACCAGTGACGATAATCCAAGCTCGGAGCTGCGGAAGATACTCGGGTTCCAAATTCGTATGAGCCTGTCCGGCGTACTGCAGGGTCGCTCGCGATCCACGGCCGTTCCTTCTTCTTCCTCTGGCATCCGGTTACAGACAGGGCGAAAGACACGACGTTCCCGAACGGCTGAGACCGTAAACTTCGGTTCGCACCGTCCCGACAATGTCTCGGATAATAAAAAAAACTGTCGGTGTCTCTTTTCCCGCAAGTCTGCAACGAAGACCCGACCGAATTCTACCGAAATCGTAACACCAGCCGATCGTCTGTGCTCGAAGAGATCCGGCACGTCGTTCAAACCGCTGTCGAACTTTGCGTCGTTTATTTGTTGTTGTTGTTGTTCCTTTTTATAAACTGGTCCACCCTTCGACACTTGACGCTTAACCGTTTTGTGTTTTTGTTGTTTGAATATTTCTTTCGTCGATTATATTATCCGTTGGATCGATTCGTTTGCGGCGGTTACTTCGTCGATTTATTATGATCGTTAAGTTACTTCGAGAGTTATCGCGATGATCGTCGGAGTTCTCGGCGTCTCTCTCACAGACAGATCGTCGTCGCTCTCCAAAGTCGTCGTCTCCGACCGCCCGCTCTCAGTGCAGTCTAAGTCCGTACTAAGCGAAACTCTCGGCCACATTTCTCTCGTGGGCCCTGGGCTTATGCGCGCCGGCCATAGTTGATGGCACGCTCCCCCCTCTACGTCTTCCTCTCGCTACCTTCTCTCGATGCCGAGGCGACCAGCAGCGGCAGTACCAACGCGGCTTATAATCCCGCTCGGGCTCCGAGAGATCGCCGAGCTGCACAAACATCCAGGCGCGTAGGAGAGAACCAACTAGCGAGGGTCCCACTCTGGAAGCACCACGGGCCCCGACCACTGGGACTCCTCCGGGTTCGAGCTTCATTCCCCTTTCGCAATTAGACCGGTCACTTCGAAATTTACATTCCTTCGTACAAGTTAAACTTATCGACAGTTTTTTTCATCATAACTTTCATTCAATTTATTCGATACTTCGAAGTTATTCGCCCCCTCTTCCGACGATTGTCGAGCGTGTCTTTTAGGCAGAGATACAGTGAAAGGGGCGTTTTGTTAGGTTGCGACAATTTTCGTTTGCTTACCTCTTATTCTCGCAGTACACAAGACAATGGGATGTTTGTGGCTCGTCGGCAAACGCTACGAATCCGTGATATAAAAAAAAGTGTTTTTCGGTCGAGTTAAATTGTGCCAGAGCGACCGGGGTCCGAGTTAACGGGCATTACGGTGTTGCCGGTAACGCTGACGTCAGACACGAATATAGCCGATGCTTGCCGAAGAACGCGAGTCCGACGGCTGATTGGACGAGAACGCTCGGCGTCCCGGGTTGCTAGGATACGGAGACGAGTGTGTGCCTCTCGCGTTGGCGGCGGAGGCGACGTCGGCGTCGACCGGCGGACGGGGCGAGGAGGACGGAGGAGAAACAACACCGGACCACACACGCGGTACCATTTCCCCTCGAGCAAAAACATTACGCACACATACGAACGGGACACGGGACACAATGTCGGGGACTGCCTCGACGCACGCGGGGCTCCGGCACACTGACGCATCCTCCAAGCGTTATACCTATATAGACTGCGCCCAAACAATTTTCAGGCATTCGCGTACGGTATACAATCAACGAGACGTTTTTATTCGGTAATCGCTAATGAGCATTGATCGTACTTTTAGTAATAAACGAGCGGATCAAGTTTGTTTTTTTTTTTCTTATCCTTTACCTTCGACACTGTATTTTTGTGAGATGGAGAGCGATACACAAATTCGAACGAATCCCATTTCGGTCGCAACGTTTGTGAGGTTAGAAACAAGCGTGTCGCGCATAAACCGGTCGCACGATTCGTTCGCGGATATCTCGTCGACACTGGCAGGGACAATTATCACTGCGCCTTATTCCGATGTTTATGGTCGAAGGAGTCCTTCGCGGAGAAGCGAAAGCTCCGTTCGCCCGAAAATTCTCACCTCGTACACATAATTCTTTATTATCGGAACGATCGTATGCCAGAGAGGAGTTCCCTCGGGACATCGAAGATCGCCGGATTCCGAGTGAAAGCGCTAGCCCACCTCCAGAGCGTAATTTCCTGTAAGTCTCCATGCTTTCGAAATACATCTACGTGTATCTAGACGAGTTATTAAATCTCGTGCGATCCGGCAAAGTGGAGTCTCCGAGCCTCGGGCGTGGACTGTCTTAGGCGTCGTGCAGCGAGAGCAATCTACGAGCTCCAGAACTATAAACGAAAGGGCGATGATATAAACAGCGAGCGAAACGATTGACTTATTAACCTGTCGGCGTAATATCTGCGTAACGACGGGACCTCATTAGGCCCTCTTTGTCGAGGAGGCTCGTCCTGCCCCTCTGTGTAGACTGTACGCGTTTATCCACGATGCATGCATACACATTTATGTAGGCTCATAGATGAGACTCGGCGAGTGCACGGGAGATTGTCGAGCAGAACGAGAGAGGCGATCTCGGCGCTTCTCGCGCAAGTATTCACGGGCGTGTGTGCCGAGAAGGACGGACAGCTGTTAGACACGGAGGAAAGACGGACCGAGAGATAAAAGCGACTCTCGCTCGGAATATACGTATATATATATATATATATATATGTATGTATATGTTAGCATAAAGAGCGAGAGGCAGCGCGACATCAGAACCGACTGCAGATACGAGCGAGGCTTGAGGTAGAACGAATGAGAGTGAACTGGAGAGAGAGTGAGAGGAATAGAAAGAGAGATAACATACATTGAAGAAGGACGAGATTATACAGAGATATCGTACAAATACGAGACCACCCACAGCGACGCCTCGCTCTTTCGCTCGATCCTACGCGAATCCCCACACCCCGCTCGGGCCAACGAGAAACAATTTTCACACGTGCGATTGTGTATACGAAATAAAAAGGATGAGAGACGCGAAGGCGAAAGATTTTTGGTTGACTTTTTTTTTTTTTTTATTCTCCGAGCACGAGGCACACATGTTCGTAATCGTATCTCTCTCGTCGGTGTGAAATAATTCCGACACCCTCCTGCTCGCCGAATTGAGTTATAGTTTCGCGAACTCGCAACGGTGAGCGGACGGTTAATTGATAATGAAAGCGATGTTTTTCTTTTCTTTTCTCGTTTGTAAAAACATTAGAATGACACATTGAAGATTTTTTTTTTTTTTTAGTAACAGTGTAAAGCGTTTCGCTGGAGCGATCGACGGTATATTTAGATGCGACTTGCGTACCCGACGATAGGGTGGATCGCCTCGGGGCGTGCATGCATATTTCGTCGAGCGCTATCAACCACTGTACAAAGTATTCATTGATGCAGGACGCGCGCTGTCGAAGAAGACGGAATGAATGGCGAGTCGGGAGTTTTAACTTCCGGTGAAGCTTTTACTACAAAGCGACGCCGACACTCCGTGCTCGTGTTACTTAATGCCGACGATACGCATACCTATACTAAACAGCCATTACGGTGTACACACGTATGCTGTTTGTATTTATATTCGTGGATTAATATACGAGACGCATAACCGGGTCGAAGTCGAATATACAGCATCGGCAATTGCGGGGAGGATGATGAATGCGCGTGGTATCGACGAAATATGTAATGAGGCAAACGGAATCTTGTTAACAGTTTTCCACGATCTGATCGACCGGTGATGTTCATGCGCGCTTTTAACGCTTTAACTGTGAAAAATAAAATAAAATAAATATGGTCGCGCTGTTCGTGGACGTTTCATCCCGTCCACGAAAGTTCATCGTATTAACTTACCGCGAGTTGATTTTACAATACTAATTGTTTCGTCGACGAACCGTATTTTAGGCTCAAAAGATTGCAGAATTAATGCTTTGGTATTAATTTGTAACAATTTGTACTTAGTAATACTTAGTAGTTAATTTATTGACGATACATAACATGGAGCATTTTTTTATAAATAACAAACTAACATGACATACTGCTGATTGGCCGTCGACAGAAGCCCTTCAGCCACGGTTTTCTTCTTTTTTTTAAATATTATTTCAGGTATTGATACTTAAAATTAAATACGTCAATTTATTACTTCTTTGGTCTTTCCTGGTAAGTCGTATGTCTGAGGTGTTTGAATGTATGTATTATGTGTATGAAAAAAACAATATGTTCGCGCAGCTCGCAAACGTTTCATCTCGCTCACAAAAGTCTGTCGATTTATCTTACCACGAGTTGATTTTACAATACTAATTGTTTCGTCGAAGAACCGTACTTTAAACTTGAAAAATTGCAAAATAAATGAGTTGATATTAATTTATTTCAATATGTATTATTATATAATGTCGATTGGCCATCGCCCGAAATCCTTCAGCCACGGTTTTTCATATTTTTTTAAATACTATTTTAAGAATTGATACTTAAAATTAAATTCGTCAGTTCCCAGATTCAGTATTTTCATCAGTTTCTTCTTTGGTCCTTTCGAATTGCTGGTAATTTGTATGTGTGGAGTGTTTGAATGTATGTACAGCAGAACCTTGAGCATCCGAATCATGACACTGTTTATCCGAACGTTAGCGCGAAACATCGTGCATTCTTGCTCGCCGCAGCAAGAGCCGCGCCTGTGTTCAGGCGTGTTGAAGGGCGCTTTTTCACTTCCGGCGCCGTTCCGTTCGCACACTGGCTTTCCCGAGGTGTTTCATCCACCCCGGCAGAGTCGGACAGCGCACAGTAGAGACTAGTTTCAATACCAAATCGTTTGAATCGTCCAACATGCGTAGTTCACACTGAAGCGGCTTCGAAATTTCACTGCTCAAAAGCCCGAAGCTAATTAAAATAATAAAAAGAAAATAAAAAAATAATAATAGCGTTCGGCAATTAAAAATCGGCGACTTTATTTCACAGAACCGATGTTGATTTCACAGATTTCAATGTTGGAGTATTGTTAAAAAGTATGTTTAAAATTTTAATGTCTATTGTTATTCCATTTATATATAGTTTACTTATATACGTGTTATAATGTCGTGAAAAAATGTGCATTTCGATTATGGAAACTAAACCCGATTCCGACTGGTTCGGATAATGGAGGTTCTACTGTATTATGTTTGGTTTGGGCTGTACGCATGATGGCTTGATATTTTCTATTTGGGTCGCAGCGAATCGTTTGGAAAGTTCTCCGATTCTCGTTCTTGTGGATGTAATTTCCGGAGCTTTATATAGTAGAGCATTGCGAGGGCTCCGAAGCGGATTATCGGGATGACGGATGCGTGTCACACGACGAATGGCACATGTTTCAGCAGTTTTTACTTTCCCGATCGTCGTTTCTCTGCAATTTGTGAAGATAGGATGGCTGTTCTATTATTAGTCGACGGATAGATTTGTACATTTTTGCTAAGTGTTTTATGCGTACAGCGCGTTGCTTGAATGTGAGGCTCTTTTGTAATTTTGTTTTTACATTCTTGTAAGTGGTGGTTAAAATTTAGTTTATGGTCGATACTTATTCCTACGTATTTTGCATGGGGTGCAGCTGGTATTTCAACATTGTACAGGCTAATTTTAGGCGATCGAGGGACGATTTTGTGCCTGAAGATGAGTAGGTTTGATTTCCGCGCATTTGGTTTAAGTCGCCAGTTATTAAAAGTTTATTTGGTGGGAAATTAGAGCTGCATCATCGGCAAAATGAAGTTGATATTGGCTGAGGTCTACGGATTCTTTGTTGACTAAGTTACTATTGTACATGTTGTTGCAGTAGATATTATATAGTAATGGGGAGAGTTGTATTTTTTTTTACTTTTTTTTTTTCCTTAGCCTCGGCGGTGTATAAAAAGGAATGCGGACTTGTTACAGATTCGAAGAGTGCAAAAAAAAGAAAGATTTTTTATGTGCTCTGATTTTTTATGGGAGAGCTCGAATATCAGTCGAGAAATAAAAAGAAATACATAAACATAAAAAACGTTCGCGCAGTTCGTAAACGTTTCATCTCGTCCACAAAAGTTTACGGTTTATCTTGCCACGAGTGAATTTTACAATCCTACCCTGGCAGATTCTGCGACCATCGAAAACGCCGAGAAAACGACCGGTCGTTTTCGGACAAAAATACGTCCGGTAAAACGACTGTTAAAACGACTTCATCCGCTTCAGAAAGCTTTCAGTCAGGTCGTTTTACATTTCATGACTGGACGAACAACCGCGGAAACCGTTCAAAAGATCTTTCAGTCCGGTTGTCGTTAATGCGCTCGTTTCTTCGGTTGAAAATAAAAAAAAAACGACCGGACTGAAAGGTGTTTTGCACAGTCGTTTTCGCGGTAGTTCCTTTGCTCATTAATTGAAAAACCACCTGACTGAAAGCCCTCCCTGGAAGCTGCTCGTATGCGGCTGGTACGAACACGGATAAAGTCGATTTGACAGTCGTTTTCGTGGAGGTATTTTTGTCCGAAAACGACCGGTCGTTTACTCGGTCGCTTTTCAGGTAGTTTGGTGGTGGTTTTTCAAGCCGCAGAACTTGCCAGGGTACTTGTTTCATCGAGGAACCCTATTTTAATCATGAAAAAATTGTAAAATTATCGAGTTGGTATTAACTTGTGTAAATTTTTTTTTATTTTGTATATTTTTTTCTTTCTTAGACTCAGCGATCTAGTGAAAGGAATGCGGATCTCGCGTTGTTACAGATTCGAAGAGTGCGAAAAAAAAGATTTTTTATGTGCTCTACCGCGAGAGTCGCGCGACGGGTAGAGCTCGAATATCAGCTGAGAAATAAGAATAAAAAAAATTGAAAAAAATAAAACAAAATAAAAAAAAACTGAGATGGAAAACGGTTCGCCGTATAGCTCTCGGTCCCCCGTTCGATCGTCGATAAGCACCGCATGGCGGCAGTTAATAATTTTTACGACACTTTAAACTTGCCACCCGGTATTAAGCGGGCCCTCGCGAGACGGGCTTTGATCTTTGCCGACTTCTCTATCTACTTAATGAGCGACCGAAGGCGAGAGAGACGGCGAAGGGGAGAGAGAGAGAGACGACCGAAGAGGGCTGATTCGATGCGTCCAATGAAGAAGCCACAAGTCCCGAGTGAGCCAAGTGAGGAAGAGAAGAGATCCCACATATATCGACCGAGCTGAGAAGATAATGTTCGAAAAGAGAATATCCGACTGATTCTTCGAACGCCGAGACTTCCTCTGTCGGGCTTGCGGAGAAGATCGACCGGTTGCATATCGTCAGGAGTTTCAACCAACACTGTAAAAAAAATATTAAGAAATTTACAACATGTTTAATATACAAAGTTATATAAAATATACAACCTCGGTATATGAAGTTAGAATTCATATACATTGTATTTGAATTTTTATAATTTAATCTTAAATGCAATACCTGTATATTAAAATTACCGGTAATGGCATTGAAAATTAAGACATCCGTATATGAACATTATGTTATTATTACAAATATTATATACAAATAATATTGTTTTTAATATACCGGTGGTAACACAATATGCTTACATACGTGTCAATTAAATATCATACACTGTTTATGCATTAAACTTCTTATACATTTATGAATTTTCAAACAGATTTTTTTTACAGTAAATATTAAAAAATTATATACCTACAATTTTCTACCATTCAACTGTCACCGAGGGCGTATAAAAATGTTCTATCTGTAAATGCTGAAATGAAATAAGGAGTGCTATGGAGATTTGAAGAAAAAATAAAATAATTACAGAAAATATTGTATTTTAAGGTCTTGTAGATGAGATTGGATAATCGTAGATACTCGGATCATCAACCCTACACTGTAAAAAAAAATTCGTATGAAATTTAATGTACCGGACTGGAAGTTTTTATGTAAAAACTGTTGTATTAAATTTCATGTACGATTGTGATGAAAAATTAATGTTCAGTGTATTAAAAACATTGGAAATTCTTAATTTTTAATAATTTACTTCAATTTTACTATACAGGTACTTTAATTTTTAGAATTTACTTTAATTTCAATGAAAAAGTACATTCATTTTTCATCACAATTGTGCATTAGATTTAATGTACCAGTTTTTGCATAAAAACTTCCAGTCCGGCACATTAAATTTACAATTTTGTTTTTTTACAGTGTACACTGTAAGTTTTTTAAATTAATGAACGGTAATGGAAGCTTTTTTACACAAACTGTTTCTGAAATTTCAAACACATGTGCGTTTCAACTTGACAGTAAAATTTTTATTTCCGAAGAAATTTTTTGTAAATTTCAGGTAAAAGATTTGTCATTTCAATATCTAGCATTATAATTCTACAATAAAGATACATTAATCTTCAATTAATATAAGTAATGTGAGCAAATTTCAAGTCCCAGTACATTAAATTTACAATTTATTTTTACAGTGTAGTGCGTATAAAATGTTTCTATCGGTAAATGTTGAAACAAAATAAGAAGCGCTACAGAGATTTTAATAATAATAATAATAATAATAATAATAATAATAATAATAATAATAATAATAATAATAATAATAATAATAATAATAATAATAATAATAATAATAATAATAATAATAATAATAATAATAATAAATATTGTATTTTGAGGTCTTGTGATGAGATTGGATACTCGAAGATACTCTGATCATCGACCCGAAAGAAATTCGATCCTCATCATTCGCTCGTTGGTATGCGCTATACGGCAGGGCTGAGGGGGACAAAACGGCCCCGCGTTCTCCATTCGGGATGTGACTTTTTTTATGTGCCGCGAAAAATTGATAAAAAATATGGTCCATTTTGCCCCGAGGGTCCGTCTTGCCCCGACCGCCTCCAGCGTACGTACGCGCGGAGCTCTTGGAAAGGTAGCAAGAGGAATTCGTTTTGTTGTTCGGGGATTGGGCGCATAGTAGCGTGAAACTACTTTCTTACGCAACGCGACACACGAGTGAGGGTCGAGAGAGCTGACCGGCGGACACGCAGCACATCAACGGAAGCAGATCGCGGTCGCCGGAGTATATATCGAAGAAGGAGGAAGCGGGGCGGGGCGCGCGCGATATTGAGAAGATTCCTCGAGCGTAGGACACATTGCCCGAGAGCAAGAGACGAGAGATGAGGAAGATGACTATCGTCGTGCCGGGGCAAGGATCTCGCTCGGTCGCGCGCATGCAGGACGACAGCGTCCACGGGACAGCGATGGACCACCCACCGGCTCGCCAAATGATAAACACGGTATTCTCGGGGCGACGGAGCGTACGCGTATACCTTTCCCTCTTGCAATCGCACAGCTTCCACATTTCGCTAGATCGGTTCGACTGCAGTCGCTTCGCCGATAATCTTATCGAAAACGAGCGATGCGATCTGTAAGTCGGCTCACCCGGCTGAGGAGCTCCATTGATTCCAGGCAAATCAATGCTTTTTTTTTTTTTTTTTTTTACAAGAAATTCTTTTTGTTTGGACAAGAAATTCTTTTTTTTTTGGACAAGAAATTCTTTTTATTTAGACAAGAAAAATAATAGTACATGACGATACCACTGCGAAAAAACTTTTTCTGACGAGTGTGAGTTTGTAGCACGAACCGAGGAGAGTTGCAATTACACGAGTTAAGAAAACGTTTTTCGCACGAGTATCGTCCAAAATTTGGTACAATACTCGTGCGAAAAACTTTTTCTGAACTCGTACTGCGAACTCACCCTCGTCGGAAAAAGTTGTTTCGCACTAGTATCGTAAATTACTATTATTTCACGAGGCGTGAAAATGTCACTTTCCACTGAGTTATATAAAACACTTTTATTTTGCCTGCACAGTAAAAAATAATTTCGCAAAATTGGAATATGAAGTTTCGAACAAATAATTTTCTTACATTTTTCTAAACTCTCGTGTTGAGGTTTGAATATACAAACCTGTCCTTTTATTTCCGGTGTCATAAAAAATTTTAGTTTGTACTTTTGTTTGTAAAACTAGAGCCGGAAATTACAAACCTCTTTTACTGTGTGAAATCGATGGATCGAGTAATGTATTTTTCTCCCAACTGCTTTGCCGATAATCTTATCGAAAACGAGCGATTGGGTCTGTAAGTCGGCTCAACCTGCAGGCGGTCCATTGATTGCAGGCAAAAAAAGGAGATGCTTAATTTGTCTTCTTACTTAGAAAATAAATTTTGCGTATTTGGACAAGAAGAAAGAAAACCCTTTTTTCTCTAAAATCGATGGATCCTCGTGTAATTTATTTTTCTCTCGACTCCCGCGCGTAACCCGCGATAGATGCATCATTCATTTATCAGCGCAGGCGCTTCGGTATTCGATTCTTATCGACCACGCGAATTCTTCGTGGCTTTTTTTTCCTCTTCATCATCCCGTTTTTTTTTATTCTTCCAATCGATCGAATCGTCGAAGGTCGTCCCGAAGTTTAATGGATGACCGATGCAAAGTCAGTGAAAGATATTGATGGCTCGTAAGCCCATCGGAGGATCGCGGGTTAGAGATACAGGCAGTTTGTGGTATACAGTGTGGAGTATTAACGAGCATAGTCGTTATTCGCGGTGACTGGGCTCCCGAGAGCAAGATTGTTTCGTGAGTTATCTGCATCTCGGTATATACAAGTCGGCTACCGCGCTAGCGCACACCAAGCTCTCTTTTCTCTCTTATCTCATCTGTATATCCATTCCACGATATATTCTATCTCGGTCTCACACGTTCTCGTCATATTTTATCTACCGAGTGAGATCTCGGTAGTATACTGCCTCTTGTCGGCGTGTCCTGGCGGCCGCCTCGCCACCGAGCCGCGCGATACAGACTTCCGGAGCAACTTGATAGATTATTTTTATTAACATTTTTTTTTAATACATTTTTTGTTTGTTTTTTTTCATCGTGGGTAGTCGTTAGTCCAAGTGGACGGGGACGTGTATTAGTTCGAAATATCGCGTATACACAAGCGTATATACACGAAAGAGACATTAAATAGATCACGCACGAGTGCTCCGATATCCCATGCAGGGTGGTCGGACGTGGCCAATGGTTTAGCGAAGCTTGGTACCGATGTTGCCAACATTGGCATGCGGGCTTGGTCCAATCATCGAGGGAGCTTTGGATGATAAGTACTTGCCAATATTGGCACATAATATTGGCCCCAAGGTCGATCAAGGGGATCGGCTGATAATTGGTTGTCAATGTCGACCCTCCATAATTATATATATATATATATATATATATATAGGGCGGCAGTGGTTTTAAAGTAATAGTTTTTATTACATTTTAACAGTTGGAATATCCCTTTTTTTATGCTTCGCCTGTCTGAAAGAGATTATATTATATATATTTTCTCCTGTGAGAACTCTCAAAGCGATCATACTCAGTCAATGTCTTGGCAATACATAGTGTATATTGGTATGTCAATGCATTTATTGACTACCGAGTCCGGAATCCAAAAATAATACGCATACTTTGCGAAAGTTACAAAAGGTGACATTTCGCATGCTCTTATATAGAAGCTCGGGTACACCTTCGCTTGCGAGAAACTACTTGGGTTTGCGCCATCTGGCAGCGAAAGCCAATGATTGATGGTCCAATGTTGGCGTCACATCGGTAAACCAATGATTCGCGAATCGATATTCGGTCAAACACTGGCCTTAAATCGGCACACCAATGACTCATGAGATCATGCATCAACCGACCAACGGTTGGCGAATCGGTATTCGGCTGAACATTGGCCTAAAATCGGAAAATCAATGTTTGGTGAGTTCATACTCGGCCGAACACTGGCCTCAAATCGACAAACCAACAATTGGCGAGTCAATACTTGACCAAGCATTTTCCGCCAATTGTCAAACCATCCAATGGTGAGCAAATACTCGGCCGAACATTGGCCTCAAATGGACTAACCAACAATTGGCGAGTCGACCGCGGCCGAGCATTGGCCGCAAATTATCAAACCAACCATTGGCGAGCCAAACTTGGCCGAACATTGGCCGAGCATTGGGGATTCGACAATCGCCACGCCAACACTAACCCGACCATCGGCCGCCTCCGTTCCATCGGCAAAACCTACATGGGTATATACGTAGCTCTCGTGAGTCGCTCCAAATAGCGTGACGATCGCTCGGTCCTCGATATCTGGCAATCCGCTGCCGGGTCGTTGAGTTCATTATATTCGTATCTTTGATGTAAACATTTTGCGATCTCGTGTCGACAATTGTAATGATCTTATTTTTTTATTTTTTCTTCATCGTCGAACAATTTATTCGCACGTTTTCATTATCGCATGAAGTTCGACCGCCCTTGGCGTGATGCTTCGCTTCGTGGTGAGGATACATAAATATGCATGAATACGGACCTTGGGCACACAAGTGCGTATATCCACGTCTCTAATTACCAGAAGAGAAGGATAGTTTTCGAGATCCTGGAGCGGTCGTTACCGCGTTTCTTCTTATAGATCATTAATTCTAAAACAGAGTCCGGCGAGGAGAACGCATCGCGGTGCCACTGATGTGTGTGTATAAGCTGCATGCAGCCACAGGAGCGGGTAACATCAGCAGCGGTATACAAGAGAGGCGCCCCGAGAGAAGAGTGAGGCAAGGCACACACGCGCGTATAGCCGGGAGAGATTCAACTTACTAATTGCGACTACGCCGGTGGTCCGCAACAGCTTTGCGCGCAACTCTCGCCCGTAGGTACCCGTATGTAACGATGAGACATACCCACGCTTTTCTTGGCTGACAATCGGCTCGATGCTCCACCGTTTCCTCGATGCAATGAGCAAGTTCAATTTTTTTTTAAATCGATATCAGGCCAAGTCGAGCTGTTTACAGAAAATCCACTTTTTTTATTCTAGTACACCACATCTATCTTCGCACCTTGTTAACACCAGAGGTGCGTCTGGCAGACACCGTGTCTTCGGCGTTGGCAAATTTTGCCAACAAAATATCAATATTTTTATGAAAGTTTCCCAACAACGAAGACTTCGTTTTTCGTGCAGTTTTATTAAATAACCGCAAAAATATGTTTAACCTTGTTTTTGGGGTAAAATTGGGGCCCGTAGGTAACCATATGTATTGATGAGCCGTACCCAAGCTTTTCTTGGCTGACGATTTTTTTTTTTACCGATATCAGGTCAAGTCGAGCTCTTTACAGAAAATCCACCTTTTTCAACCCGCGTATACGACACCTATTTATGCACTTTGTTAACACCACAAATGAGTCTGGCAGACTCATCGGTACTCCAACTGCCTTCATCGTTGGAAAAAGTAGTCAAAAAATGATTTTTTGCGAACAACGAAGATTTCGTTTTAGGCATACTTTTATTAAATAGACGCAAAAATATGTGTGTTGCTGTATTCTAGGTTTAAAAAGCTTTACTACCCGTGTAAAATTGATCCGCACAGCACCTGTATATCACAGCACGTAAAACGAGCCGTGAGAGCGTGTCGAAAGTCCGAAAAGCCTTGGGGGGACGAGCCTCGCGCCGAGAGAGTGAAAGGGGTGAAATCGAATGACTACCTCACTAATGCGGGTGCACCACCGGGCAGCGACAAAGCCCTTTCCCTCTCGATGATTTATATTTGGTAACATACAAACCCTCCCGAGGGTCAAATGTGTACCAGGCAAATATTTGAAACTCTTCAAAATTCACCGGCAAACCTTCTCGAAAAATGTATTTCCCTTAACACGGGAAGAGTATTTTGTAGTTTCCGCAGACTCCACGTGTCAAGGTCAATGTCACCGAAATTTCTTGTAGCAAAGAGTCTTGATCCTCCGTAGTTTTACTTTCGCTTTCGTCAATTTTTTTTTTTTTTTTTTTTTTTTTTGCAGCATCGTCCCAACATCCTCGACGGGCCGTTCACATTCAACCGGCGTCGGCTACGTGTACCAAATATATTTGTATAATCGCGTGGGCAAATATGTAAACGCGTATACCTCGGATCGGTTTTAGCAAATAACCCAGCCATTTTTTTCCTTAAAGCTCAGCTTGCGTTCGGACGACTCTATAGGGTCAAAAGGGTAAATATAAAACACGAAAAATTTATATCACTTAACCCGAGGGAGACATGGGCTTTGTCGTTACGAAGTCCGTCAACGTATTTTCCAGTCTCCGCAGATTCCACGTGCCAAACCCTCAAGTCAACGCCCCAAAAGGTTCTTGCTGCAAAGCGTCTCAAACCTTTGTTGTTTTACTGGCACATTTACTTATCTACCACTCACAACTCTACCAAATAACAACTCTATCTGAAAACATCTCTACCGTATTAGAACTCTATCAAAATCTCTACCAGAAAGTGAAAAAACTCTACCGGACTTGAAATAAAACTCTACCGGAATGAAAATAAAACTACTGGAATTATAATGAAACTACTGGAATACGAGGCCAGACGGCAGCCTCGTATTCCGGTATAGTTTTATTTCAATTCCGGTAATGTTTTATTTCAAGTCTGGTAGAGTTTTATTTTGATTCTGGTAGAGTTTTTTTCTGGTAGAGTTGTAGTATAGTAGAGTTGTTTTGGGAGAGACGTGAGTGGTAGAGGTGTAAATATGCCGTTTTACTTTCCCTTTATTCAATTGTTTATTCCTTTTTTTGCAGCACCGTCCCAACGTCCTCGATGCGTCTGTTCACGTTCCACCGGCATTCGTCCACGTGTACCAAATATATTTGTATAATTGCATGGGCAAGCATGTAAACGCGTATACCTAGGATCTGTTTTAGCAAACACCCCAGACATTTTTTTCCTTGAAGCTCAGCTTGCGGTCGGGCGCCTCTATAGGCGCAAAGGGTAAATATAAGGCACGGAGAGAAAAGAAAAGAAGTGGGTGCTATTGTACTGGCTAAGAGTGTCCACCGCTCCTCTCGCTGTACGCATGCGTATAGCGAACGTATAGTTGCACACTGTAAAACGCAACGTCGGTTCTCGGTTTACAGCCTGTGCGCAAGGAAATATATACAGAGAAAGGTGGCCGAACCCCCGGAGACGCACAATAACCGCGACACTCTCGACGAGCCTCGGTCTAAACTAAAAATCCATGAAAGTCAGTAAATTTTCGTTTACTACCTGTTTTTGCCCAGGATTTTTGGTACTCGTCGACGCGGGACGGCGAGAGGGGGGAGAAGAGCGCGGGCGCGAGAGCCCGGACTGTTTGCGTAGGACGGCCGACCACCCAAGTAGTCGACGCCTCTGCCATCCGCCTTGGAATTGACTTAGCGGAATTCTCGGTCCGCTCCGAGCGAGCCCGAGAGAGAGAGCGAGCGGAACGCGCTCTGGCGGACGACGGAGGAAGAACGAACGAACGAGCGGGCATAGATAGGAAGGGACAGAAGAGGAACATCGGAGTCTTAACCCGACCTGGTCTCTCCGCGAGGCTGCGGCGTTATTTTTCATCCCATTGTCCGACGACAGGATGACCGGCTCCCCACGACGTGGAAGACGCTGAACATTGCAGTCAATAGGCCGAGTTTCCACGACGGTATTTCGTTAATATTATACGACGGCACGTCTCCCGCCCCACAGCGTAGTACAAACACGAGCATCTCGGTGAGACGCCCGAGCACCTTCGGGCGTATCGCGTCTTTCCGAGGACAATGCTCCTTGATGTTGTTGCTGCTGCTGGTTTCTCGGGAAATACGGGAAGATTGAAAGAAACTCCAAGGAAAACAAGTACCCCCTCGTCGACGTCGCTTCTCCGATCTTCTCATGGGAATATTTCGACGAAAATATATCAGGCTCGGTGGGAAAAGAAAAACAAAGGTTTGTAAAGTTCGAGAAACGTTTCCTGGTCACAAAAAAATGTTCACGTTATTTTTCTCGTTAATTAAAAATCTCGAGCCTTCTCAGCCACGTTTGTACTATTGCGAAACGATAGCACGGGCGCGATAAATTAACCTGCGATAATAAATCGATTCCCACGGAGTTGCTATACCGCCCAGCGATTCTAGGGATTCCTATTACGCATCACCACAGGCGAACACGCTCGAACGATTCAGTGCCGCTAATTTATATAGTCGCTTGATCAGCGTTTATATCTTCGTCTGACAAATAACGATGAAATAAATGAGATTCCTGACGGTACACCTATATCCTGCTAATGGTTCGTTCGATTCGGCGGCGACGAGCGGGGTTCGGACGGTTTATAGGTTATATCGGATCGGCGAGCAAAACGTCGAACGATTTTACATAACTGTTTCCATCTCGACGCCGCCTCAAGCGAGATTTTCGAAGGCTCTTCGAAGGGTATGCGAGGTAAGTGAGTGCTCCTATCAGTGGCCGTGTTCTTGTTAGTGGCAGCTTTACGACCTCCCGTGCAATAGCAATTCTTCTCGACGCTCCAGCGACAATTTTCAATACTCGAAATGATCCTCGTTGATTCTTTAGTCAGATTACTTAGATTACTTTAGCTATCATAATTCTGACTTGAAGGTAGCAACGAATCTCAGTAAACACAGCTATATAGCAATGTAACTGAAAATAACAGGTAATATTTCCACGTGTAAATTGCATGTAAGTTGCCATTTCCGACTCAGCAACATAACGCTGTTATAATACTGTGTTATATCGTTGTTATATAAAAATGTAACGTGCAATTTTTTATTTAGAAATAAACATCGCTAGTTCCATCGTTGGATTGGCATCTTTATTAGTGACGAACGAAATTACTCTATCGATAGGAAAAAATGCATCTCAGACAAAACGTTCTTAATCTGTGTACTATCTGCGTTACACCGACATATAACTATTATTTTATTCATGTTCTTTTAGTAAAAAATAATTCGACATATTGGGGAGTTTCTGGTTAGCCAATTACTCTTCTCGACGGATTCTATCTTTCAATTACCAGAAACATAATACTAATAGGTACATCGAGTGGGCCCTAATGGGTGCAGCGACATTTATTCACGCTTTTATTCATATCTTTTGAATAGCAATAAAGAATTGGTAACTCTTGGGAGGTTTTGGTTAGCCAATGAACTAAACTTCCTGCTGCAATCGATTTCACTGACCGGGTTATCCATGGTTTTATAAACATTTCAAGTTGTTTCGGACACAATTCTTAAACGGCCACTGATACGAGTATTTGCGTTGCACTTTCCTTCGAAACTCGATCGGACACAAATTCAAAGACTCCCGACGAGGCTCGAGCACGGATCTCGGAAACTCGTAACCGGGTGACTTGCCTACATATATATACGTATACACAACAGTGTACGGTTAGTGGTAATCTCTCGACTGTGGCCAAAATGATAAATCGTCGTGAAACTTGGGCTACTCGTGTATCTCGGTGTCTGCTCTACACACCGATGAGCTATATACGAATGTATATAGCGCATATAAAACACTGTTACGATAGTACTATATAGTTAACGGTGTGCGTTCACTTCTCGAGACGCTCTCTCACTCTCCAGAGAGAGAGGAGAGCCTGTTCGTCGTTTCGTCCAGCCGAGAGACGAGAGATAGACGAAGACGGAACGAAAGAGACTGGTTAATATGAAAACGGTGTTAGTGAGTGACCGCCCACGGTGAGGCCGGGACCACCCAACGCGTTTCTCGCTACTAAGGGGCCGCTTGATCGTACTCTCTCTTATTTTTCTTTTTATTTCTTCGTCTCAAAATCCCCTCCGCATATCCCTCACTTCGCAGTTTACCTTACGCGTGCGGTTTTCATTCCCCTACAAATTAACACACGCTATCATTACGTGATTAATACCATGGATTTTTTATTGTCCTCGATTATAATGTCCAGCGCGAATGCAAAAACCGCCAGCGGGCAAATTACAATTTACCCGATCCACGATGCTTGCAAGTGAAAAAAAAAAAAGAGAAAAGATCAAAGTTTCAGTTTCGCAAATTCTCGAAGGTGCGATCCTTCGATCGCCGGCTCTGAGAGTTACCTGTGTATATCGTCGGATGTGCCTGTGACATTAATAAGCGATCGGGATAAAGAGGCGAAAAGGGATATTGTCGTTTAACGTTTTAGCGATGCGTTGCGTGTACGCGTGCGAATAATAAACCGTATAAGCGAGAGGAACTCTGAGCTCGCTCGCTCGCGCGAGCGAGAGCGGAGCCGCAGGCCGCAAACTTCCGCGGTTACTAGCTGGGTGGTCCGATCGAAGTTGAGCCGAGGGGCGAGTCGCACGTCGTTCAACTACACAAACCGCCGCACATACACACACATGTGCACTTCTCGTAAGAGGCCACACTCGCGCGAACCTGAGACACCCGGCATAATATCGGACACGCTCAGCGTGTCTATGTATACATATATATATATATATATATATATATACTAGTGGGTTATTGTGGCTCGCGCGCTTCGCGCGCTCGCACCCATTTCTGGACGTAAACCCTTGTTATTCCAAATACTTCAAAAGACGGGTTCAATACTTGGATGGGTGACCGCGTCCAAGTACTATCCCCCCCTCGATTCTTGACACGGCGGCGACAGCGGCGAAATCCTTTTATATTATAGAGAGATACATATATAAAAAAAAGACTCACGCCCTTATTATTCTAAGTCTTTTACCCCCCTCATTATTCCAATCCCCTTATGCTAAATGGACTTAAGCCCTTATAATTCCAAGTCCCTTTAAGCTAAATGGAGTTGGGCCCTTATCATTCCAAGGCCTTTTAAGGATGGACTTAGGCCCTTATAATTCCAAGGCCCTTTAAGGATGGACTTAGGCCCTTATCATTCCAAGGCCCTTTAAGGATGGACTTAAGCCCTTATCATTCCAAGGCCCTTTAAGGATGGACTTAAGCCCTTATTATTCCAAGGCCCTTTAAGGATGGACTTAAGCCCTTATTATTCTACCCCCCCCCCCCCCCCCCCCCCCCCCCCTCGATTCTTGACACGGCGGCGACGGCGGCGGCGGCGGCGGCGGCGGCGGCGGCGGCGGCGGCGACAGCGGCGAAATCTTTTTATATTATAGAGAGATATATGTGCATATGTTTACACATATATATATATATATATATATATATATATACGCATACATTTGTGCGCTCGAGGGAGAATACATGCGACGCGAGAGGGCCTAATAATCTCGGAAACTCGAGTACGATAGGGTGTATCGATAACAAGGTAAGATAGGTGTCGGGAATCCGCGAGTACTACATATCTGCGATAGCGAGAATGCGATTGTGCATGAAAAGCTGCGACCGAGGCGGGCCACGCGATCCCGGCACAATGCGCTGCTTAGATACGATCGAATTAAGCAAATTTTCTGTAGGAACAAATTTTAACTCAACTCCCCCTCCCACCGCTTGGCGTTCCTTATTACTTTCATGGATAATCGAGATATCTTTTTCAGTGATTCGTTTCAGGGAGATAGACATTTTAGAAAAAAAAAAAAAAAACGGTGACGAGTAATTTTGCAAGAAGAATGAAAAAAAAAGTGATTTAGGGTACTAGTGCGATAAAACGTTTTCTGATGCGTGTGACTTTGCAACACGAGCCGAGGGCGGGTGTTGCAATCGCTCGAGTCAACAGAAAGTTTTTCGCACGAGTATCGTACCGAATTTTACTTCGCAAGGTGCGAAATTGGGGGTTTTACGCGATGCGTGCATAAAATTACCACTTTCGCACCGAGTAAAGTAAAAGTTTTTAAATTTTATAATGGGGAGGACAAATTTTTACCCACCGAGAAAGTTCTCGTATCTGAAATTAATTTAATAACCGGAAGATTGTCGTGGCGTGAGGACCGAGGATTCTGATGCAAGTTTCTACGGAGCATTAATTGTAAAAGGCTAAATATCGGCGGAGAGCGAAACGGGCGTGTCCGACGTCCGTCAGAGCGCGCCCCAAGCTGCCCGAGCAAAAGGCCCACCGAGCGTTGTAAATACCCCCTTATACACCTCACAATTTAAAAAGTGTATACATACGCGTTGGACGCACGTGTACGCATGCCGTGAGTTGCACGCCGTCTCCCGCTTTCCGAGCCGGCAAACGCCCAAGCCTGTCGTTCAAAATGTTCCAATTATTAATTTAGCTCGGTCACAAAGTAAGCGACGGCGGCAGCGGCGCGGCTTGCACTATGGTGGCTACAAAACGTAACGTGTTATTCGTCACGGATAATGACTGCGCGCGCACACCACGCTATACCGCGCCGTCTCCGACCGCGCCGCGCAACGGAATTACGCGTTATACGGTATTATTGTATCTCTTTTCCCACGGGGAAAGGTTGCAAATTGCTTATTTCGCACCGCACCGAAATTATTCGTAGCATGAAAATTTAATCACCGTCCCTCAACCGAAACCGATTAGTTTGATCAATCTAAGTACGATTACACATAATTAAAAAAGTAATAACCCGTCATTCTCAACAATCTCGCGTATGTAAACGCCTACATTTTTTTTATAGTTTTAATTTTAGTAATATTTATGAGTCTTCCGGAAAACGTCTGCACGAAGAATCTCCAAAAATCTCACCGTACCGAAATTATTCGTGGTATGAAAATTTAATCAACGCATCTCATCCGATACCGATTTGTTTGATTAATCGAAATACGATTAAACATAATTAACAGCGTAAAAACCCGACATTCTCAAGTCTCGCACGCGCAAGTAAGAGCCCAAATTTGTTGCTGATTTTTATTTTCGTAATATTTAAGAATCTTCCGGAAAACATCTGCGCGAAGAATCTCCAAAAATCTCACCGTACCGAAGTGATTCGTGGAATGAAAATTTAATCAACGCACCTCAGCCGAAACCGATTTGTTTGATTAATCGAAATACGATTAAACATAATTAACAGCGTAAAAATCCGATATTCTCAGCAGTCTCGCACGCGCAAGTGAGCGCCTAAATTTTTTTCAAATTTCAATTTTAGAAAATTTAATTTAAACAAATTTTCTAAAATAAAATTTTTTTTTTTCAAATTTTAATTTTAGAAAAATTAATTTTTCAAAATCTTCCTGAAACGTCTGCACGAAGAATCTCCAAAAGTCTCACCTTCAATTCTACCGATCGCGCTGTCGACGGTCTCGAGGGAAACAGGGAAGAATAATTTTTCTCGTGGCTTCGGTCGGAGTTCGCTAAAGTTTCGGGACTGCCCGGAGCGTATCGGTCACGGTGAATACGCAAAGATCGCTTGGCTCTCTCGCTCTCGTTCGGTTCACCGAAGACGAGAGATCCGACAGGGTTTCCGGCGACGTCGACGGGGGGTTTTGTCGCTGCGCACCCTTGGACGCGCGCTCCCGTTCGTCCCGTTCGGTGGTTCTTGGCCAAAGCGTCGGACCGTTTACACGCTCTTTACGCCCGGAACGAGACCTCTCTCTCTCTCAAGAGAGAGTCGTTCCAGCGCCGAGAGAAAAAGTCCACTCGGCGTTTCGGACCGGTTCGTTACACGGTGCTTCTCCGCCGTTGAGGTCTGCACAATGGGATGCATGGAAAACGGCGTTCGGCTCTCGGCGAGGTAAGCGCAACCGATTTCCGTCATCGAACTCCACTCGGCGTCGATGGAAGCGAGCCGAAGATGGAGAGGACGCTGTACGTACGCTAACTGCAGTGCGAGCGACGAGAGGAGCGCGCTGCCATGAAAAATAAGGTAGCCGGGTTGCGAGAGAGCGTCGATGCGGAGGAGTAAGGACGGCGACGTAGGAAGGAGACGCCGGTACGATGTGGGTGGTCCGGCAGAGATTTGCCTTCCGCTAAATATCGCCTTTGCGCCCTCGACGTGGGTGGTCGGTGCTGCTGTCGCTGCCGCTGTTGCTTCTGCTGCATGCCCAACCCGCCTCGACTGCCTCCTCGCTTACTTCTCTCGTTGGCCCGCTATGATGCTTTCGAGCTCTTCGCGCTCCGAATCGTCTATCGTCCCTCTCTCCGTTTCCTCTGTCTCACCCCTCGCCCCCTTCACCCCCATTTCTTTCGCTCGCGTTCATTTATATCAACTTTTCTCGCACCATTGCACCGACCGCGTCATCTCCGAATTATCTTACCCTGTAGATTCGTGTCTCGCTGAGGCAGTTTCACGGATTCGGGAAATAACACCACGCGCAACCCTTTCAAATAATAATAATAATAATAATAATAATAATAATAATAATAATAATAATAATAATAATAATAATAATAATAATAATAATAATAATAATAATAATAATAATAATAATAATAATAATAATAATAATAATAATAATAATAATAATAATAATAATAATAATAATAATAATAATAATAATAATAATAATAATAATAATAATAATAATAATAATAATAATAATAATAATAATAATAATACCAATACTCGGCCCAGATGGTAAGCTGTGAGACGAGAACATTTTACATTGTTTAAAAAAATTTTGATCCATTCGCGTTCGTTTTTTTTTTTTTTTTTTTCGAATATTTCTCACGACCAGTACACTGAGAAAAAGCCTAGTACACTTGTTTGGTACAAATAGAGTATTGTCTTGTTAAAGGATTACTCGGTTGAATCGCTTCAAAATTTGTCGACTCAACCAAACATTTTTGTTGTACCAAACAAAGTAACACCTTTGAACTTGAGTCACGGCGCCTTGGTTAATCCGACAATTTATTTTTCTCAGTGCAGCAAATAATGCTCGTTGTTGGATTCGCAGGTTCAATCGGGCGAGGAGAGGAAGAACGATAGGGCAAGAGAGTCACTCGAAGATATAGATAATGAAAAACAAAAAGAAGAGTCTCTCGACGCGTGTGGTCCGAGAACGATGCGAAAGAGAGGACGTACGTGAACGCGCTGGAAAGACACGCGGATGCTCGACTTCGACGCATCTTCGACGATTCGAACGGCTTCGTACACGAGAGAAGATCGGGGAAAGACGGGAAGGAGAGGCGAAAAGGTGGAGTAGGGCCGCTTCGATATTACGAAGA